>OW203729.1:24513606-25023606 GCA_934045075.1 Yponomeuta sedellus | reverse complement strand
CACTGCCCCTGCAATGGGACAAGAAGAGGGCGGCGCACCGATGCGAGGCCCATCACGTCGCTCACCAGCGCTTCTCTGCCGAGGCAGAGAAGGTGGAGAGCGAGCGCGTGGGCCCTCTCCGTGTCAGAGGCGGAGGACCAGGGGACCCTCCGCCTCCGGCCATCCGGTCCGACTGGTACGAGGCGCCCGAAAGCGCCCCCCCCAGCCGGACCTCCTCCTCTTGGTCGCCTGGGCCCCACTCCACAGTGTGAAGCAGGGACCAGGCGACGACACCACCGACCGCTCCGAAGAGCGGTTCCTCCGGTCCGACTGGTACGAGGCGCCCGAAAGCGCCCCCCCCCCAGCCGGACCTCCTCCTCTTGGTCGCCTGGGCCCCACTCCACAGTGTGAAGCAGGGACCAGGCGACGACACCACGTACCACTCCGAAGAGCGGTACCTCCGGTCCGACTGGTACGAGGCGCCCGAAAGCGCCCCCTCCAGCCGGACCTCCTCCTCTTGGTCGCCTGGGCCCCACTCCACAGTGTGAAGCAGGGACCAGGCGACGACACCACCGACCGCTCCGAAGAGCGGTTCCTCCGGTCCGACTGGTACGAGGCGCCCGAAAGCGCCCCCCCCAGCCGGACCTCCTCCTCTTGGTCGCCTGGGCCCCACTCCACAGTGTGAAGCAGGGACCAGGCGACGACACCACGTACCACTCCGAAGAGCGGTACCTCCGGTCCGACTGGTACGAGGCGCCCGAAAGCGCCCCCCCCAGCCGGACCTCCTCCTCTTAGTCACCTGGGCCCCACTCCGCAGTGTGAAGCAGGGACCAGGCGACGCCACCGGATTCCAGATTTTTCGCCGCTGGCCAGCAAGATCCCATAAAGAGAAGTTACTGACCAGCGCCCAGGGTGCACCGGCCCTTGCCACTTACCCTTCCTACTGGTTCAAGATGAATCAGCAGGAACGGAAGCGGAAGGGCACACGGGAAGGTAATCTGGCATCGCACCCCAACCGAACCTAACCTAACCTAACCTAACCTAACCTAACCTAACCTAACCTAACCTAACCTAACCTAACCTAACCTAACCTAACCTAACCTAACCTAACCTAACCTAACCTAACCTAACCTAACCTAACCTAACCTAACCTAACCTAACCTAACCTAACCTAACCTAACCTAACCTAACCTAACCTAACCTAACCTAACCTAACCTAACCTAACCTAACCTAACCTAACCTCCCCCTCGACGGTTGCCGCCTTGTCGTGGCGAGGGGGCTAAGTAGCCGTGGTTCAGGACCGCCACGGTGAAACCAAGAGCAACCGCGGAGGGACCGCTCCTCGCTTGCGAGTCGAGCGGTCAGTAGGTGGCGGTGCTGTATGGGCAGCACCGCCACTGAGGCGGGCTGCGATGTCGTATGGGCGGCATCGCAGCCGAAGGGAGGAGGCCGCGGCGGGAGAGGAGTGCCGGTATTGCGGTGCGCCGCTCTCCCTGCCTGCCGCGGCCTTACCGGGGCCGCCACCGGTTGATGGCGGACGCGGTGGGGTCGCAGGGGAAGAGGAGTGCTGGTATTGCGGTGCGCCTCTCTCCCTATCCCCTGCGACCGTTTAGTCGCTTGGGCCCTGCTTCACACCGTGGAGTGGGACCCAAGCGACCAAGAGGAGGAGGTCCGGCTGGGGGGGGCGTCCGAGCGCCTCGTACCAGTCTTGCGGCTTCGCGTTGCTGAGTGACAGACATTTTAAGAAAAAGCCGCCATTTTGTCGGCCATATTTGAAAATTCTAAAGTGGAGTAGCTCCGTGACGCGAGATCGTAGAATAACGCGGTTTTCAGCTCTGGCATTGCCATCGAGCACTTAATAAATTAGGATACAAACTTTAGATTTATAAATTTGCACTAAATTTAATTAAATTTAATTTACAATTATTAATATCTCGGCCTGTATGTGTCGTGGGGAGTTGCGGTTTGGACCCTTTTTGTTCTTTTCTGGGTTGTGTCGAACTCCGCTGTGGATAGAGCCAGTCTCTACGTAGAGATTTATTCACATACTCACTGTATACTTACCATAGGAATTGGGAAAAGTGAAAGTTCCTTTTCTTAGAGAATTTAATTCTTAGTTACCACCAACCGGGTACCTCGCCATGTCTGAAAGGGGGTCAAAAACTTATAAAAGGATCTCAGGCGGCAGCCAAACTCCATCAGTTGCCTCGAGCCGTGGCAGCGATAAGATCCGGAAGCAAGCCCTCGTAAAGAGTGCATCGGAAAAGGCTGTAATGGCATCCAAGGTGCCCAGCCAGCACGTTACTCCGTCTGAAACAACATCTGAAGCGGAGTCCGCTCGTTCTGTGGCCGCGCTGCAGGGCAGCCAGCATGTTGCTCCGCCTGAAATAACAACTGATGTAGAGCCTGCTCGCTCCTCGGCCGCGCGACATGGTCCATCACGTGACCAATCCTCGGCATCGCGGGACTCGACTCCATCTAGGGACTCTACTGGTGCTCTGTCGGAACTGGTCTCAGTGGCAAACCGCTACTTCCTGGACGCTAAAGATCAGTTGGAGATGTCTGGAAACATCAAGAGGGAGATAAAGGAGACTGTGTTGCAGAGTCTTACTGGACTCAACGAAGTCGTTTTGCGACTAAATGAGTCCCGTATGACTTTGCACATGATGCTCCAGAAGGCTCAAACACGACTCAAGGAAGAACAGTTGAATCGTGAAAGAGAAATCACCTCGCGCTTAGAAAAATTCCTAGAGAGGAACGAGACGTCACTGTTGCAGGCACCGGTGGAGGAGCTGTTGAGGGAGGTTAAGGCCATGCGTAGTATCCTGGTTTTCGAGGTAGCAGAAGTCATCGATAAGATCCCACACGGTGACCCCAGACCTGGTGAAGGGCCTCGAAGTTACGCGGCTGCGGCCTCGGTGGCTGACACTAAGGCAAATCCCATACCACAGCCTGCTCACTCTCTGATAGTGTCCTCCGATGACCAGAGGAGCACAAGCGAGGACATCATCGCAAAAATAAGAGACACTGTGGAGCCTAAGAAGTCTGGACTTAAAGTCGACCGCGTAAGAAAGGCCCGAAACCAAAAAGTGATCCTCACCTGTGGCTCGAAGGAGGAAAAGGACAAAATATTTAATAAAATAAAGGAGCAGAAGAACGACTTAAAGGTGGAAGAAGCCAAGAATAAGGACCCACTGGTGATTATAAAGGACGTGCTGAAGATAAACACAGATGAGGATATCCTATCTGCGCTGATGGTACAAAACAAACATTTAACGGGATCAATACCGCAGGACGAGTACAGGGCAAGAATAATATACAGAAGGAAGTCAAGGCATCCACTGGAGAATCACATAGTGATGCAGGTATCGCCGAGACTGTGGCGGGCCCTGACGGAGGCAGGCAAGGTGTACGTAGACTTGCAACGCGTGACAGTAGAGGACCAATCGCCGCTCATACAGTGCACGAGGTGCCTGGGGTATGGCCACACCAGGAAAATCTGCAGAGAAGTGGAGGACAACTGCAGCTTCTGTGGGGGACACCACCTACGCGCCTCGTGCCCTGCATGGATAGCGGGTGACGCTCCGTGCTGTCGAAACTGTCAGTTGGCAAAATATGAACAGACTGAACACAGTGCCTTTGACAGGGAATGCCCGGTCAAAAAGAAATGGGATACCATAGCTAGGTCATCGGTGGCCTATTGTTAGCCACTGTTGAAGCGGAGAAAACGGTTATACAAGTGCTTCAAGCAAACCTGCAGCGGAAGAAGTTAGCATCCCAGGAACTCCATATAGAGGCAATAGAAAGAAAGTGTGACATAGCTCTAGTTCAGGAGCCATACGTGGGGGCAAAAGGCGAACTTAGACAAGAGACGGGAACAAGAGTGGTGCAAAAACAAACAAATAGATTAAAAGTAATAAAATCAGCAATAATAGTTTACAATAAAAATATACAATTTATAGATGACCCTTCATTAATAACAGAAAACATAGTAGCAATTAAAATTAAAACAAAATACTTAGATTTAGGCATAATTTCAGTTTACTTTGAGGATACAGAACCCATAGATCCCTACTTAGATCAACTTAAAAACGTAATAATTAAACTAGAAACTACACACATTTTAATTGGGGGGGATGTTAATTCCTGGAGCCCGTGGTGGGGCAGTAGATTCGAAGACGAAAGAGGTAAAATACTTGTAGGGGCTATAGACGAATTAGGCCTCGAAATTTTAAACGAGGGCACTACACCGACTTTCGAGGTAGTGCGACAAGGCAAAGTATGCACAAGTAGAGTGGACGTGACACTGTGTACAGGGGAGATGTTAAAATTTGTCGAGGATTGGAGAGTCGAATCTGACATAACAAGTTCTGACCATAACACACTAGTATACAAACTAAAGCTATTTAAAAACATAAACAATAACATTGAGAAGACGACAAGGAAATACAACACGAAAAAAGCAAAATGGAACATTTTTAAAGAAGAACTAAATAAAGAACTAGATGCTAAACTGATAACAGAAGAAAACATAAACAAAATAACTGAAACAACAGATTTAGAGGACTTAACTAACAAATATATAGCAGCAATAACGGAAGCATGTGACAAATCGATCCCACCTGTTAAAGCGACAAAGCCAAACAAACCAGTTTGGTGGACAAAGGACCTAGAAACGCTCAAGAAGGAAATGACAAGGAAAAAAAGAAGAATAAGATGTGCAGCACAGACTAGACGACAGTATGTAGTAGAGGACTACCTGGAAGCTAAAGGAAATTACGAAAAAGAAGCTGAAAAAGCACAAGTGGACAGCTGGAAGGATTTCTGTAAACAGCAAGATAGGGAAAACGTATGGGATGGAGTCTACAGGATATTAAGAAAGAATGTAACACGAAAAGAAGATCAACTATTGATAAAAGACGGTAACACATTAAATCCACAAGAATCCGCCAAATTATTAGCGGAAACGTTTTTTCCATATGATGACCCGGAAGCGGACAACGAAGAACATACACAGAGAAGACAAGACCTTGAAAAGAGTTGGGAAACAAGAGATACAAACAAAGCGGATCCTCCATTCACACTGGAAGAAGTCCTCCACATTATAAAGAGCTTTCATCCCAAAAAGGCACCTGGACCTGACGGTTTCACAGCCGACATATGTGCCCAAGCAATAGAATGTAACGCCATGATATTCCAAGCTATAGCAAATAAATGTCTCCAACTTTCCTGGTTTCCTGCAGCATGGAAGGTAGCCGTCATCTCAGTTCTCAGGAAGCCGGGAAAGGAGGATTATTTTGCACCTAAATCATACCGACCGATTGGGCTTTTGTCGGTTCTGGGCAAAATTTTAGAAAAAATGTTGGTCTCACGCGTTAGATGGCATATATTGCCAAAATTTAATACCAGGCAATACGGCTTCGTGCCCCAGCGCAGCACCGAGGACTCCCTCTATGACCTAGTAGCGCACATAAAAGATGCTATAAGCAAGAAGCAGATTGCGCTTGTCATATCACTGGACATAGAGGGAGCCTTTGATGGTGCCTGGTGGCCTGCCATACAAGACCAACTCCTCAACCTCGAAACACCAACTAACTTGCGTCTGTTGGTAAAAAATTACTTCGAAGAAAGGCGGGTAAAACTTAGATACGCTGGAAGCGAAATTGAACGGGAAACCACAAAGGGATGCGTTCAGGGCTCTATAGCGGGACCCATATTCTGGAACGCCCTTCTGGACCCTTTGTTGGATGAAGTCGAGGAACAAAATATCTATATTCAAGCATTCGCTGATGACATTGTGCTTGTGTTTACTGGTCACAGTATCCAGGACATGCAAGAAAAAGCGAACAACGCCCTCGACTTTGTCCAGCAATGGGGAACGCGGAACAAATTAAAATTTGCGCCTCAAAAAACTGCTGCAATGATATTGACTAAAAAATTAAAATACGAACGACCGGAATTAAAAATGGGGGGGAGGGATATTAAATTAGTAGATGAAATTAAAATATTAGGCTTAATTATAGATTCTAAATTAACTTTTAATAATCATATTGCATACATAACTGGGAAGACTATTGATATTTACAAGAAATTAGCGAGAACTGCAAAGATTGGTTGGGGACTAAACTCGGAAGTGATAAGACACATATACATAGCGGTCATCGAGCCTATTATTTTGTATGCTGCCAGTGTCTGGGCACCGGCGGCGGACAAGATAGGTACGAGAAAAAAGCTAGACGTCGTACAGAGAGGGTTTGCCCAAAAAATATGTAAATCATATAAAACTGTATCACTCAATGCAGCGCTCGTGCTAAGTGGCCTATTACCACTTGACATGAGAGTCCACGAAGCTGCATCAGTGTATGAGGCAAAGAGAGGTATGCCACTGCAAGAACTCCCGGAGGACAGGAAAATGGAAACAAGAGTGAGCTTTTTGATGGCACCACATCCCTCAGAGATCATGGAGGTTGACTTCACATGTCTGGAGGATCTGGAGCCATCCACTATAAGAGAAAATGAAATAGAAGGCGTCAACATTTTTACAGATGGAAGTAAGATAGAAGGAAAAGTCGGAGCTGCAGTAACATGGTGGCAAGACGGACATGAAATTAAAGCTCAAAAACTTAAGTTGGAACGATACTGCACAGTGTTCCAAGCCGAAATGTTGGCGCTGCATAAGGCAGTACATACAATCCTCAAAAGTAAAGAGAGCCGCTTCAATATATTCAGCGACTCACGCTCTTCCCTTGAACTCCTACGCAGCAAAAGCATAAATCACCCATTGGTCTTCGAAATACGAAAAACTTTAGAAAAACTAAAACTAGAAAATAAAACAGTAAAATTTTTTTGGATTAAGGCGCACGTAGGAGTTGAAGGGAATGAGCGGGCCGACCAACTGGCCAAGGAAGCTGCCCTCTATAAAAAGACTGCCTCTGACTATGACAAATTCCCACTGTCATTTGTAAAGAGATGTGTGAGGCAAAGAACACTAGCAAAGTGGCAAACCAGGTACTCGGAAGGTGAAACAGCAGAAATAACAAAGATTTTCTTACCTAGTGTCATACAGGCCTACAAAATTTCTCGAACAGGAAAATTCACGCCAAAACTAGTCCAGGCACTGAGTGGTCACGGGGGATTTTCACAATATCTGTACAGATTTAAATGTAAGGATAATCCCGCATGCATCTGCGACCCTGAAAAAGAAGAGAGCATTTTACATTTGTTGTTAGAATGCCCATTACATGGACACGATAGACTTAAGTTAGAAATAGAATGTAATAAAATAATAAATACAGATACATTAAAGGAATTCTTAGAAGATAAAGATTGTTTTGAACTGTTTAAAAAATTCTGTGAAAAAATTGTTACTCAAGCAAATAATCGAAATAAAACAAGATAAGAATATAAGGTGTTGACTAAATTATGCATAAAGTATATTAGTATGTAATATACATCATATGCATAAAATAATAAGTAAGAAAAATAAAATGTATAGTATATAAAAAAAAAAAAAAAAATAGTGTAAATCTATGGTTAATCGAGCATGCTAATAATGTAAATACTAATATGATGTTATCTTAGATAACATCAGAGTAGTATTATTAATAAATAAGAAACTTAAAAATTGTAATATATATATTAATTAAAAAAAAAAAAACCGTAGAATAAATGTTGAAACAAATTATAGGTACTTCGAACTGATTCGTACGTATAATTTGCCAAAAAAAAATATAATAATAATAATAAAAAAAAAAAACTAACTAAAAGTAAGTAAGTAGATATTATCAAAAATGTGCATGTATTTTAATATACGGATGTTTATAGTAACTAGCTTAAAGAAACTGTTTAATTTAAGGATATCTGGCATAGCTTTAAATATCAAATTAGAGAATTATTGCTCATTATTACGTAAGTTAACAATGAACAATATGTATAATTAAGGAAAGGAAAAAAAAAAAAAAAAAAAAAAACAGAAATAACAAAAAGGGAAAAAAAAAAAAAAAAAAAACAAAACTCGGAAAAAAATATTATATGTATACAAGATACGAAAAAAAAAAAAAAAAAAAAGGGGAAAAAAAAAAAAAAAAAAAGAAAAAAAAAGGAAAAACAAAAAAAAAAAAAAAATAATAATTACTGTAAATACTTATTATGATTATGGAAATAGGATGTAATAGATGTAATTAAAGTCTAAGTAAATGGAAACATAACCTAACACAGTTCTTTAATAACAGGCAAGGTAACACGGCATTTGCGCAATCATGCAAATGTACGAACCACATTTAACAGAGCAAAAAAAAAAAAAAAAAAAAGATGATTATAATACAATGTTGGTCTACTAAGGTCTCTGCCAAATGGCAGAGGGTTTACGACGAAACACACAATAAAAAAAAAAAAAAAAAACCTAACCTAACCTAACCTAACCTAACCAGTACTCGTTTCGAGGCCATTCGGAACGCAGCATTTGCCCCTGGCTCCGCGCTCAAAAAATCTTTTGACCGGGAAATCTTTGTGCTACGCTAGTGTGCCGCATATCAAAACGTGCGTAAAACCGAGTGCTACATAGTGGTGAAAAAATTTCTGTGATACCACAAAATTTGAGTGAGATAAGTGGAAAAAACCGTTTTATAACCCCAAAAAGTGTTACTTTTTGGCCTTTATCTCGGTTTCTGTCGCGATACCCCAGTGATTTGAATACACCAATCAGTGCGCAAAATTTTTGTGCAACCGACGAGCTACCACACTGAAAATTTCATCCACGGGTTCGGCGGCAGTTGCAGAATAAAGAAAAACCACGTGGAACGTGTTTCCAGAAACCGGCTGTCTGCGGCTGGCATGAGACACGTCATTGGATGCGCAGAAAAAATCCCAGGCGAACGCAGTTTACCGCAGCACTCTACCACATCGGATGAGGAAGATAAGGTCAGAAAACCAATAATAGTAAAAAATTATGGACTTTAAGTGTTTTTATTTCAAAATATAAAGCGACGACCCATTAATTTTGTTTGTTTAAAATATTAGTCATATAAAACAGTATATTATTGCAAAATTTTAGATCTTTCGGACGATTCTACAAGTTTTTATATACATAAAACTAAAAACCACGTGGCACGTGCTACCAGAAGGAAGTGCACGTGGTTCAAAGAGTTTGACTTAAAAGTTTCTAGACCTTAACCTTGGACAGGATCCCTTAAAAAACTAGGTAAAATTATAAGTGTTTTTCAGGAAATTGTTAAAATTGCATTTTTTGTGTGTTTTTAGATAATAACTTTTTATATATAGTTCATAAAAATCTGTGACTGCTAGAATTATAATCTACTCTTTAAGACGCATCGATTAAGCCCAAACTCGGCCCCATTGGGACATCTGGTTGCGGACTTGGACAATTGGCCGCCATTTTGTCGGCCATCTTGCTTTTATTAAAACTTTAATATCTAGGCTTCCAGAGGTCGCACGAGGGCGCGGTTTTCGACTTAGTATTGAGCAAAGATAGGAGCATAGAAGACTGGACTCTATGTAGAGTCTTTTTAAGGCAAAAAGTTATTGCCGGATTTAGAATCTAGGAGTGATTTCTAACCTTCCAAGCCCAAACACGGGGGTCCTGCGGCCTCTAGTCCCGGAGATATAACGTTTTAACCAAAAAACCGCCATTTTGGCCGCCATTTTTAAAAACTTAATATTAGGTTATCTCCGGAACGAAGGGTCGCACAGAGCTGCGGTTTTGGGCGTTGACATTGGCACCGGGGACCGCTTCTAACGACAGCTCTACATAGAGACAAAATTTTGTGACTGACTCTACATAGAGTCAAACTCGAAACGGGACGTTTTAAAAGGTTTTAAATATTGACAGGCCTACCTAATAAGTACTGACCCGCTTGGAGAGCTCTCCACTCAAGCAGCGCGGAAGAACGGCTCTGCATAGAGTGAAATAAAAATTGTAATCTTGGTGTTCCCCTAAATTCTTAGATCTAAGACTAAAAATTGCCTTGTGGCAGTTCCTTTTTAAATTTTCATCTATTTCGTCGGAAATTCAAAACTAAAGTTTATTTCTTAGTATCTATACACACACATACTCTACCACTTAAACCCAGCTACACACACACACACACCCTCACACACTTCCACTCACACACTATACACATACACACACATAACGTAGAATAACGGACGGGAAGGTAACTTACCTTTACGCTGACGCGACGACTGACTGCCCAGGTTACCTGGAAGAAAAATAACTACGTTTTAATATTATACATTTACACAAATATAAAAATTTCAACTCATACAAATTTATACTTTTATTCATAAGACAAGCGAACGTCAAAAATGTTCCATACGCCGGTACAGACCCCGAAGGCTGTGAACGAGGCCGTTGGTGCTCAACCAGAGGCGGGACCTCTGGCGGTACCGAGCATCGCAGAGCCTATACCACTGACCAGTCCCGATGACGTAATCCAAATAGGAAACAAAGACGCTCCGTCAAGTCGGAACGTGAGAAAGAGTGTGGATGCGATAGAAAGCAAAAAGTCGCCAAACAACACCTTCACTTGTGCTCGGTCACCGGTGGCATCTGGACAGGACCTCACAGCGGAAGCCAAGAGACTATACTTAAAGGCACTTAGCCAGCTAGATGCCTCCGGCAATATTAAAAGCACTATAAAGGTGGAAGTAAAAAGCGTCTTAAAGAAGTTATACGACATGGTGTCCAAACTCGATAAGCCGGCAGACGTAAAGAAGGGGAAGGCTAATAGGACGGGAAAAAAAGAGGAAATGGTCCAAGTGAGAATGGGAGAGGATGATGAGGGGATCACAAACAAGGAAATCCTTAGAGAAATAAGAGAAATGAAAGGGCTGTGGAAAGAAAGCACAGGAAAAGGGAAATTTGAAGAACTGGAGAAAGGACAAAGGAAAATAACGGAAGAAATTAGGACAAACAGGATCGAAATTAAAAAACAGGAAGAAGAGATAAAGAGTAGCATAAAGGAGGTTGGAGCCAAAATAAAGGAAAGTACAGAACAGATGAGGACCAAAATAGGGGCATCCTATGCGGAGGTAGCATCTGGTCGCGCCCGAGGAGCTCTGCACTCCGTAGTGGTCTCCTCAGTTGAAGAAAGAGACTCCAGCCAGGACGTCATCGCCAAAATTAGAACAGCGGTGGATGCCAAAACCACAGGCATTAGAGTAGACAGCGTCCGACGGGCGAAAGACCAGAAGGTCATTATAGGATGTGAAAAGAAGGAAGAAATGGATAGAATAAAGGAAAGACTGGCGAACTCAGGAGCGAAACTCCAAGTAGAAGAGAAGAAGAATAAGGATCCCCTGGTCATCCTCAGGGACGTGATGGAAGATACTGATGACAATATCGTCAAAGCGATAGAAATCCAGAACCGCCACGTCTTTGAGGATATACCAGAGGGAGAAAAAAGGATGCAGGTCCGTTACAGAAAGAGGACCAGGAACCCCCTGCAGACCCATGTGGTACTGTCGGTATCACCGAAAGTGTGGAGCAAACTGACTTATCAGGGATTCGTTCACATGGACCTGCAGAGGGTACGAGTATCAGATCAGTCCCCCCTAGTACAATGTTCGAGATGCCTCAAGTTCGGGCATGGTAAAAAACTATGTACAGAGACGGTGGACCTGTGCTCGCATTGTGGTGAACCACACCTGCGATCAGACTGCCCGGCATACAAATCGTACGCCCCAGCGTCATGTCATAACTGTACGACAGCAAGGTTTGAAAAATGTGACCACAATGCATTCGACGTATCATGTCCAGTACGACAGAGGTGGGATGAATTAGCCAGATCATCCGTGGCATATTGCTAAGGTGGAGTCGGGGAACGTTAGCAATACTTTTACAGTGTTCCAATCCAACCTCCGAAGAAGCAGACTGGCGACCCAGGAGCTCCACATCGAATGCGACAAACGGAGAGTAGCATTTGCCCTCGTACAAGAACCATATGTAGGAGCCAAGGGAACACTGACCCCGATTACCGGCACAAGAGTGATCCAATGTACCCGACGCACAGAGAAGCCCAACAAATCCGCCATCGTCGTATTCAACCCAGACCTGGAGATAGAAGAGGAACCTATGCTTACCGATGAGAACCTGGCTGTGGCGAAGCTCAGATCAAATACGTGGTCAATCGGAGTTGTTTCAGTCTATCTTGAGGATAGCCTGTCAACTCAGGATTACCAACGTCACGCGGACAAGATCAAAGCCATCGCGGATAAGCTAGGAGTAAGCAAGGTTCTGATCGGAGGTGACGTGAATGCGTGGAGTATTTGGTGGGGCAGCACCAGGGACAATGAGAAAGGAGACATAATGGCCGGTACACTACACGAGATGGGACTACATGTTCTTAACGAAGGAACAGAGCCTACGTTTGAGGTACTACGAGGAGATAAACAGTGCCAGAGTCGCGTCGATGTGACTGCGTGTGGAATGGAGCTGCTGAACTTTATCCAGGACTGGAAAGTGGAGAAAGAAATAACACCAAGTTCGGACCACCACACAATATCGTTTAAAATTAGAAGGGAAATAACAAAGAGAGACACTAGCAAAGAAACCACAAGAAAATACAATACAAAAAAAGTAAATTGGGTTGAATTTGGAAACAAAGTTAAATATAAATTAGAGTATAATAGTATAAATAAAGAGACGATAATAAATATAAGCGATAAGATAAACTTAAAAGTATTAGTAGATAAATATATAGAAACAGTAAATGATGTTTGTAAAGAAACTTTACCTCCAATTAAAAAACACAATAAAGTAAATATACCGTGGTGGTCTGAAGAACTGGAGGAGTTGAAGAAAGATGTCGCTCGGAAGAGGAAAAGAATTCCTCACGCAGCAGCTCGAAGACGTCCGCACGTGGTCCAGGAGTTCCTGGAAGCAAAAAAGAGCTACGAAGACAGGGTTAACGAAGCGTCGACACAGGGGTGGAAAGAGTTCTGTGGAAAGCAGACCCATGAGAGCATGTGGGATGGGATCTACAGGGTCTTGAGGCAAACAGCAAGAAGAACGGAGGATCAACCGATGGTACTGGATGGAGTTGCCCTCAGTAAAGAACAATCCGTGAAGCTGATAGCTGAGACGTTCTTTCCTGAGGACAATCCAGACGATGACGATATCTACCATAAGAGGGTCAGGAAAGAAGCGGAAGAAAGCGAAGACCGTAGAAGCGAACCGCACGATCCACCGTTCACCAAAGTAGAGGTGATGCAGGCTGCCAAAAGTTTCCATCCCAAGAAAGCTCCAGGAGTGGACGGGTTCACTGCGGACATCGTCCTGGCCGTAATCATGGCCAACACGGAAGTCTTCGTGGGGATAGCGAACAAGTGCCTCGAAATTGGTTACTTCCCCGTGCAGTGGAAGGAGGCGACGGTTGTCATTCTCCGGAAGCCGGGGAAGGAGAACTACACGCAGCCGAAATCATACCGTCCGATAGGGCTTCTCTCAATACTCGGGAAGGTACTAGAAAAGGCGATGATCCAGAGAATCCGGTGGCACACGATCCCTCGTATGAGCCGGCGCCAATATGGCTTTATGCCGGGCCGCTGTACGGAGGACGCCCTCTATGACCTGGTGGAACACATTAGAGGTAACCTTGATAGGAAACTGATTAATGTGTTGATATCCCTGGACATAGAGGGTGCCTTCGACAGTGCATGGTGGCCTGCCATGAGGTGTAGGTTAAAAGAGAGCGGGTGCCCCCGGAACCTCAGGGATCTAGTCGACAGTTACCTGAGTGAGAGATGCGTTAAAGTTCGGTATGCGGGCCACGAGCACGGGAAGGTGACCAATAAGGGGTGCGTGCAGGGTTCCATAGGTGGTCCCACTTTCTGGAACCTCCTCCTGGATCCGCTTCTTCACGAACTCGACAGCAAAAACGTATACGGCCAGGCGTTCGCGGACGATATTGTTCTGGTTATCTCCGGAGAGAGTACACTGGAGATCGAAATGAAGGCAAACGGTGTCCTAGGGCATGTGTATGAGTGGGGTGTCAGAAATAAGTTGAAATTTGCTCCGCAAAAAACAAAAGCGATGACAATCACTCGAAGACAGAAGTATGACACCCCGCGCCTGCACATGGCCGGGACTGCTGTAGCTATGGTCGAGGAGGTAAAACTCCTCGGCCTGATCATAGATCACCGGTTGACTTTCGGGAAACACGTCGCCTATGTATGTACAAAAGCAGTCAATATTTACAAACAACTGGCACGGGCAGCAAAGGCGACGTGGGGCCTGAACCCGGAGATATGCAGAACAATATACGTCGCAGTGATAGAGCCTATAGTGTTGTATGCGTCGAGCGTTTGGGCAAAGAGTTCGGAGAGGAAGTGCGTTAGGGCTCAGCTGGATCGCATATCACGGTGCTTCGCGCAGAAGATAGCGAAGTCCTATCGTACAGCCTCTCTAAACTCAGTCCTAATCATAACGGGGCTGTTGCCTCTCGACCTCAGGGTTAGGGAGACGGCAGCCCTGTATGAGGAGAAAAGGGGGAAGTCGAGGGGGATCGTGGGGGATAGGTCGGTGGAGGTGGGACCGGATATGCCGCCCTTACATCCTGTGGAGGACCGGTTCCACACTTACGAGGAGCTCACGAGCGAGGAGCAGCTGGAGGCCCGAATGGAGAACGAATCGGTGCACATCTTCACAGATGGTAGCAAAATTGAGGGTAAGGTGGGGGCGGCACTCTCCTGGTGGGAGGGTGGTGTCGAAACCAAAGCCCGGAAATTTAAGCTCGAGTCGTACTGCTCCGTTTTCCAGGCGGAACTCTTTGCTGTTCTTCAGGCGACGGAGATGGCCAGACGATGTGGAAAAACGGACTTCCACCTCTACAGTGACTCTAAATCGACACTGGAACTGCTGAACAATGCGCAGAAAAGACACCCCATTGCAACGGCAATTAAAACAAATGTAGCCGAGCTGAATAAGCAGAACAAGAAGCTGACATTCTGCTGGGTGAAAGCTCATGCTGGGCTAAGTGGCAACGAGCGGGCGGACTTTTTGGCAAAAGAAGCAGCGCTGAAGATTAAAACAAAATCCTCTTATGACAAATGCCCGGTTTCTTTCGTCAAGCGTGCCATCAGAGAGGGTACGATTGACGAATGGAACAGGCGCTACCAGAAGGAGACCACAGCGGGGGTCACCAAGATGTTCATGCCGGATGCCGTTGCAGCTTACAAAACCAGTAGAGCCATGACAATCAACTACTTTAGAACACAATTACTAACTGGCCATGGGGGGTTCGGTGAGTATCTCCACCGATTCAAAAAGAAAGACTCAAAGGCTTGTCCTTGCGATCCAGACAAAGCCGAGTCTGTGGAGCATCTGCTGACCGAATGCCCCAGATTCACAATACAAAGATACAATATAGAACACGAAATTGATATAAAAATTGAAAAGGGAACTATAGCGGCAATATTAAATAGCAAAGAGAACAGAGAAAAATTTTTAGAATACAGCGAGGCAATATGTAAGGTAGTAATTAAAAGTAATAAGTAAGAAAAACTGTACATATAGATATAGTAAATATATTGTATATGTAAGTAAACATAAGCAAAAAAAAAAAAAAAAAGAGGCGCAAAAAAAAAAAAAAAAAACAAAAAAAAAAAAAAAATAACTGATCGAGCAAATTATTGAATTTGTACGAAAGTTAAAAAAAAAAAAAAAAAAGAAAAAACAAAAAAAAAAAAAAAAACTATAAATAATAAGTGTATAAATAAATAACAAGTAAAGAAGCCGCTATACAGAAAAGTAATAAAGTTATAGACAGTAATGTATTAGAGTAAAATGTAGTTTGCAGCCAGTAGAATGAAAGCCAAATAGAGATAAGTAAAATTAACAGAAAAGTTGATCCTGTTAGAAACAGATAAATTGTAAATAGAATATTATATATAAGTAACTAAGAATCTTCGGGCACCACCCCGTAGAAAAACCTGTGCTTAAGTAGATGCAAGAAAAGGAATGTATGGAAGAATGAAAGTACAGAGCACGTGGTGTTTTTAGCCGGTAGGAGTCCGGCACTGCCTGGGTCTCCCTTCCCAGGCGTCCATGAGGGATTTTCACCACGTGACTCAAAAAAAAAAAAAAAAAAAAAAAAAAGAGTGAAAGTAAAAAAAAAAAAAAAAAAAAAAAAAAAACCTAACCTAACCTAACCTAACCTAACCTAACCTAACCTAACCTAACCTAACCTAACCTAACCTAACCTAACCTAACCTAACCTAACCTCCCCCTCGACGGTTGCCGCCTTGTCGTGGCGAGGGGGCTAAGTAGCCGTGGGGGCCTACGGGCGGGAACACACCCACGGTGAAACCAAGAGCAACCGCGGAGGGACCGCTCCTCGCTTGCGAGTTGAGCGGTCAGTAGGTGGCGGTGCTGTATGGGCAGCACCGCCACTGAGGCGGGCTGCGATGTCGTATGGGCGGCATCGCAGCCGAAGGGAGGAGGCCGCGGCGGGAGAGGAGTGCCGGTATTACGGTGCGCCGCTCTCCCTGCCTGCCGCGGCCTTACCGGGGCCGCCACCGGCTGATGGCGGACGCGGTGGGGTCGCAGGGGAAGAGGATTGTTGGTATAGCGGTGCGCCTCTCTCCCTATCCCCTGCGACCGTCTAGTCGCCTGGGCCCTGTTTCACACTGTGGAGCGGGACCCGGGCGACCAAGAGGAGGAGGTCCGGCTGGGGGGGGCGCCTTGTGCGCCTCGTACCAGTCGGACCAGGGCCGTGGGCGGAGGGTCAGGGGACCCGCCGCCTCTAACACGGCGGGCCGGAAGGCGCCCCTGCGTGATCCGGGGGTGCCTTCCAGCACAGAGAGGGCCCGCGCGCTCGCTCTCCACCTTCTCTGTTCTCAGAGAAGTGCTGGTGAGCGACGCGACGGGCCTCGCAGCGATGCGCCGCCCCCTCTAGTCCCATTGTTTTAGCAATGTGATGTGGGGGGGCGGCGCATTGGAGCGTATGGGGGCCTTTATGGCCCCCCCGAGGAGACGCGGCGTTTCCTTGCCCCGTCGTAGCGATGGGGCAGGGGGCGCCGCTGGGGAGCCACTCTGGCTCCCCCACCAGTCGAGCCCCTCACGTGGAGGGGCGACCTCTTGCCGGGTCGCGGTGATTTAACCTTTGGCCTACCCCGCGACCCGGTAGAGGAGAGGAGGATCACCGCGGGGGTTTAGTGGGTAGTCCAGCCCTCGGGCTGGGAGTCCCACACGAAGCCGCTCTGTTGTCCCCTGACAGCAGAGTGGTGAAGTGCGTAAATGCATTCCCCCGCGTTACCAAAAAAACAAAAAAAAAAAAAAAAAAAAAAAAAAAAACCTAACCTAACCTAACCTAACCTAACCTAACCTAACCTAACCTAACCTAACCTAACCTAACCTAACCTAACCTAACCTAACCTAACCTAACCTAACCTAACCTAACCTAACCTAACCTAACCTAACCTAACCTAACCTAACCTAACCTAACCTAACCTAACCTAACCTAACCTAACCTAACCTAACCTAACCTAACCTAACCTAACCTAACCTAACCTAACCTAACCTAACCTAACCTAACCTAACCTAACCTAACCTAACCTAACCTAACCTAACCTAACCTAACCTAACCTAACCTAACCTAACCTAACCTAACCTAACCTAACCTAACCTAACCTAACCTAACCTAACCTAACCTAACCTAACCTAACCTAACCTAACCTAACCTAACCTAACCTAACCTAACCTAACCTAACCTAACCTAACCTAACCTAACCTAACCTAACCTAACCTAACCTAACCTAACCTAACCTAACCTAACCTAACCTAACCTAACCTAACCTAACCTAACCTAACCTAACCTAACCTAACCTAACCTAACCTAACCTAACCTAACCTAACCTAACCTAACCTAACCTCGACGAAGTCGTAAGATGTACATCACGAAACATTTATACTCAGTCACGGACACAATCATACCGCGATGGAGAAGACATACAGCGCCATCTATTAGTGGAATATTTTTTTTTTTTTTTTAATATTACTTGTTGTTAATATTAGTACTGTTATTTGACGACACAATGACACAGACAGATAATAAAAAAAAAAAAAAAAAAAAAAAAAAAAAAAAAAAAAAAAAAAAAAAAAAAAAAAAAAAAAAAAAAAAAAAAAAAATTATCTAAACAATTGTGACATCTTTTTTTAGAACCTATTTTACAACGCGTTCACATTAACTTGACGCGTGAGAGGATTGGTAGCACTGATATGTTTAGTGTTACCATGTTAAATAAGAAATCATTCCCATTACTTGGGGAAAATAAAAGGATTGAGGGCTTGTTCGACCATCTTCCGATCCAAAAGCTTCTATAATATTCTATAATCAGCCCACATCAACCCCCTGCTGGGCATAGGCCTCCAAAAGCTAATTCACATGTAATGTCCTTGTTACTTGACATGAATTAAAAAGGGGGCAAAAGTTATGGTTTAGTATATACTATATATGTTTATGAGTATATCACAATGATGAGGAAAACTATCAAGGGGAAGAAAAGAAACGAAAGAATCGGATTAGTATTTATTGGCAAAATGTACGCTTGTTAACCGCAAATGGATTTTAAAACTGGCTGCATTTTCCATTTTTACTTCTCGAATAAAATTACTCGAAGCACCTAGTTCGTCACGCCTTAAAATCCATTTACGCGTCCAAATTTTTCTTCTTTTTTTATCCTGCTGCTGTTGCAGCTCGACGATAAGACAACAAAGCGCGTTCAAAAATGGATAAAAAAAAAAAAAATACATATCCACTAAAATGTGTGTAAACTACCATCCGAGTGGCTTACACTTTTAGTTGACTAAGAAGATGCGCTCGGTCCGATTTTACTAAGACCGTGAAAACGTGGCTTTAGTAATTTCATGTAACTGGGCACCCTAAAAACATACCTGTCATGGCGGGAAATCGAGTCCGAACTTGCTCCAAAGGAACAATCAGCTTTTTTTCAGCCTTTTCCCTCTCACAAAATGCATAAACCTGAAGGATTGTTTGTCTTTTTGCATTTTTGACCACTTTGGGCATCTTTAAAACTCACACAAACGAATAATCTTATAGTTAGTAACCGATCGTACCAAAAGCAAGATGGCGACTGAGCAATCAGTGCTACCAATTCTCTCACGCGTCAAGTTAATGTGAACGCACAATAGAACCTAGGATCAGGTTAACCTAACAGACTTCGATATCAAGTGACTGCTCTAACAGACGTGCGTGCGGAGCCAACCAGGCCGCGGGTTTCCTCACGATATTTTCCTTCACGGTTAGCGTGTGGTATTGCGACTACAAATTCGCAAATGTACGTAACTTTGAAATTAAACAAAGTCATTAGTATATGCCCGCACTCGGGATCGAACCTGGGGCTCTCGCTTGCCAGTCCATGGTTCTACCCACTGAGCTACCACCGCTTGCCTAACAGACTTACTTTTATAATATGTAATCTTATCTTTATTTTGTATTAACTAAGCAGGTTAAACACATTCTTCAAAGTACCTAACATCTCAAATCCCAAAAGATAGACACTTATTTGACCTGATTCAGCATCATGAATACATCAGCCATAATTATTTTTTTTTTCTTATAATTATACCGAGGCATAATATAAACTGACCAGTTTTTTTGTCAAGCAAATTCCTCGGCAGAACTTTCCAAGACCAAAACGATTTCCAGACACTAATCTGTCTACACTTCTTCCTACGCGGTACGAAGTTCGCTGGGTCAGCTAGTAGTAAATATTTACGATATAATTATATTAAGTTTGTTAACAGTTACCCGAAAGCCGGCGCTTCTGGCCTTGACTCGCGGTAGGGCCAGCAGCGCCGGCACTGGGGCAATTACAGCGCGCACGCATTACGATCAGGAATCGCACGCACACAGAGCCGCGGCGCGCAATGAGGCGCGCCCGAGGAGTGCCGAGTGCGAATACGTCATCCACACTCGCCGCGTGCAGAGCATACACCGCTGCACTGCCGAAAATCCGACTATGCTGCACGACCGGCGACCCTCGCCTTCCACCCAGCGCCCTTCAATACTACGCCTTTTACTATCGCACAAAGGAACTCTATGAGAAAGGGATCTTGACCTAGCAGTTTGTTCGGAAGGTTTAACTCTTAGAAACTGCTATATGTTAAGACCGATTATAATTTATTCGTGCATTCGATGGATCCCAACAAAAGAATTTAAATTACGACAGGGTCTTATATAAATCGTGAGTGGAAGTGGTTGCGCTCCAAAAAGATTTCCGAGATCCGCTTTGCAGATAATATGCTGTATGTACTAAAAGGCAAGTAAATTAAAAAAAAAGTTTACTTGTTTTAAAAACCTATTTAGAGGCTAATAATCAACCCATGCCGGGATTCGAACCCGCGATTTCTGGCTATCCGTGCCAGCGCTCTTTCCAACTGAGCTAATGGGCGACTCGCCGGCAACAGTGAAATTTCGAACCTCTTTGCAATATTCTCTGTATTACGTACGTTTACTTGTTTGTAGTATATACCTACCCACCAAAAACATTCTGTTAAAACTAGCCAAGTCTCGATGGAGCTGCTCGTTTATCTCTAAAAAGTAATGAAATATGGACAAAGTCGTGCCAAGACCTTAGTTAAGTTAAGTTCCTTACTGTGATTTCTTTATTATTATAGTTAATGGTGTGTGACTAGGCCGTCGAAAAGTACACAAGGGTACAAAACAAGGCGCTTCATTTCACCATTGCACCGCATCCGTCGCCAGAACCGATACCCATTGACGATTGAAAATACAGCTGAGACCAGCTAAGGTTTCTTCATCACATACTCCAGATCTTCGATTATCCTACTTTTTACAGTTTTCCCTTTATGAGGCAATTAAACCCTAACTCTGTATACCAAATTTCAGCTCTGAGTTTATGGGAAGTACTAGTTCTATATTTTTGATTATCATAGCTGAGTGTCTTAAATGCGAAACTTTGCTTTCGCTTAACTTCGGAACTAAATGACCTTCAGACTTGAAATGTTGGCTTGTAAGTACCTATGTGATAATAGCGTACTAGATGACGAAAATTTCAACACTTTGGTCTTATCCGGAGGTTCTCAAATAGGGGCTTGAAAATGCGGCGAAATGGTTCCAGTAAAGATGGTACGGCAGTGTTTGCTTCGCGCTCGACTTGGCGGGGTCACTGCCGTGCCCCCCGATATTATTTTTTAGTATAAGTAACATTTGTTTAAAACTACTTATTCTGACAGGGTAAGTAGTACAGCTAGGCTCATACAGCACGTTTAGGAGCGTTTTCTTTACATCTCAGATAATGACTTAGACTTACCCTTGTATAGCTTATACTTATACTTAGTATAAGCATAGGATGGATCTCAGAACAATAATTATTGTTCTGAGGGATGGATACACGATGGACAACTAGCTAAACAGGCGTTTCAAAATAGTTTTGAAACCTAAGTTTAATTTAGGTTTCAAAATAACTCGCGGGTCTCTCCTTTCCTTTTGATTTGTATGACTCTGGTGTCGCCATCACAATCCGGCTGAACGAGAAGTACCTATAGGGTGTCCAGCGTCAAGTTTATGTTATAATTAACTAGTGCAGTGAGGTTAGCGGGAAACACAGAACATAAAAAAAGAGTAGAAGTCGTAAGTGGGCGGTGCAAGCGTGCCTCGCATTAGTAATGTATTGCCTATGCATAGTCTCTGACAGTTATTTATTTATTTCATTTATTTCTTTATTTCCAAACATTCCCTATCCTTACAGGTGTAACCTAATTCAATAGGGAGATACAAATAACTATATTATTAAAAATGTTTAAATATTACCCATTTTCTTATATCTAACATAAACCTTTAAATTGGTATGTAACATATCACATATAATCCTGTTCTTCTAAATTCACTCAAGGTAACATGGAAGACATCAACATCATGCGATTTAAGGGTCACCGCACACGGGCCACCGGCCACAACCACAAAACGCCGCCACTGGCATATTTCCTGTAATTTTCATACATTTTATATGGACTCGCCGCACACGGTTGGCGCCGGTGGCGGCCACACGCTACAAATCGTCGCAGCTTGCTTCTTGTGGCTCGCACCGGCCACTAAACGTCGACACAAAAAGCCACCAAAAAGCCGCCACGCGCCACTCGCGCGATTCCGCGCCCCCCTCTCCTTTGCCTCATTTAACCTGTGCTGTAAAGTCGACGGTAACGCACGGTACGGTAGTATGTGGTTCATATAGGTAGATAAATATGGATATATAATAATTTATATCAGGGATACAATCCTGACCTGAGATTTGGGATTCAAAAAGTGATAGTTATAGTAATAGAGGAGAAAAAGTGAAGGCCTGGGAAGAAATCTGCGAATTGTTTATTGAAATTGTTGTGAAACTTACCTTAATGTGATAGCTAGTCTTTCCGCAGGTGCGATGCTTTTCCGCATGTTGGTGTCGTGGTGCTTTAATCCAGCATATAATAGAGCATGTAGTTCCCAAAACGTAACTATACTTAAACGAAAATGTGTGAAACACTTTTTAGAATGGTTTAGAAGATTATCGAAATGTTCGTTGCATTTGTGTACATTCGTTAAAACTGGATGTATCCAATAACTACGGTTTCGTCTTCTACGACGACGTCTTTTTATCAAAAGTAGCGCAATTAAACCTTCTTCGTCAGAGTCCATTATGATACTGCAAGCCACGCAAGGGTTAAAAAAAGTAGCAGCCACCGACCGCAGGTGTCGACCACCGGCCACAAGTGGCTGTCGCGCGCTTCAGCTACCTTTGTAGCCGCTTCTAGCTTCTCGTGGCGGCGTTTGTGGCTGTCGCGTGTGGCCCGTGTGCGGCGACACTAAGAGTCTGAGTGCCCGCGTCAGAGGCGCCCGCGCCAACATGTTGGTCCGCGCGCGCGGCGCCCGAGCAGCGGCGGCGGCACACGTACTCGTCCGGCACACACAAACACAATGCTCCTAGCAACACCGGGTTCGCTATCCTGCCTACTAACACCTTGTGAACATAACTCATCAGAGCTAGGTCTCTCCTCACCCTAAGTTCGTTGTACTGTACCCCACCATACCTACGATAAAGAGAGTGGGGTACATCAGTGGATAAAATGGATAGACTCCGTACAGTCGCAAGTACAAGTACCTAACAAACTTGTTTTGGATGCGCTCTAACATAAAGTCGATATTTAGCTTAGTGTGGCGTCCATATCACAGCATTAGATTCCATTTGACTCCTAACTAGGGCATTGTACCTACAGTGTAACAATGGCCGCAATGCGTGAAAAACCTCGTCCTTTTCTAAGTATAAAGCCTAGTTTTCTGTACGCTTTTTTACAGATGTTCTCAATGTGCTCGCGATAGTTTAAGTCAGAATTTAACTGAACACCCAAGTCTCTGACGTTACTCACTCGCTGCATCTGCGTATCTCCTATTTCATACTCGGCTATTAACGGACTCTTCTTTCTCGTAAATGTTATTATTGCACATTTAGACACATTGAACTCTAGCTTATTCTCTGTACTCCATCGCATCACTCGATCTATGTCGTCCTGTAGCTTGACACAGTCTTCAGCAGTACTTAAAGGAAGAGATAGTTTGAGGTCATCCGCGAATAACAAACAGTTTGCATTCTTCACTACATTTGGCAAGTCGTTTATCATGATAGTAAACTCCAATGGTCCCAGATTACTACCCTGGCTTACCCCTGACCTGGTGAAATATGCCTCAGAACGGTGTCCGCTGTACTCCACATATTGCGTTCTGTCGCTCATGTAACTAATAAAGAATTTAAGTAAATGTGGTGTACAACCGATATTCACCATCTTTCTAAGCAATACATCATTAACAACCAGGTCAAACGCCTTCCTGTAATCAAAATATGCCGCATCGACCTGACCGCCTCCATCCACTGCTGGGATAACGTTGGACATAAAGTTTAGCAGGTTGCTAGATGTACTACGAGCTGTTTTAAATCCATGATGGGCATCCGAAAGCTGTGGTTTGACCTGGGCTAGAACTGCCTTTTGCACCGCCGATTCTAGCACTTTGGCTGTCGTCGATAGTACTGCTACAGGTCTATATCCATCCACCTTCGAACTCGCCCTTCCCTTAGGCACTGGTAGGTATCACCCGTGTCATTTTCCATTTTTCAGTTCTTCTTGCCTCAGTTGTCGTTTGTTTCTAGTAAAGAAAAGAATCGTAAAAACTCTACTGAAATGCCTTCTTATGTGTCAGAATGTAAAAATAGGAGTTGGGGACTAAAATTTACCAATGGTGCCGAAAAAGTTCATCGGTGAGTAGGTAATATTTCGTTGTATTTTTAATTAAATTGGTAATGACATAAACAAGGAAACCAATCCGGTTGAGTAGCAACATATCGGGGACTTGTTTTTCAATTTTCGACTTGATGGCCTAAGAGAAAAAACTTCTTGAAGATCAGACGCAGTGGTAATTCCATCTAGTGTAAAGTAGCGGTACTACAAAAGAAAGAGTTATTTTCAAACATAATTTCATTGTTGTCCATTGATTTTGATCCTTGTTTACAAACCGTAAAGGATTTTTTTTTTTATTTACGGTTCACAAAACTGAATGTTACACATTAGACTTACAAAACAGTTCATATTATAAGAGGGCTACAGTGACGTACATTCTACTAGATTTAAAAACCTATTTAGAGGCTAAAAATTTCACCCATGCCGGGATTCGAACCCGCAACCTCTGGCTATCCGTGCCAGCGCTCTACCAATTGAGCCAATGGGCGACTCACCGGCATCAGTGAAATTTCGAACCTCTTTACACTATTCTCTGTTTACACTATTTTTATTTTTAATGCACTAACCCGTGCTAAGGAACAAATTTAAAAACCTATTTAGAGGCTAAAAATTTCACCCATGCCGGGATTCGAACCCGCAACCTCTGGCTATCCGTACCAGCGCTCTACCAATTGAGCCAATGGGCGACTCACGGCATCAGTGAAATTTAGAATAGAATAGAATAGAATAGAATAGAAATCGTTTTATTCACAAATTAATTTAACACAGTACAATGATACTTAAGGCTAAGAAACTACACGATCATAAATTTTGCACAAAATAAAAGAACAATGTAAGTATGTAAAGAAATAACAAAACCAGTCATATAAATACCGTGCCAATGTACTGCGTTTGTGAAAAGGACCCAGCTCAGCATGTGTTACAGAAAGGCAACTTTCTGTAACGCTGGTATTCTGCTGGTACCTAACGAATAACAAGCATTAACAAATACCTATGATCTAAGTTATCATAAACCTACAAATAAGTAAATAATAAATAATAAAAGAATTTTAATATACAATAGAAAACGAATAAATGTAAACAAATATTTTCACAAAATAATTATATAACCCAATACGATACATGAAAGATGAATAATTTAAATTAAAAAATATATATTTTTTATTATATTATATATAACAATACATTAATATACACAAAGATACATAGATATACACCTATAATAAAATAAATAAAGCCATGAAATGCCCAAATATGCGTTTACCGTGTGACTGTCACGTTCATACACTAACACAAAACGGAGAAGCAAGTAGGATCCAAGGCCCTCATGATTAAAGCCATAAGCCAAACAGCGTAGAACAGTAAATAAGCTACAGTACAGAACAGCTCATAAAACTGAGCAGCAAGTAAGTTAGAAAGATAAGATAAGAATATTCTTTATTGTACACACCAGAAAATAATTACAGAGACAACAGTTACAAAAGAAGAGGTACATTTGGCGGCCTTATTGCTGATAGCAATTTCTTCCAGGCAACCTTAAATCGGAATGATTGCTGAAAGATATCATACTTAAAAGTAAATTTGTAATTTTAATTATTTTGCCATAAGCAACTGATCCTCCAGCAACACCAACTTATACCTTTCCTTAAACGCAGATAGTGATTTCAGCATGCGAATTGGGGGTGGAATATTATTCCAACATTTTGTTGCCTGATATTGGAAGCTTCCCCTGAAAGCAGCAGTAGCATGTCTTGGTACAGACAAAACAGCACAACATGCCCGACGAGTGGGTCTTTGGCGCCAAGATAGTTTCTCGTAAAGATATTCTGGTTTACCTGAGTGGATGATTCCAAACAGTAAACTTGCCATTTGCAACTTTAATCTATTCTTTATTTTTAATAATTTCGCATTGTTAAGAAATGGAGTGATGTGTGTTCGTGGAGGAATATTAAAACAGAAACGAGCTGTTGCATTTTGAATTCGCTGTAAAAGACGATGAGATCTCTCGTACAAACAGGGTCCAAACACGGTAAGACAATAATTAAGTTTCGATAAGATCAGTGATTCACACAGCTTGATTCTCATTTCTACACTTAGGAAAGAGCGAATTTTGTACAGAACTTTAAGTCTATAAAAACAGTTTTGCACTACCTCAGCCAAATGCTGTTCGAAACGCAAATCACTGTCAAACGTCACCCCTAGATTTCTAGCTTTTTGTACTCTTTCTATCTGTATACCGTTAATTTCTATGACAGGATTAAGGTTCAACACTTTATCGACTTGGGCCTTTGTACCTAATATCATAAATTTAGATTTTGCGGGATTCAACACCAAGGAGTTATTTTTGGACCAGACTGATACGAGATTCAAATCATCGTTCAAACTTTGCACAGTAGCATCAAAATTTACTTGATTTATAGGTGCATACAACTGAATATCATCGGCGTAAATATGATAGTTTCTAGTCAGTACGGACTGTATATCTGAACTATATATGATAAAGAGCAACGGACCGAGTATGGAGCCATGAGGGACTCCTCTAGTTAATTCTATTGGACGGGAATTGATTTTTGATCCGTCGGGATTATCAACAACAACCTGTTGGGAGCGACCACTCAAGTAACTATCGAACCATTTTATCGTTGAGATCTTAAAACCATAGTACGCCATTTTTGAGAGCAACAGAGAAGTGTTAATGCTGTCGAATGCACGAGAAAAATCTAAGAGGACCAAGAGGGTAGCAAACCCTTTATCTCGATATGATAAAGTATTGTCTACAACGTCTACTAACGCCGTATTGGTACTTCGCTGTTTACGGAAACCCGATTGGAGTTTTGGTAGAATATTATTATCTTCAACAAATTTAAAAATCTGATCGTATACCACCCTTTCTAAAATTTTTGATAAAAATGGTAGTATACTAATTGGTCTCAAATCATTCACAAGAACTGGATCGGCATTTTTTGGCAAAGGTCTGACCAGGGCAGTCTTCCAAACCTCCGGAAAAGTCGAAGTAGTTATCGATTTATTTATTAAAGCTGTTATAACACTGAGAGTATATGGGAGAGTCAGAATCACCATGTCCAGATTAATCAGGTCTACACCTACAGAGTTAGATCTTTGAGCCAATAATATTTTTGCAACTGTCATTTCGTCCACTGTATGTAGCTCAAATGAGCCCGAGCCATGTCTATTAAACTCATAAAATGACAACAATGAGATCGACACCTTATCGTCTCCGGGCACATTAGCGAATTGCATGCAAATATAATTTGGATCATTAAAATGTGCTGGTAGATCGGAAACGCGTTTAAACTTTGGTAAAATTGTGCTTTTTAATTTTTTCCATAAAGTTTTTGGGTCCTTAATATTGCAATTTATATGCTGCTCGAAGAATGCCCTTTTCTCATAATAGAGTGCGCTATTAACCATTCTTTTCATGTTTTTATAATGATCCATATCTCTTTCACGTTTGGTTTCCTTATATTTATCATGTGCCTGATTCCGCAATTGGATCATTAACTTGACATTACTAGTCAACCAGGGTGATTCTTTATTTCGTGGAACAATAGTACGTAGAGGCGCATGGTTATCAAATAACCCGAGAATCAAACTGTTAAACTCCGCAGTCATATTATTAACGTCAGTCATAGACATAATAGTTGAAAACTGTATGGAAAGTAAACTGTCATTGAATTTTTTTAAAGATATGTTTTTAATAGGCCTAATTGTAATTTTTTTTGGAACTATTTTTACCTTTTTTATTTTGAAATCTGCACAGACGATAGAGTGGGCTCCGAGGTCAGGGACATGATCCACAGTCACATTAATAACAGGAGTATCGATGCTAGTGCATATTAAATCAATTAGTGTAGCACTATGGGAAGTAAAATGGGTTGGTTTTGTAACATGGTTTTTAATACTCAAACTATTCATGAATTCATGTAATGTTTGCGATAGGCGATCTTTCGTCTTTAACAAGTTGATATTAAAATCACCCAGCAAAACCACGTAGTCATGACGGTTCAAGGTAGTTATTGAATCTGTAAGAGAATCAAAGAAACCATCGACTTTCACCCAATGAGGTCTATAAGCTGTACCAATTAGTACTGAGTGCGAATTAACACTTAGTGTTAACCACATCTGCTCAGTATCTGAATAGGGCGGTGTCACTGTGCGAACCTTTAAACCATTTTTAATGTAAAAACCCACTCCACCGCCACTGTTTCGAACCTCTTTACAATATTCTCTGTATTACGTACAGGCAGCGACATCTGACTTAAGCAAATTGCATTACTTACAGCCCCGACTACCTACTTTGCAGTTAGGTTTAACATCGGAACGATATCACTGTACTCACATGATTACACTATTTTTATTTTTAATGCACTAACCCGAGCTAAGGAACAAATTTAAAAACCTATTTAGAGGCTAAAAATTTCACCCATGCCGGGATTCGAACCCGCAACCTCTGGCTATCCGTACCAGCGCTCTACCAATTGAGCCAATGGGCGACTCACGGCATCAGTGAAATTTCGAACCTCTTTACAATATTCTCTGTATTACGTACAGGCAGCGACATCTGACTTAAGCAAATTGCATTACTTACAGCCCCGACTACCTACTTTGCAGTTAGGTTTAACATCGGAACGATATCACTGTACCCACATGATTATACTATTTTTATTTTTAATGCACTAACCCGTGCTAAGGACAAATTTAAAAACCTATTTAACCTAAAAATAGTGTAAAGAGGTTCGAAATTTCACTGATGCCGGTGAGTCGCCCATTGGCTCAATTGGTAGAGCGCTGGCACGGATAGCCAGAGGTTGCGGGTTCGAATCCCGGCATGGGTGAAATTTTTAGCCTCTAAATAGGTTTTTAAACTATTCTCTGTATTACGTACAGGCAGCGATATCTAGCTTAAGCAAATTGCATCACTTACAGCCCCGACCACCTACTTTGCAGTAAGGTTTCACATCGGAACGACATCACTGTACCCACATGATTATACTATTTTTATTTTTAATGCACTAACCCGTGCTAAGGACAAATTTAAAAACCTATTTAACCTAAAAATAGTGTAAAGAGGTTCGAAATTTCACTGATGCCGGTGAGTCGCCCATTGGCTCAATTGGTAGAGCGCTGGCACGGATAGCCAGAGGTTGCGGGTTCGAATCCCGGCATGGGTGAAATTTTAGCCTCTAAATAGGTTTTTAAATTTGTCCTTAGCACGGGTTAGTGCATTAAAAATAAAAATAGTATATTCTACTAGATGTGAACACAACATGCAATTTGATCGCAGAAGTACTAATTAAATTACATACACTACTATTTTTATAGTACTATTTTTAATGGCTAAGTCCGTCTCCCACCCCATTCCAAGGTGTGACACCGACGTAGCAACCTAGAAACCTCAAACAAGATTCAACCAAAAAATGGCTACTTAGGTGTCCCCCCAGAAGTGGGCGGGAGCATAGAATGGCGGGAGCCAGCAAATAAATTTGGTATTAAAGTAAACTAACCTTAAGATAAATTTATAGATGTGTTATGGCTTAGGGCCCAAAAAATATTTTGGCAAGGGAACGTTTTACAGAGGCCAAAGAACCACAAAGTTGAAAAATATCAAAGTTGTCCTTTAGGTTGTTGCATAAAGAGCAAATTCTGTAGAAATGGGAGTGTTGCACAAGATTAGTGCGACTCTGGGGAAGTTCGAACACTTTCCTATTATGGAGGCGACTACTCGGTCTTGGCACGGCCAGGTTTAATCGCTCAAGAGACTTGGGTGAATCAATATATCCGTGTAGGACTTTAAACAAGAATAGCACGTCGGCGGCCTTACGCCTTGCCTCAAGAGAAGCCATTTTATAGTGGTGTAGGCGATCAGTGTACGCTACGTCTGAGGTCAGTAGAAACTAGGTGGTACATAAAACGCTTCTGAACCCTTTCGATTCGCTCAGTGTGGATATGTAGGTGGGATTCCATGCAGGACTGCAATATTCTAGAATACCACGAACTATTGTATTGTAGATGACAATAGCGACCTTCGGGTCTTTAAAAAGTTTAGTCTGACGTATTACGAACCCAGACAGTTTGGAGGCTTTCTTTTAAATTCAATGATAATAGCGTCGATATGAGGACGGAAGCTCAGTGTATTGTCGATCATTACTCCCAGGTCACGTATTTCGTTAACCTCTTGCAAAGGCTTGGTGTTGATGTTATATGTAGCGAGAAAAGGATATTTTTTCCGCGTAAACTTAATATGGTAACATTTGTTGGGATTAAGTATCATGTTATTACGATTGCACCAGCTGTTGACGCTGTCTCATTGGAGAATATCGACATCTGACTGTGAATCACACGGTATAGTTTTAGGTCGTCTACAAACAGGTAACAGCTAGATTTAATTACACTGGTTAGGTCGTTAATAAATAATGCGAATAACAAGGGGCCCAAGCGAGATCTGCGGCACGCCGGATGTGACGGGCTTAGGGGAAGACTTGTGACCACCAACCACAAGCAGAGAGCGGTTGCGCAGGTATGAATCACACCAACGCAGCAATGAGCCATGAATACCGAGATATTGCAACTTGTCAAGAAGAAGGTCGTGGTTGACCAGATCGAATGATTTACTGAAGTCAGTATACAACACATGCATTTCATAGCCCCTATCGATTGCTTCTGATACCTCGTTAGTATAATCTACATGATTGGAGACTGTAGATCTGGCTGGCAGGAAACCATGTTGCTGAGGGTTATATTTAACTGGAACTTTATGATATGGACCTTTCTGGCGTTGTCTTTATTTACCAATGGCAGTTTGGCATTCATAGTCTGCATTTGGTCACACTGGTTTTCATACTAAGGGGTCATGTCACTACTTCTACTCGTTTTTATGTTCCGTGGCGGGTAAGGTACAGTTCGTAGCGCACAGGTCCAACTAATTCGTTTCGATTTCCGGGTGGTTCGATTCGGTAGATCGACCGACATCGTATATTCATTCTAACCTAGGTGGTAGGAGTAGGAAATGAAAGAGATACAGCGTTACAATAACAATATAATAAAGGTAATCGTTACAAATGCGGGCTACAGGCTAGAGCGGGCATCAGGTGAGCAGCGTGCAGTCGAGGTCCTCGTCCCGCAGGTCGGCCGCCCCCGCGCCGCCCCCCGCCGCGCCGCCCCCGCCGCCCCCGCGCCGCAGCACGCGCGCCACCACGTCGCCCAGCGCCTCGCGCGCGCCCTCCTCCAGCAGCGCGCCGCACACCTGCAACACACGCACACGCATTGTCTTCTCCTAGTCGGGTGCGCGGGGTGCGCGGGGTGCGCGGGGCGCGGGGCGCACCTGGTGGAAGGTGTCGTCGGCGGGCAGCCGCAGCACGGCCCGCAGCGCCAGCTCGGCGTTGGCGCGCACGTAGGTGTTCTTCTCCTTGGTGCCGTTGACGAGCGCGGGCAGCATGGCGCGCAGCAGGTCGGCGCGCGCGCCGGCGGGCGGGGCCGCGGGCGCGGGGGGCGCCGCCCCCGCGCCGCACAGCGCGCCCTCGCGCCCCAGCAGCGTGCACGCGCGCGCCATCAGCTGCTTCACCTCGTTGCTGTTGTGGTTCATACTCTGCCGATAGAGTCGCCCGATTTTAGTTTATATCTAGTAGAATTTATATTATTCCTAGCTTTATTATTTGCCGGACTCGTATGCAATTTTATTGCGGGAATTTTATTTATTTTGTGCATTATTGTGCTATCAAGGCAGTATAACTCACAAGGTGATTTAGTGTTTCATTTCAAAGGACCCAGGGTAAATACAAAAGAGAGCTATGATAATGATATCGACCCTTTGTATGTCCCCACTGCTGAGGTACGGGTCTCTTCCTGTGTCACAGGAAGAATAGGCCGTACTCCACCACGGGAGCCAAGTCCGGGTCGGTGGAGGATTATAAGACAGGCGCGGGCCTGTCCAAGAAGTTATCGAGCCATTTATAAGGCTTCTGGCATGTCTTAACGACTGCCACTACATGACAGCCGGCACCGACGGCTTAACGTGTCTTGCGAAAAAAGTTACTAGCAATAGTCACGGGACGGCCACCCGTGCAGCACATCACCGCGCCTGTCGTCGCTTAAAGTGGAACCCGAGTGATCGTTTCCAATCACTCGGTTTCACTGAATACAAAAGAGAACTATAAAAAAATAACGTCACGCCGGAGTCACTCACCCTCATGAATTGCGAAACGATGTTTTGCGGTATCGGCCTTTCGTTCTGCAACAGATATCGAATTAAATATCCTATCCCTCTAAGTCCGTTGCAGACGATCGGTATCCGGTCGCTCGCGAGGTACCCCAGGAGGGCCCGGTCGATCTTCTCTTCGGCGGAGTCGGCGTACACGCACTGCGGCGTCTCCTTGAGCGCCACGAAGAGCGCGGCCGAGCGCGCGTGCTGCAGCTGCCAGTCGTCGGCGTCGGCGGGCGCGGGGTGCGCGGGGGGCGCGGGCAGCACGTGGTGCGCCAGCGCGGCGGCGCGGTGCGGCGCGGGCAGCGCGTGCAGCAGCGCGCCCAGGCAGCCGCCCGCCGCGCCGCGCGTCGCCTCCTCGCTCGCGCCCAGCAGCGCCGGGCTCGTCAGCGTCGTCAGCACGCTCAGCGCCAGCGTGGGGCTCATGCGGTCGCCTCCCACTGCGGGCGGAGACGGGCGGGGCGGTGAGCGCGGGCCGGGGGCGGGGCGGGGTGGGGCGGGGCGGGGTACGCACCGGTGAGCACGTTGCGCAGCGCCTGCAGCATGGTGTCGCGCACGGCCGGGTCGTCGGCGGCGCGCAGGCCGGCGTGCAGCTCCAGGAATAGCGGGTCGGCGCGCGAGTGGATCAGCACGAGCTGCGCCAGCGCGGCGCCCGCGCGCATGCGCACCGGCCGCGACCCGTCGCTCAGCGCCTTCAGGAACGTGGTCTGCAGCTGCGGCAGGAACTGCTTCAGCATCACGCCCACCTGCCGAGGGAGCGGACGACCGTGAATCGTGGCGCCCGACAGGGAGGGAGCGCGGCGGAGCGGCGCGGGCACCTTGGCGAGCAGCAGCGCCAGCGTCTCGAGCACGGCGGCCTTGACGTTGCTGTTGAAGCGGTCGCCGAGGATGCGGATGAGCGGGCCCGTGATGTGCACGACGCTGGGCTGCAGCGCGGCGGGCGACGTGAGGCGGATGAGCTCGCCCAGCATGAGCGCCGCGCTCTCCTTGTCCTCGGGCAGCCCGTTCAGGATGGACTCGCGGAACAGCGGCAGCAGCGGCGCGATGCCCTGCGGACGAGCCAAATACTTACAACTACTTTCCTTTTAAGATCATAACAGTGGCACAGAAAAATATTATTACACTCGTGAACGAGTGCCGTCGGCTTGCATGAAATGGGTTGATTTTGAGATAGAATGAGTCACATAAATGAAATAAATAGTAAATAGGAGTGGACCTAAACTGGAGCCTCGGGAAGGCCGAACGACCGTTGAGATTTTTTTTTTTTTGAAAAACGATGCAACGAAGGGGGCCGATTAGTACGCGGGACGCACCTTGGGCAAGCAGAAGCCGGGCATGAGGTCGCCCTTGAGGTCGGAGGCGGCGAAGCGCACGGCCTGGCGCACGTCGCCGACGTGCTGGATCTGCCGCTCGGCGTCGAGCGAGCGCGTGACGGCGGCCAGCGCGTCCCACGCCGCCTGCAGCACGTCGCGCTCGTCCCACGCCAGCAGCAGCAGCAGCCCGCGCAGCAGCGCCGGCACGTGCGCGCCCAGGTCGGCGCGCGTGTGCGCCACGAACGCGCACAGCAGCGCGGCGGCGGCGCGGCGGCGCGGCGCGGCGGGCGCGGCGGGCGCGGCGGGCGCGCGCGCCGCCTCCAGCAGCGCGTCCAGGATGCTGCGCACGCCGGCGTCGTCGGTGACGGGCAGCAGCGCGTCGCGGCAGTGCTCCAGCTCACGCGCCTCGTGCGGCGAGTCGCGCGCCGCCGCCAGCGCGGCCAGCAGCGCGGGCAGCACGCGGTGCAGGTGGCGCGCCAGCGCGTCGCCCGCGGCCGCGGCCAGCGCCGACAGCGCGCGCGTGTCCACGGGCTCGGCCGTGAGCTGCGGCACCAGGTAGGGCAGCACGGCGCGCGACTTGATGGCCATGACCTGGCGCAGGCCGTCCAGCGTGGCCTCGGCGACGGCGGGGTCGGGGTCGCGCAGGCCGGCCAGCATGCGCGGCAGGATGTCGTCGAGCGCCTTGCTGCCGATGGTGGCGTGCAGGCTGTCGAAGGTGCGCGCCGCCGCCATGCGCACCTCCGGCAGCGGGTCGCACAGCGCCGTCCTGCGCGCCACACCACACCGTTACCAGTCGCCCCGCCCCGCCCCGCCCCGCCGCAAAACGCGAATCTCATACCACCGCGCGCTGGATTTTATTTACAAAACGACGACAACGATCGAGGTCTCATCGTCAAAGTATTTCAATATTATCTATTTCATTGTGATCATAGTGCTTAGTGCTAGTTTTTTAACTACTCGATCGCGTTAACGTAAACTCATATTTCTATGGCATCGAGGAAGCGCCACCTAGCGACAAGTGTGGAAACTAAAATTGCTGAGTGCGACTTGCAATGGTTTACGTTGAGAAGTGAACACGTTTACTAGCCAAAACACGAATAAACGCGAGTGCGAGTTGTACTGTGATAGCGTTTTGCCAGTTCGAACGGTTAACTTACTCATCATGTCGTTTGTAAACTAAAATCTCTCGTATGAGATTCGCGCCTCAAGACCGAGACAGACAAGACAGTTTAAACAATGCATTACGTCTTTCTCTTCCCCACAGATTATTTAACTCCCTAAGTATCATTTTAACGAATTTTTATAAATAAGACCGTAAAAATTGACACAAAGCATTTTTAAGTTTTCCTTATTGTAAATAGTGCAATTATCGATTCTAAAGAGATTGCTTTAAAATTTCGCGTTTCAATAACAAGTTGAACAATGGTTGCAATTCAGGAATGTTCGGTATTGCTAGTATAGTATCCGTGTCATTCGATCGATCGGCCCGCACTCGCCCACCGCTGGATCAGGCCCGCCTCGAGCTATCCTCGTCCGGTCGCGTCTCGTTTCGACGACCCAGCAACCTAAACTAGAAGCAGAGGCTAAAGTTAGAAAAGCTGAAAATGCGCGCGAGCACCTGACGGTGGGCACGAGCCCGTCGGCGAAGGTGAGCACGGAGTCGCGCGAGGTGGAGGCGATGATCTCGCCCAGGCCGATGCACACGCCCTGCCGCTGGTCGGCGCGCTCCGAGCGCAGCCCGCGCTCCAGGATGGGCACGATCTCGGGCAGCACGCGCTCGCCCAGCTGCGGACGGACGCGCCCGGTCAGTGCCCGCCGGGCTCGAAACAAGGTGCGTCCACAACACGCACCTCGAAAACCTATTTAGAGGCTAATAATTCCACCCATGCCGGGATTCGAACCCGCGACCTCTGGCTATCCGTACCAGCGCTCTTCCAATTGAGCTAATGGGCGACTCACCGGCATCAGTGAAATTTCGAACCTTTTGACACTATTCTCTGTATTACGTACAGGCAGCGACATCTAGCTTAAGTAAATTGCATCACTTACAGCCCCGACTACCTACTCTGCAGTTAGGGTTTTTACATCGGAATGATATCACTGTACCCACATGATTATACATTTTTTTTTTTATTGACTAACCCGTGCTAAGGAGAATGTTAAAAAGCTACGCACCTTGCGCACGAGGTCGCCGAGCGTGCGCGCCGCCACCTGCCGCTTGTCGTAGCTGGTGGAGGCCAGGCAGCCCAGCAGCAGCCCGAACAGCGTGGGCAGGATCTCGCGCAGCGTCTTGGGCGTGTTGGTGACGACCACCTTCCAGACGTGCAGCGCGGCCTGGCGCACCATGAGCGCCACGTCGCTGCGGCCCATGTAGAGGCCGGCCAGCACGCGGTCGCGCCGCTCGGCGCCCAGCGCGCGCAGGATGGCGCCGTGCGACTGCTCCGTGCCGAAGTTGTCGTCCTCGGAGGCCGTCTCGGTGCTCATCTTGCCCGAGACGCCCGAGATGCGGTACAGCAGGTCGCCCAGCAGCTGCACGGACGCGTGTCGGATGCGCCAGTTGTCGTCGAACAGCCCCTTCTCCAGCTCGGGCAGCAGCAGCGCGATGGCCGAGTCGGCGTACAGCGTCACGATGCGCTGGCCCGCCTTCAGCGCCGTCTCGCGCACGAACTCGTTCTCGTCGGCCAGCGCCTGCAGGATGGGGCTGATGATGTGCCCGATGTACGGCAGGAACTCGTCCGTGAAGGCGCCCGGCATGTAGATGAACATCATGATGTAGCCGTCCTTCACGTGCGGCTGGATGTCCGTGCGCTCGGCCGTGGCGATGATCTCTGCAACCGACGGTCGGGTGAGCGGCGAGCGGCGGACGGACGGACGGGCGGACGGGCGGTCGCTCGCGCCCACGCGGTACGTACCAGGCATGAGCTTGTGCAGCTGGTGCACGCCGAGGCCGGCCACCACCTCGCTGAGCCCCTGCGCGGCGCCCGAGCGGTCCACGGAGCTGCTCTCCGAGGTGAGGGTGAGCATGAGCCAGGGCAGCAGCTCCTCGAAGCTGGCCTCGCCCATGCCCTTCACCATGGCGCCCAGCGCGCGCGCCGACACCGAACGCACCTGCGGACACACGTTCGTCAGCGGGCCGGGCGGGGGGCGGCGGGGGCCGGCGGGGGAGGCGGGGTGCACTCACCTCGGGCACGGGGTCCAGCAGCGAGGCCTTGAGGCCGGGCATGATGTGCGGCAGGTAGGGCAGCAGGTCCTTCTGGTCCGTGAGGCTGTACATGTTGCCGATGATCTGCGCCGCCATCTTGCGCGTGTCGGTGCTGCGGTCCATGAAGGCGCGCTCCACCACGGGCATGATGAGCGCCAGCGACGGCGCGTCGATGAAGTGCACGAACTTGGTGTCGAGCAGCGTCTGCAGGCACGCCGACGTCTTGTGCGACGGGTCCTGCACGGCCGACAGCAGCACGGGCACGATCGCTGCGGGGGAGGAGCGAGAGCGCCTGCTAGTCGCGCTATCATCAGGTACGGCTCTTACGGTCGGTTACGAGATTAGCTAGTCTTGTAACCGGGTAGCTAAATGGGGTAGCTAGCTGGGGTGCTATCTGCTAGAAATGAAAGCTCTCAATTGCTGTTAAGCTATTTCTATATTAAACTGCTACTTAATAACGATAGAAATGATTGAATGAAATGCTAATGAGTAGGCGCGGCGCGGCCGATTGGCAGTTGCGAAGTAAAATCTGTTTCTAGTTAGGTGAATTGATGGAAATGCTGACTGTACAAAAGATGTGCGGTTGCACCGTACAGGAGGCGCGCGGTCAGAGCGGCGGGGCGGGCGCCGACCTACCCTGTATCTCGGGGTTGCGGATGACGGAGCCGATGACGCGCAGCGCGTCGCCGCCGGCGGCCTGCACGCGCGTGTGCGAGTCGCTGAGCACCTCGATGAGCTTGGGCACGATGCTGGGCAGACACGACGACAGCTGCTTGGGGGCGCAGTACGCCATGGCGCCCAGAAGCTCCACGGACCCTGCGGCGCGACACAGTCAAGGTCACCGGACGAAGCGAGACGTTCCGAAATGTTTTTTCGGAGGGGAGGTTCGAAAATTAGAAGGAGCCACATAAGAAATGTGCGGCGGCGAGGCGCGACGTACCGGTCTTGGTGCGCCAGTTGTCGTCCTGCAGCGCGTGCAGCAGCGCGGGCAGCACCAGCTTGACGCCGTGCGCGCTCAGCTTGCTCATGATGAGCCGCGCGGCGTCGTCGGCGGCGGCGCGCACGTACTGCGACGAGTCGCCGAAGCACAGCAGCAGGTGCGGCAGCACGTGCACCACGTACGGCTCGAACAGCCGGCCCAGCTTCAGGCACAGCATCTCGAACGCGAACAGCGCGCCTGCCGCACACCACACGCGGCGCCGTAAGTACAAGTGAACGTTTCAATATTATGTACGCGAACGCAGAATAAGGAGATGCGCGAGCGGTACCTTCTCTGTACTTGTAGTTCTTCTTCTCCTGGATGGCTTCGGTGAGCTTGGACATGATGTCGAGCTGCTTGAGCGCCAGGATGCCCAGCCCCTTGACCACGCCGGCCAGCCCGTACGCCGCGCCCTGCGGAGCGGCCCAGCGGCCCAGCGGCGGGTCAGCCAACTCTGACATTTTGCCTACCGCGCTACTAGCTTCCCTACGTACTGATTACATAGTTTGCCACTAGATACTTCATTATGGATCGACAGCAGTGTACTAGTGACGGTCGATTGTTTTCGATGAGTACTCTACAAAGCGAGTCACGTTCATCTGACTAGTGAAGACTGGACCGCCTAACTACTTTGGCCGCAAGAATAATTCACTTTAAAACGGCTGCGGACCACCGAGCGAGCTAGTAAACTCTGATCGACTTCTTATTCAAAATTGATAGCAGTACTCTAACTAACTTAAAGTTTTCTTTAATATTTGATTTGTAACGCTGAAAACTCTAAAGCCGATATTCAACATAATACTATCATATTTCTTCATATTACCTAGCCTCAAACGTTACTTTATAAATTATGTGAGATGATCGAGAGTTGTGAGCGTAATCATCGGCTCAAGAAATAAAATTAACAGGATGAAAGGCATATTTTAAACTTTCGCGACTTGAACACATTGTTAGAATGTCTTTGGGGCTTGTGTGTGCGTGTGCATGAAGCGGTTGAAATTAAGACACAAAAATTTCAATCGGGAATGTGGTTTCAAACTGTCGCTAACGTGGGATCTGGTCATCAAGAAGTGTTCGAGTCGAAAAAAGTAGCATGGTTTATCGTCCAACATTGTCAGTGTAGCGTGTCGCAACCCTAATAGTGCTGTGATGGCCGATCGGGGGTAGTCTGAAACCTTATCAGTCGAAGATGCGAACGGTCACCGGCCATCGGTCTTCTCGTGACCACGATGACCGTGACGTCGTCGAAACGTCGAGGTAAAATAGCAATGAATTCGCGCACCTTCCGGTCGCCGTACTTCTCGGCGGTGAGCAGCTGCTTCATGAGCTTGTTGACGATGGCCGGCACCTCGTCCTGCAGCGCGGGCGAGCCCACGAGCGGCGGCAGGCAGTTGCTGACGGCCTCCTGCACCTGCTGCGAGGGCGTGGACAGCGCCGCCACCAGCCGCAGCGCCACGGGCCGCACGCGCGCGTCGCCGGGCGCCAGGTGCCGCGCCAGCGAGCCCACCAGCAGCACCACGCTCTCGCGCACGCCGTCGTACACGCCCGACTTGGGCGCCTTGTCCAGGAACTCCTCGAACACCGGCAGCTGGCTGCCGATCGTGGCCTGCGGGCAGTCGGCGCTACAGTCGGGTCGCCCGAGCCGGGGCGGGCCGGGGGGCGGGGGCCGCGCGGACTCACCTCGCCGTGCACCTCCACGACGGCCATGGCGGCGTTCAGCATCTCTGCGCGCACGGGCGCGGCGCGGTCCGCCAGCCCCTCGGCCACGAAGAAGCGCGCGGCGTCGGGCGCGGCCGCGGGCGACAGGCGCGCCGCCAGCGCGTGCAGCGCCAGCGCCGCGCCGCGCCGCGCGCCCCACGCGTCCACGGCCGGCGTCAGCTCGTGCCCGAACTGGTCCAGCGTGGCCGGGATCAGCTGCGCGGGGAGACAAGCGCCAGAGTTATCGGTCTCCGTGGGGGCGGCCGCGCCGAGGGCGACGTGGGGGTCGGGGTCGGGCGGGAGCACGCACCGGCAGCCTCTCCCGGTAGAGCGCCTGCACGTCCCGCAGCAGCGCGTCGGCGGGCGCGGGCGCGCGCGCGGCCAGCGCGGCGGCGGCGGCGCGCTGCAGCGGCTCGGCGGCGCGCTGCGTGTCGGCCAGCAGCGCGGCCGGCAGCGCGCCGTGCGCCGCCAGCCGCTCCAGCGCCGGCAGCGCCGCCCACAGCGACGCGCCCAGCCCTCTGCGAGCGAGCAGTTCTACTTTGCACTTTCACATCTCAGGTGGAAGAACGATTTTAGGTTACGCTACACGTGTGACGCGACGTGTCTGCGAATCTGAGTTAATTTTAGGTCATTTTATTGATGTTATATTTCCTGCTGGTTATAAAAAAAATATCTGCAGTAATTTTAAATTTTATTCTACACGTAATCTGAGTTTTAGCGTTTTATCAAACCGTATAAAACTATACAAACACCGCTTTTCCAATGAAAATATATGGTTAGACGTAATATCCAGTGGTTTCTTTGCACATTGCTCCACTAAGATAACGAAAAAATATATGTTGTAATAAAAAACTATCGTAATAGCTACATAGCATCGGTTTCTCGAACGCTAACAGTCTGCTAACAGCTGTCAGTTGTTTTTTTGTATGCACTTTTGCCATCTGACAACCGTTAACAATAGATTAACACACTGTGATTTCATGTTCTCGCACTATCAGACAGCACAATTAGGCAAGCCGATACTGGTGGTGTAATATATATAAATACAGAAATAAAAATATTAATAATAGATCACGATTAACAACAATAAAAGTAAGACAGCGAATAGTCGTGCTCGAACCTGATATCCTCGTTGACGTCGAAGCGCGCGACGTAGAGCCGCTGCGTGAGCTGCATGGCGAGGGCGGGGGCGGGGGCGGCGGGGGCGGCGGGGGCGGCGGGGGCGGCGCGCTGCAGCAGCGCGGCCAGCGCGCGCCGGCACGCCAGCAGCGCGCGCAGCGCCGCGTCGCGCACCACCTGCGCCCGCAAATGCGTCACTAGCTATCGCCCGTCGCCGATAACCATCGCCACGTGCCGCGGACGAAACGACGTCTTCCGAGCGCTTCGTATGTTTCGGAGGTAGCACAGAAACTGCGGCTCAAGAATCCAAATCAGAATCCTCAGATTCTATTTATCTCAAAGTTAAATGCTATTGAACCTTTGGTGCAAGTCACCCTAAGTTTGGCGTGTTTTTGTCCACTTTTTAATTTTAAATTTAAAGTCCAAAAATATTTGGGCGACTTATTTATACTGTCATCGTCTGGAGACAACATATAACGAAACGTTCTGTGCTGTTTTACCGACAAATTTGTAAAGGTCCTTAGTTTTTAACATAAATATATTGTAACAATAAGAACCATTCAAGCGTTTCTAACATATTTCGTATGACAAAACTGAGTCAACCGACATGAACATAATCAGTCGATCGACACCGGCCCCTGACCTCAGACTCGCTGAGCAGTCCCTCCAGCAGGCACTGCACTTCGGCGGCCCCGGCTCCGGCTTCGGCTTCGGCCTCCTCGTCGGGCGTAGCGGCGCCAACGCCGGCGGCCGCGTCGTCGTCGGCGCCGTCGTCAGCCGCCACGAGCGCCGCCACGTCCAGCAGCGCCGCCGTGCCGGCGCTCTGCACGCGCCCGCCGCGCTCGCCTGCGGGCATAGGCGCCGACTGCACTCGCAACGCGTTTCTCGCTTTTTACAGGAGGCGAATGCAGCGGATCTTTGTAAACTCCTGCGCTCGCTCGATAAGTGCTCACGGTATGTTTCTATCGGGAGTGAATCGCCCGGTAAAATTGTTTAAGCGTCTCGTAGGTCGTGAGTGCGCTGAGCGGTCGATATGCTGCGGCACTCACCTATGAGCTGCAGCAGCAGCCGCAGCATGTGCTCGAGTGGCAGGCGGCCGTCGGCGGGGTCGGCGGGGGCGGCGGGGTCCGCGGGGGCGGCGTGCAGCGCCAGCAGCTGCACGCCGCGCTGCAGCGTCTGCTCGTCGGTGTCGGCCGCCGTCAGCACTGCAACACGACCGCGGTCGTCACACGGGGCGCCCCGTCTCGACGAGACGCTCGCCCGGCGGGCGACCTCGTCTCGGTCCCGTCTCGGACGTCGGCGACGTGGTTCCCGAGCCGGAGCCGGTCGAAAACGAAAAATACCTGATCGGAGCAGCGGGAAGACGTAGCAGAAGCCGGCCGCCGAGAGGCGGCGGTCGCCGGTGGCGGTCGCGTGCAGCAGCGCCACGACGCGCGGCGCGGCGGCCGCCAGCGGCTCCTCCGTCCAGCCGGCGGGCAGCGCGCACTGCGGCTCGTGCAGCCTGCGGCACACGGCACGCGCCCGATGATTCGACGGGGTCGAAAATATTAAAAACGTCTTGCGACATCCCTGAGATTAAAAGGCGAGGTAAAAAAAAAGGCAGCGAAGCGGACCTGACGGTGACGCGCGCCACGGCGTCGGCCAGCGCGGGCGGGCGCGGCATGAGCTGCAGCCGCAGCGCGTGGTACAGCGCGGCGGCGCGCGCGGCCGCCAGCGGGCAGCGCAGCGCCGCCAGCAGCGCGCCCAGCAGCGGCCCGGCGCCCGCGCGCAGCGCCGCGCCCGCGCCGCGCCGCAGCGCCTCCACCAGCCCCGCCGCGCACTCCACGCGCCGCGCCAGCTGCGGGGGGGGGGGGGACCGAATGAGGACACGCTCCTTCGAATTTAAATAATTAAGCGACTCCGGTCGATACCTCCGCGAGCCTCTGCCTGATCGCGCTCTCCTTGGCTAGTTGCAGTTTGACGGCTTCCTTCTGTTTGGCCGTGAGCGGCGCCTGAAACGGAACGGTGGATCAGACCGAGGAGCCGGGCGGTCGGGGGCGGGGGCGTGGGCGGGGCGCGCACCTCGCGCGGGCCGCCGCGGCGCAGCGCCTCCTCGCGCAGCTCGCGGCGCAGCTGCAGCTCGTCCAGCTGCTCGCGGTAGCTGTAGGCGCGGCTCTCGCGCTTCAGGTTCTGCCCGCGGCTCTCGTCGTTCCTGCGCACGCCACCGCACGGCCGTTAGATTCCACCGTTCGAGTTCTACGCACGCGACGATGTCGGACGAGTACGGACCCCGGCAAGACGGATTTGTCGTAGAGCTCGTTCTCGGGCGTGACGTAGGTGAAGTACTCGTCGCACGTGACGGCCGAGAGCGCCGGGTCCCGCAGCGCGTCCAGCGCCTGCCGCAGCGCCAGCGGCGCCAGCAGCGCGGGGTGGCACGCCAGCAGGCTCGCCGCTATGCCGCACTGCACCTGCGCAAGCGGACACGCTCGGTGAGCGGGCGGCGGCGGCGGGGGCGGGGGCGGGCGGGCCTGCACGTACCTCGCCGGGCGTGTAGCCGGCCACGTGCCGCGCGGCGGCGGCGCGCAGCGCGCCGGGCATGCTGCGCGCGCGCAGGCGCAGGTGCGCCAGCAGGCGGGCCCAGGCGCGCGCGCAGTGCCGCGCCACCAGCGGGTGGTGGCAGCACGGCAGCGCCTCCACGGCGATGCTCTCGCGGTCGTGCTCGGCGTATTCTGTTCGGACGAGGGATACGGTCTTTCTTATCTTATATAAATATGAAAAGTATAAAACTGCTGAAAAACCCCCAATCACACGGCACAACAAACATGAATAAAACAGTTTCCACTTAGAAGTTTCGTCGTCAGTTAATTTATCTCAAGACGTTTTACTACTATATCACCCGATCATCGTTCACGTCATGTACGACGCAAGAAAAACCGAACCACACATAGTATTTCTTAATGATTAGCGATACGATTCATTGGTCCAGCAACTTGCCAAGATTCTAGTATGTCAGTAAAATAAAAGTTCTCACCTCGATAGGCACAAATCCCTTGAATACATTCCAGAATCATCTTTCCCGTGATGTCTGTATTTTTTTCTTCTGATGGCGACTTCTCCTTGTTGTTGAACAACTTGCCCTCTTCTAAGACTTCATTCAGTGTTGCCACTAGATTCCTGGCCATGTGGGCTCTGTCCGGCCTAGCCAACAGTTGCTTGACATTCTCTATCGCGGCCGCACGGACCGCCCTCTCAGGACACAGGAGGGTGAGTATGAAGGCTCGGTACACAGGTGACTGGTCGTCGTTGGCGACTGCTTCATAGTTATCCAAGACGTTTCTGCAGAGCAACACCACCTGTTCGAGGACTATAAAGGGTAAATGTTATAGTGGTACTCGCTATCGAGTTGCGCTGGATGTCGCGACACCAGATAGTGACCGGGTGGCCCGATAACCATCGCGGAATCAACATTCAATCAATGAACAAGATGGTTTGATTTTTTACGGGAAAATGGAAATCTGCAAAAAAAATTATGTCACAGGAGAGTCGCTTTTAAAAATAATGTTAATGTATTGTTGTTGATAAGCTTTTATAGTCCGGTATATGGGGACATTTTAAGGGTGGTAATAGGTGGAAAATAAACAAGTTTTGGTGTAGGTTGTTACGGGACCAAAATATTCAGACACGCGATGCGCGATGCCACCATCTCGCATCGCAGGTGCCACAATCCATGATATAAATACAATATCCTCCAAATTAATTTCAAAAGTGACCTCAGGGCGAGGTTCGTGGTCTTTTCTAAAAACCTATTTAGAGTCTAAAAATTCCACCCATGCCGGGACTCGAACCCGCGACCTCTGGCTATCCGTGCCAGCGCTCTTTCCAACTGAGCTAATGGACGACTCACCGGTATCAGTGAAATTTCGAACCTCTTTACACTATTCTCTGTATTACGTACGTATGGTCTTATCATTATTTTGAAGTATATTGTTCAAAATAGGCAGTCATTATGGAGTTACAAAGTGAGTGACAATGAAGTGATTATTTTATGCCACACCTGGCAATAAAGTGGCTTTTTCCGCACGCTGCGCGTACGGAAAAAGCCGCTTTCTGGCCAAGTGTAGACATAAAAAGATGTACACAACACGGGAGGTAATAAAGAAAGCTCTCGATCGCATATTTACGTCCCTCGCTTGCAGCTCGGGCCGCAAAGTTCTGCAATCTCGGTCTTTCTTTGTATTACCACCCTAGTTGTGTAATGTACTATTCTGTTATTTATTTTTTAAAGGTAATGCAATAAGTGTTAGGCGTGTTAGTGCGCGGGGCGCGCGGGCTGACCGTGGCACGGCGCGGCGGCGAGCAGGCGCGCGTGCAGCAGCGCGGGGGCGGCGGGGGCGGCGGCGGCGGGGGCGGGGCGCGCCAGCGCGGCCCAGGCGGCGGGCGCGGCGCCCGGCAGCGCGCGCGCCGCGTCCGCGCGCACCAGCGCCGCCATCGCGCACACGCCCTCCAGCGCCAGCCCCACCTGCGCAACGCACCTTACGCCTTACGCCTCATCTTATCGCATCATCCGAGAGGACACACTTTACTACGAGCGAACGGGGAGCGAAGCGGCTGTAACTTGAATTTGGAAAGTGGATATTCTTATAAAATTTTCAATCACCGAAGCGATCTATCGCGAACATCGTTCGTACAATATTAGCGATCGATCACTCCGTTCAAACGAGAAGCCGGCCGAATTATAAGGAAACTATGCGTGAGCGAAATACTGGACAATAAAAACTCGTGCAATCCTCCACCTTTGATTCGTAATTATTAACATAAAATGAGTGTGTCTTTATCGAGTAGCGAGAATAAAGTATTATAATAACTCCAGAAAACATTGTATCGGTCGCCAACAATGTGACACAAATAAATAAACATTCTATTCTTATTCATAAGTTGCATTTACTTATCACTTTATAAGTAACAACTAAAATTAGAATATCTACCACGAGAGCAACACTATTTTAAGCTTTAAAGGGTGTGCTTTGAATCCCTTGCTCCGCTCAGAATCCAATGAAACACTCTCACCTTATAAATAGCTATTTTGCTGTTTTTGATAATAGTTACATAATCTATTACTTAACAAGATAAGTCTATATTATGAAGGTCTGAGAATAGGTCGTAAGCACATCAGAGAGGCACATCTTTTGCGCACTATGGCAAATCTTGCAAATATTCTAACCACACTCAACTCACACCTCTAATGAGTCGGGCTCGTTCGCACAAACCGACGACTTCAAGACCGGGGCGGTGAAATCAGGAGAGCCGGCTGGCCGAACCATCGCTCTACTCGTACATAATTGTTATCCACCAAACATTTCACAAGTCACAACCGAATGTCAAAGTACAGTGACATACAATGCCGTTTGCGAAAACGGCAGCATTCCACATACATGACTGAAAAATGCAAGGGAATGCTTGAAGAGGGATGATTCTGTTTTTGTTCTTAAGTATTTAAGTGATTAAAACTATGTTATATCTTATTATTATTATTATATCTTATATTGTTTATTGCGATGTTAGATTTTCGGGTAATAACTAAGTTTGTAGCTGTAAATTACGCTGTAAATAAATAATTAAATAGGGTAAGGTAATACTGTCTTAACGCCTCATACTGTACGATTAGTATATAAGTGGAATAGATAGATAGTTATTCGTTCGCACATTAATACGCACACACCTTTTCAAAACGAAAGCTTTAAATAACACAGAAACAAAACTGGCCGATTCTCAGCGTCATGATCTGCGCGGTAGAGCAGAGTCGGGCACTCACCTGCAGCGGCTGCGCGCGCGCACGCTCCACGGCGGCCAGCAGCGCGGGCGCGGCGGGGGCGGGCGCGGGCGGCGCGGGCGGCGGGGCGGCCGCCAGCAGCGCCAGGTAGGCCAGCCGCACGGCCGGGCTCGTGCGCGCCGCGCCCAGCTGCCTCTGCGGGCGGGCGCGGGAGCGACACTTTACCAGGTGACTCAATGTTTTTCGAAAAAAAGTTTTTATGTATGAGACACTGGCCACTTGTAATTGTTTTGAAAACGTCGATTATTTAAAAGTAAAAATACTACTGTTCGATTTTCAAATTTCCCTCCGCATTTTTTGAGAGCGATTCAATTTTCTTGTCTCATTAAAAAATGGATCTGCATCGAGAACATTTTCGTACTATGATTTTTACGATTTTAAATGTGGCTTAAAACCTGATGACTTGATGAGTCATCTGATCGACCTTTGGATGGATGAAGGACCTTCAAAAGCAACCATCTACCGCTGGTATAGCGAGTTTAAACGCGGTCACCTTACTTTGGGGGATGAACAAAGGAGCGTCGTCCTACGAAGGCTGTCACCGAAGAAAATGTGCTGGCAGTAAAAAAATAATTCAAAAAAACAGACGAATGAACAAAGCGTCAGTCAACAGGTTGGCTGTTTCAAAATGAACCAACGCCAACGAAAATGAAGCGATCGAAAAGCGCAGGAAAAATTTTGATCGCTAGTTTCTTCACTTTGACCGGGTACCTAATTTCAATTCCACTTCGAGACCAAAGCAGCATCAACGCTGAATGGTATAGCACAAAATGTCTGCCAGAAGTTTTTTTCTGTTTTGAGCAACAAGCGACCGAACACCGGGCTCCGCGGGGTCCTTCTTTACCACGACAACGCGCCCGCGCACTCTGCGACCAAAACGAGGGACTTCCTGGACTCCACACCGTTCTTTTTATATCCCTAAAATAAAAAATCAGCTCAAAGGGATACAGTTTTCATCGCCGAAAGACGCGCTAGCAGCGTTTGAGAAGGCCGTGGAAAAGGTGTCTGCGGAGGACTGAAAAAAATGTTTTGAAAATTGGTTCAGACGCATGAAACTTTGTATAAAGGCTGGTGGAGAGTTCTTTGAAAACATTTAATAAAATAGTATATTTCATTACAAGTGCGGAAAGGCTGTCATTGCAAATAGTTCCGACAAATGTCTACCCGAGCCGAGGCGCAGCCTTAGGCGAGGGTTGACAGTTGGAACAAGTTGCAATGACGGTTCCGCACGTGTACTGAACGACTATTTTTAATACAGTTGCGAAAAAATAAGCAATTTAATAAAGAAAAATTATTTGGAAAATGGCGTCAACCGTAAAAGAATATAAGTAGACATTTTTTTTTCTTCATCCATTCTAGTAGGCAAAGGGAACTATGCCCATACAGACAGTCTTTAGTAGGATTTTTTATTGAAATGCAATGAAAATGAAAGGATATTGACCACTTTGTTTGAGTATCAGGCTAAACGTGAACAGAATATCAGTAAAAAGATAACTTGGTCAATAATTCTTATTTATTTTTAAACAAATAATTTTGCTTTCTTCGTTGTAACTATTGAGCGTAAAAAAAAAAAAATTTTGCTGGATCGACATTCTTGTTGAGATGAAAGACGCCATTAGCCTCCATTTTTAAAAGTTTCAAGTTTTTTTAGGTATGTACATGTTTTAAAACTTACAAAATGTGACTGACATAATCACAAAAAAAAGTTTTTAAAATATGATTACCTATCCTATATTATCATAAGCCAAGTCGTTAAAAGATGAAAACTGTTAAAGAACATATTCATGCCGCACGAAGACGAAGCGAATAGACAAAACAGTTTGTGATTGACACTATTGACAGCTTTTTTTTTGTTGCCAGAAAAAAAGTAATCGATATCCGATTCGAATCTTGTCGTATTTCTTTTCATTTGCTCGTGAGGGGTTTGTGAGAAGCTAAAGATATTAATTGATACACTTTTGCCTATTTATTCATTCCACACAAAACACACCTCATTGTTTACAAAACACACTAAAAAGAACATAACATAAATCATGATATGAATTATTTCCCAATCGATAATAAATAAATAATTAGTACTGGCAACACCAAAGCCGAAAGTGGCAAAAAAAGACAGGAAGAAAACTTATTAAATTGATTGTTTTTATCGTTTAAATGGTTACTCCGAAAATATAAAAAATATTCGTGTTTTTATTAATAATGACCATTTATTATTTTGTATCATTATGAACATGCTGTTCACGCATAGCCGAAAGTGGTCAATGTCCTTTAATGAGATGAAATGAAACCTAACCTAACTCATTCAATCAAATCATTAAATCTGATATTGAAACAAATTAATAGCTTCTTTTTAGAAATATACGTATTTGCATGAAATGTAAAAAATTCTATGACTTTTTGTAGTAAAAACTTCATGGTTGGTTTATCTTTTTAATAGACATTATTTTGACAGTTGGAAAAGAGAACGCACGTGTTCGGGAAAGGTATAGGCGGCTCACCTCGAGCTGCAGCAGCACGGCGGGGTGCAGCGGCGCGGCGGCGGCGCGCGCCCAGGCCGCCAGCGCCGCCGCCGCCGCCGCCAGCGTGCGCTCGTGCGTCTCGGCCTCCAGCACGCGCGCCAGCGCCGCGCCCGCCGCCAGAGCCAGCCCGCCCGCGCCCGCGCCCCCGCCCGCCGCCGGCAGCGCCGCCACGCCCTGCGCCGAGACACCGTCAAGCACGCGCGCCGGCGGCCCGGAGCTCGGACTCCGAGCCCCGGGCCCGCGACGCGACGTACTAGTTACTTCTTTCGACTACATTATTTCTAGACAGATGCTCTCTCTGCGTTGCCCTTGCGACTACTTTCTTAATTAAATCTAGCCCTTGGCCCGATTCTCCCACGATAGTAAACGCCGTGATCTAAAATTCGTGCTCGAATACACCGAACACGATTGAGTACGCCGCTAACGGTCGGAGAGTCCTAGAGCGCATGCATTGAAGCTCCCCCGTGGCTTCTGACGCGACGCGTGATGCTGTCGACGGCTTGATCAGTTATATCCGCAGGAGGTCGTCGATATGCAGCGGGAAAGAGGCCATCGAGTGGACCGATCCTGAGGAACTCTGACATTTATAAACATTTCTTTTACCATCATCAGTCATCATCAGTACTACTCGATTCGTCCACTCACTCAGAAAATCGGCGATCGATCTACACAGAACGTCGGGGATTCTGAAATTTGGAAGCATGTTAAGGATGCCTGTGCGCCAGACCCTGTAATACTTTTGATGCATCAGGATACGTGGCCACGGGTTCGCCGTGCCCCTAAATGTTTTGCCCTAAAGTGCGTGTATAAGATAATCGCCAATGGCTCGGTAGCCGTATTTCCGATCATTGAGATGATCATAGTTTTTAAGATACACCTCTCCCTATTAAAATCAGGTTCGACTATTTTGTTTCATCCATACCTTCCATGATTTTGGAACAACCACCCTTTTGTAGACTTTTAGTCCGGATTTACTTACGGGTGTTGTTATATCGGAAAAGTCCGACCAGGTTTCGCTCCGATTCGCAGAGCTTAATCATGGTGAGCAGAGACGGAGCTCGCGTCGTCGGTTGCTCGTCTCACACTGCGAATCGGAGCGAAACCTGGTCGGACTTTTCCGATATAACAACACCCGTAAGTAAATCCGGACTAAAAGTCTACAATGTGTTGTGCTTACGAAAGTTTTAGTTCAAAAAAAACCCTTTTGTACAAGAGATATGAAACAGGCATGTAATATAGGAGCCAAAGTTTCTGCGATAATGTTAGATCCCGTCAAACATTTTTTTTTTCACTTAGCCTTATTTCTTACCTACTGCCGGGCAAGATCTCAAATATTAATTTAAAATATAAGTAATTAGTAAGTACAGTATTACTAAAATTATTTTTGTATAATTTTATGGTATTAAATTATTTGTATTATGCGTTACGTGTGTGTCTCAAGGCGTAAAGACATTTCTTATCTATTTACCGAGTGAGGCCGGTAAGTTAAGTTGTATTTCTTAGTTGACTAAGTTGTATTCACCGGCCTCACTGTCTACAGTAAGATACATACAGGGCGGTACTAGGACTGAAGACAGAACTACGTGACAGGTAGAACCACATGGCAGGTTTTTGAAAAACTTAGATTTTTCGTTGGTGTTTAATAAGTGCTCCGAAAGTGGTAATTTTTAAATAGTTCGTGTACTTATTCTAAAACAAACAAATAAAAAAATTAATTGTCATACAAAGCCGCCAAAACTCTCGAGTAATACGGCATCGCACAGGAAGCGAACAGATCAACTCTCGGGTTCTCAGATCGCTACATTTACTGACTTTCGGTAATATCGTCACACTGTCGAGTAGCCTATTCGAGGCGGGACTGCAAACGTTCGAGTAGTTTTCGCCTACTCAAAAATATGCAGGGGAGAATAATATCGGAGCGCGGAGCGAGCGCGGTACCTGCAGCACGGCGATCTTGTCCTCGCTGGAGAGCAGCGCGGCGTAGGCGGCGAAGGCGTGCCGCAGCAGCGCGTCCGCCAGCGGCGCGCCCGCGCGGCGGAACAGCGCCGCCAGCGCGCGCCGCGCCGCACAGCGCACCCAGCCGTCCGCGCTCGCCAGGTTACCTGCCGCACCCACACGCACCGTCACTCTCCACTCGGAGCCTACGCGAGCCGTCACCGTCGTCGGTCGGAACCTCCGTCGCTCACTCACCGACGAAGCTCTTGCCGATTTCGAGGAAGAGAGGGTCGGGCGCGGCGGCGGGGTCGGCGGGGTGCAGCAGCGCGAGCGCGACGCCCACGGCCTCCAGGCCGGTCTCGGGGCTGCGCAGCAGCGCCTTGTGCAGCGCGGGCAGCAGCGCGGCCGCGGCGCCCGGCAGCGCCAGCAGCGGCGCGCACGCCGCCACGTGCGCCGCCAGCGGCCGCGCCTTCACGCCGATCAGACTCGCCGTGAACGCGCTCAGGATCTCCTCCTGCGGAACGGACGTGACGTTTATCGTCCCTCATGGTCCTCGACGCGAGTTCAGGCGGGGCCGGGCGGCGGTCACCTGGCGCGCGGCGGCGGCGGCGGGCAGGTGTCGCGCGAGCGCGGCCAGCGCTACGGCGACGGCGGGCTCGGCCGGTCGCCGCAGCAGCGCGGCCAGCCACGCGGCGGCGTCCACGCCGGGCACGCTCCACGCGCGGTGCAACTGCAATATCAAATCATCAGAGTTTCGCCCCTAGACTGGTTCGCAGGAATTTGTAGAAAAATTATCTAGTGTAAATCAGTTAGTGAACGTCACAAGTGTAAAGTAAAATATGATTTGACTCATATATTTTAGTCAACATTTATATAATGTTAACAAATTTCTAAAATCACCATATTATGTCCATTTAAGGGTTCCGTAATTCACAAGGAACCACTACAGTTTTATCATGTTCATCCTCAGTGTTCGTCCCTCGGTGCCTGTGTCAGCTCTACGTGGTGGTTCTGGTGATAATTAAATCCTGGCCTGGCTACCTCTGTTATGTGTATGTCGCGTTGATCTACCGATGATGACATTTGGAACTGGGTGCCTCAGTCATGCGTACATGATGTCGTGTTGTCTCGATGGCTCTGTCGCGTGTACGTGAACCGTCAGGCCAGCTTAAATGTGCCTCTGCCGTTAACAATATGCTGATTTCATTCCAATCGTGTGTATCTTCTGGCCCCAAGATGAAAAGCTAACTTGATACCCCTGTCACACATGTGCTTTTGTCCCCAGCTGTGACGTCAGTAATGAGGAGCTTTTAACGAATTAAATAAGTCTACCATGAGAAGTGTGTTGTACTCGTAGTGTATGGAAAGGTCGAGAGAAAATGTGAATATAAAAAAAATTGTTACAATTACTTTAGATTTGCTGCATTGAACTGTAGCTATCTGTAGCTTACATCTCTAGTCTAGGTGTTATTGGGCTAGTCGTCATCTGACTCTTAATTTTCCTAGTGTAGCAAGTGATAGATAACGAAACTATACATTTCAACTTTAATTCCTGGTTTCTAGGTGCAACGGTGCCCTAGATCTGGGTGTTCTTGAGCTGGTCATCATCAGACTTCCAAATCATCGGCTGTAGAAAGTGACAGTGAAAACAGCATAATTATTACTAGCTAGAGTAGTAATAGAGTAGAAGCTAGAGTAGTAATAGACTAGAGTAGAAGCATAGAACTTCTCAAGAACCACATTCGAGCTGATGATCTTCGTAACAATGTCCACCAGACACCAGAGAAATAATTACTGAATAAGTATTTGATGAAAAGTGTCTGTAACATTAAAACTTAACTTAATTTATTGCGTTAAAATTTGAAGTTCTCAATTTCTATCTCTGAAAGTCTTCATCAGAACCTCACCAAAATGAACCTGGGACAAAATTTACGCTATAGTTTATTAATGCCCTTATGTACCTATTTATATTTTAAATTGGTGCTAATACAGGTGTCAGTCATGGAAGCCATTTTTTTGTAGCTTTCGTTACACTTGTAGGTATATCAGATATGTGAAAAAAAATGTGCTTTTCATTTTACGCCGATAAAATATTAGTTAGAGCTAGTCTAAAGAATTGAAATTAAAAGAAAGCATGTAAAGAATTGAAGAGAGTGTAACTTCTGTAAGACTGGTTAATCTATGTACTGCTATCAGTGTTACCAATTAAAGTAAAGTGTCACCCATGGAGTTCGGCATACAAATACCAGTGAGAGTAAAAACAGACGATTTCCGTCGAATCCAATAATTTTAAAAAGTAATTTAGCATGGAAACATTAATAATGTGTATTATTTAATCCACCAAGACGATATAAAATCAGTTGAAGCGTTTTGTCGGGGTGCTTAAGTATTACTTAGTACTTACTGTTGGCAACACAAATTTAGCTCAGCACGCACGCACTTTGCTCTCTCTCTATACGAAGTGTTCATGCTCTAAGTTTGTGCAAACATAAAAGATTATTTTGATGACAATGATGTCTCGAATTAAAGCCAGTACAATGCATGAGTAGTAAACCTAGAGGTTTTAGAGTAAATTTGTTAGCTCTGTTAATTAAGGACTTTGTTGTTTTTAGTACATTTTTTCTCCATAATGATCTAGTTTCTGAAATGCACACCTAGTTAAACTTTTAACGCTTATTAAGTAGCAGTTCCTATTTTGAATCAAACCTTTTTCATTCATTGATTGTGTCTGACCAGGTACGTTGGTGCGAAGAAACATCTAAAACATGTCAAAATATACATACCATGAAATAAGCCTTCTCATTTTTGGTGTTGTCACCAAATCCTGTGACAGCTGCCAACAGGTTAGCTTGAGCAAAGACCAAGTCGCTACAATCCACATTCTCTAAAGGCGTTTTTAGAGCACTTTCTATCAGCACTGTTGACCAACGCAGTGCACACAAACTAGTTTGGCATGTGTTTTTACTGAAAAAGGAATAAGTAACACCATTATAAAGCAACATCGTTATTTATGTGGACTTATATTATTATCTTAAGATCAATTAATAATTATATAATTGTACATCTCCACCAACAACTCAACTTATATACAAAAAAATGAGGAAACTCGTGGCTATATATATATATATATATTACACGAAAACCGGTGGAGCCGTGTATATTACAAAATATTAGGTCCTTACATATATAAAATTGGCGTTTTGTATGAGGGGACATCGTTTATTTTTAAACATAATATTTTTAATTAATAAACGTATACCATTGCTAACTATGCATTTTTGCCATTTGATAGGTTAATTGATCCTTTCACAAAAAAAACCATTGGGACGGGAATCAATAAAATGAATGAAGGCAGTTTTGTCTGCCCCATTTGAGTTAAATTGTTTCACTTGTGAGAAGTTATCCACATTTCGAAAAAAATGGTAATCTGTTGGAACGAGGTCCGTAAAGTACGGTGGATGTCTTAGTCATTCCAGTTGAAGCTCCTCTCACTTGGTAGCCATCCGGTATGCAGCGTGGTCTAGCGTGGTTCTGAAGTAGCAGTGGCCAAGAGCGATTGACTAGCCTCACTTGTTTAGCAGCTAGCTCATCCATAATGGTTTGCAGTTGCTGACAACAGACATCTGTCGTGATCGTCTGGCCAGATTTAAGAAAGCTGGTAGTCAACGAAACCCGCATTTGCCCACCAAACGGTCACAGGTAACTTTTTGAGTCAATTTTCGCTTGGGGCATAATTTGGGTGGTTCACCAGGGTTTAGCCATTGCGATGAGCGCTTCCTATTATCGTACAGAATCCCCTTTTCATCACAAGTAATAATTCGATTTAAAATCCCTTAATTATGGTATGGGTCCGATATACAGAACTTAGTAAGCAGTCCCCGCGTGCCTCGCAATAGCAATGTATTGCCTATGCGTAGTCTCTGACAGTTCTTCTTACCTCATTTGTTGTTGTTTATAGTAAAGAAAACAATCGTAAAAACTATACTAAAATGCCTTCTTATGCTGTGTTAGAATGTAAAAATAAAAGTTGGGGACTAAAATTTACCAATCATGCCGAAACAGTTCATTGGTGAGTAGTATTTCATTGTATTTATAAATTAAATTGGTAATGACTTAAACAAGGGAACCAATCCGGCTGAGTAGTAACATATCGGAGACTTGTTTTTCAATTTTCGTCTTTATGGCCTATTACATAAAACTTCTCGAAGATCAGACGCGGTGTTAGTTCCATCTAGTGTAGAGTAGCGGTACGATAAAAGAAACAGTTATTGTCAAACGTAAATTCATTGTTGTCCATGGATTTTAATTATTGCTTACATAGCTAAAGGTTCATATTTAACTGGTCCTTTTATGATACAAACCTTTTTGGCATTGTCTTTATTTACCAATGGCAGTTTGGCATTCATAGTGTGCGTTTGGTTTATAATGTGCGAGTTTGGTCACACTGTTTTTTATACCAATGGGTCATGTTAGTACTTCTACTCTTTTTTATGTTCTGTGGTCCGCTACGTAATTTCGATAGCCGTTGTTGCGACAAACGTTGTAGCGATTTTTTTTCCCGCTGACGCATAAGTTCGAAAGCTTATGGACTCGAATGATGTAGTCGCGAAAGACGCTGTTTCGAAAAACATTTTTACTGCCTCATACGCTCGAATGCTTGTCATTTGGAATCATTTAATCTTAATATGTATAAAAGAAATTCAAGTAGTAATTATTAAATTATTATTACTACCGGCAAGTGTCCTGGGGCTCGGCATGCAAGACTCATTTACTACAACTGGAACGAGCTCAGCGAGCAGTTCTCAAGGTGGCACATACACTGGAGCATACACTGTTCCTAGAAAAAATCTCACAGTGTTGAAATTCAACTTTCAACTTGAAATTCAACTTGATTTGCATCAAGAAAGAAGTAATATTTTAAAAAAATTTGTTAATTTAATAGTAAACAATCAATAATAACAATTTTTTGGTTTTATTCAGCCCAATCTTTTAATTAGGTTTTTTCGACTTACTGTGTGTCAAACATTTTTCAAGTATGAAGTCGTAGAGATAGCTTAATCAAATTTACATGGCAAATAGCTGACGAAATTCGCAAGTTTTTTTAAATTATTTTGGAACTCATTTTAGGATAAGTTTTTTTTTTTTATTGTTTCAAAAGAGATCTTTAATTTTAAAATTTTAACAAACTTAGGGTTCAACATTTTTTAATGGCTTTAAGGTCTTCGCACATTATAACAACTCCACGCCAACGCGGCAGCAACTATAAGGTCTTCGCACATTAAAACGACTCAACGGCGACTCGACTCTATGCCAAATATTGAAATTTAAGCCCTGTGTAATAATATGTTCAAGGTTTAATTTCAAAAAATGATATTAAAGTAGTGTACGACGAGTGGCCTACGCATCGTACACTAAAGGTCAACCCCGACACGTTTGTCACGCAATGACTACACGTTGTCCACGCAACGACCACACGTTGTCCACGCAACGACTATGCATTTGCGATTGACCCGTGACGGGCAACCATTTGCCAGCCCACCCGTCCGCCATTACAATATTCCCCTTCTGATTTCCTCTGTCGCAACATATCATGTACCCAATATCTTTTTTTCCTGCTGTTTCGTTCATTTTCATTATCGAGTATAATAGCTATAATCGCCAGTTCACTGAATATAAAAGTTCGACATTTCAAAAGCAACACGACTTCTTTGGACAAAATTCAATACGCATTACCCACTCGTTGACACCGCGTTGTCCACTCGTTGACAACGCATTGCCCACTAGTGACCATGGGGTGGATCAACTAGTTGACTACTCATCGAGAGTGTGAGTAGAGTTGCTGCCGCGTTGGCGTGGAGTTGTTATAATGTGCGAAGACCTCTACTCACACTCTCGATGAGTAGTCAACTAGTTGATCCACCCCATGGTCACTACTGGGCAATGCGTTGTCAACGAGTGGACAACGCGGTGTCAACGAGTGGGTAATGCGTATTGAATTTTGTCCAAAGAAATCGTGTTGCTTATGAAATGTCGAACTTTACATTCAGTGAACTGGCGATTATAGCTATTATACTCGATAATGAAAATGAACGAAACAGCAGGAAAAAAAGATATTGGGTACATGATATGTTGCGACAAAGGAAATCAGAAGGTGAATATTGTAATGGCGGACGGGGGGGGCTGGCAAATGGTTGCCCGTCACGCGTCAGTCGCAAACGCATAGTCGTTGCGTGGACAACGTGTGGTCGTTGCGTGGACAACGTGTGGTCATTGCGTGACAAACGTGTCGGGGTTGACCTTTAGTGTACGAACGTAGGCCACTCGTCGTACACTACTTTAATATCATTTTTTTAAATTAAACCTTGAACATATGACACAGGGCTTAAATTTCAATATTTGGCATAGAGTCGAGTCGCCGTTGAGTTGTTTTAATGTGCGAAGACCTTAAAAGTAGCATATCAACTCATAATTGTTTTTGTTTTTAGGGTTAATAGTTAGGGTTCACCTATTTCAGAAAAAAAAAACAAGCTTGTATTTCAACAATTTATGTTTCTGTGACCAATAATGTCAAATAAGCCAAGGTTTAACAAAAAAAATATGAAAAAAAATCATAACTCGAAAACAACAAAAAGTCGCGGAACATACATGGGGGTAATTCGGGTACCCATAGGAGTATTCTATCCCTGGACTTCCGCTTGACACTATTTCTTGGGACACCCTGTATATGAACTCTTTCACCGTACGAACTTACATTCTTAGGCGCTCTTGATTTGCGACTACCAATTCTAATAGGGGGTGAAAATGCACTCTTTTCACATTAATTTGTAAATTGAAAATAGTATGGAAATAAATCAGATTTCTTGAACATGATTTGGGCTACAATACAGTAGAAAAAAAAACAATTACCTTAAAAGTACATCAATTGATTAGACAAATTAATTTAATGTAGAAGTTTTTTTCTTATTAATATTTAAGTGAAATAACTGTATCAGTAAAATGGTTAAGATGGAAACATTGTAGTTCCTTAAAATCCTTTGTGTATTTTGACATTACATGCAGATGAGTAGGCAACCAGGCTTTGCCACCAAGAATGTTTTACCCAATGGACACGACATTGTTGTTTTCCTAGTTTCCCCGTGTGCCACTTACTTTAATTAATCACAATAGTTCGTATTTTGTCTTGTCAATACAACATCAGAGAATCGATTAAAAACATCAGAAGAAAAATTAAAAACATATACCAAATATGTGCTATAGGTTATTTTGTACCTATTACAGAAGCAAAACTATAACGCTTCTTACAACTCTTAATTACGGTTTTGTAGTTTCTTCAGTAAATTGATAAACACTGCATCGTAAACCACATGTAAGACGCCGAAATAAAAATTCTCCTTGCTTATGGCAGTTCATACCAATTTGGCAATCATAATAAGTGGTTTAATATTGTTCATTCAGACCCTCTTCAGAACTCACCCATAGGCCAATCAAATTAAAAAAAAAATCCAGGAATTAATTTCCAGAAGCATTTGGTCCTAAAAGCGTATAATCTGAGTTTGCACGGTCTCAGGAGGTGAGCTTAACTTAAAATGGTAAATATCTCTTCCAATAGACCAAAAAATATTTTAGTATATTTTTTGAGGACCTAAAAGCAACAAAAAAATCTGTTGTAAAACTTTGCTTTGCTAAACAGCCAAAAACGCCAGCCCTCTTTGTCTATGGTTTGAAGACCTGAAGACTTGTAAACAAAGTTTGACAATGAACATCTGTGTGATCTGTGAGCATAGTGAAATAACAACAACGCAACCATGATTTCATCGAGTTTACATGCAAAACATAGCAATTATCATTTCTGCATTTTTCGCGAAAAAAGACCCTCGGAAAGTTGTGGATTCGTGTACCCAGTGAAATAAACATACGAAAAAATTGCCTTAAACTTGCCAAAAGAGACAGCGATACTTTATCAACTAAAACTCGGGTGTATTTATCTGAAGATCACTTTGATGTAAGTCCTATAATAATCTATGTCCACTGGCTCATGCTGACAAATGTTTGTTTACAAACCAAAGAGTCTTTCAATATGGCGGATAGCGTTTACACCGTTCCATTAAGCCAAAAATATTTTATTTCTGTGCAAATTTTGCAGCCCTCCTAATCCTACATAATTACTTAGCAAAGTCAGTATATTTTAGTTTCTTACGTCTAGTACTACAGGAAATAATTATTTATCGTGTCAAATTGGATACTATTCAAATAGCAGATTCATGCAGTAGTCATGTGACAAATGTCTGCTTTTGAGGATAGACATAGCATACACGGCATTCATGAAATTGTATTACAAAAGAAGAGACAGAAAATATTTACTACCTATGTTACAAGTTTTTATAAAACAAAATATAAATTTTAAAAACCTATTTAGAGGCTAACAATTCCACCCATGCCGGGATTCGAACCCGCGACCTCTGGCTATCCGTGCCAGCTCTCTTTCCAACTGAGCCAATGGGCAACTCATCACTGTTCTCAGTAAAGTATCAAAGTATCAAGTTTCTAATCTCTAGATTCTAATCTATAGTGCAAACAAAGCAACTTTTTACAAGATTTTTAGAGGGGATTACTACCAGTAATGAATAAGGGAATCTAGGTAATACTGGCATTGCTTGCAGAGCATTTCATATTGTAAAACTTTTTATACCAAAAAACACAGTATTTATGTTATCATGAAGATCAGCTATTTGTCTAGCAAGGCCAGTTGTGTTGGTTGCAAGTGCACATAATGTGATACCTAGGCAAGTAAATAGCTTGCATCAGAATTCATGCATCATGAAGCTGCGAACATCAGCCATACAATAAGAAATTTTAATACTAAATGTAAATGTACTTACGAAGGCGAGCAGTTTTTTAACTGCTCTGACAGCTCAAACAAAACGGGAGTTAAATTTTTCAAAGTCCACTCTTTGTAATGGACGGCCATATAGACTATGAGCCCTTTGATATAGGATTGTGAGGTAGAGTCCCGATAGCGATGCAGTGTGGTGGCCAGAAGGCGGCATATAAACCGTACTACTGGTTCAGTTATTCCTACCAACATAAAAAGGCAAATTAATAAATTACACAAAACCTGCCAAGATAACCTATAACAATATATTTTATAAATTATCTAATATAGTAAAGCCATAGAGAATGAAAGCTTCGAAAATAAAACTGCAGTTGAATAAAAGTGCATCGCCCTTTTAGAGAACTGAACAACGGATCAATAAAATCCAGGCACAGCCTAAACGCAATCACTTCTAGTAATATAGGTACACCATACTGTGAGCATATGATATACAACAAGATAAAGACAAGCTGCAGAACTCACTGATAGTTAAATATTACTGAGAATATTACCTTCAGAAGCCAAAACATCCTGAATCTCGTTAACAACAACTTTTCTTTCCTTCAAACTTGCGGTCTGGATTCTGAATGGAACATCCCTCAATCGCCTTAGCACCTGCGGAAACATATATTATAAAACAGCTGCTCTACACGCTGTGGTAGTTCCTTACTGCTGGGTCACTGTATTTACCTCGGAATCTCCCATTTCGAAGTCTAATTTGCAAAAAGTGGTTCGATTCGAAGCACACGTCTTTAACCCACATCAAAAAAACTAATCGTGCACGGCGAAATAAACCACAGTTAAGGAAGGAAATGTCATTATATGTCAGTCAAACCGCAACACAGATAAATTGTTAAGGCTTATCCACATTACAACCGATTGGGCACGTGCAGCGGAGGAGTTTTTTTGACGCGACATGACAGCCCGATCAGCCCTCTGTAGAGCACAAGAGTTTCCGGGTTATAAAATTACATTACGATTTTCCCGTGATTACAGCTTTGGTATTTAGCTATTTAGATAAAACAGTTATAGCACAAACTCATGACATAACTACATAAATACAGATAACACACAAATGCTAGGGATAATTAGGAGAGTAAAAAATCAACAACAGTTAATATTTCCTCGTACATTCGACAGCACACGAGTGCACTGTATTGAGTTACATTACCGGGGAATTTGCAACAAGAATATGAAAATAAATATATGGTATAAATAAACGAAGACAAAGAAAGTTTATTTGTTAAACATGAGTAGTTCAGCTGTTACAAAAAATATAATACGTCCTGTACATGTTTTGCCCTTACGGACATACAAATTATAATTGAGAGAGCGCCATATTATTATGTTGTCATTATCTATATCATAAAAATTTATAGTCAATACTAAATCCATACAGGTCAAAAAGAACAATACCTATCTATACAAAATGTCAAGCTACTTAAGATATGTACACACAGAGTCAATCATAAAATTTAAATGCAAGTAAGTATTATCTATTTCATCTACTTAGTTGAGGAATAAGAAAAAAATAAATGAAAAAATACAATTAATTAAAGAGTTAACATTGTATGAAACTAAACTCCGTCAAATTGTAATAACATTTTTCTAGCAACTTATTTCTCAATTTGTGTTTAAATTGGTTGTGATCTAGTTCACGCAAGTCTCTTGGTATTTTGTTGTAAATTGTAGGGCCCATACAAAATATACTTTTATGCATGAGTGCAGTGTGGGCTCTACGTATGGGGACTCTAGTTTCGTCACGTTGCAAACGAGTGCTTACTAGTACTATTTACTATTGCTTTACTATTGAAATTAAACTTTATTTGTTGGAAAACCATAATCAAATTTCATTAGAATTAAAATAATGAACATTGTTTTAATTAATACCTATCTAACAAAATACTGGCGTTATTGTGTGGCAATAACCTACAGCGCTGTGTGCATGTCTCTCCAACCACAGAGCATATAAGCACTGTCTCCAACTTTGCTCCGAACCTCCATGCTTTTGAGTCTTTTTAATAATCTGTGCTGTGTGAAACCACAATTTTTTATCTGTGAGTGAAACTCTCAGAACCACAGATTAAAACAGTGTGACCAGAATTGGTCTTTTAATACGTTTTCGGTATATTTTATTGGTTTTTTGGACTATCGGTATTTTTGTAGATATATTGGCGGAAGTCGGTATTTATGGGTATATTTTGCATAAAAGTTGTGACAACACCATAGGGATCATCCCTATGTTAGGGGAATTTTCCGGATATTGTGTTTTACTGTTCAGCAACAAAGATAAGACATGACAGACGGATTACATAGTAGTGTTACAAAATTTAAATGCATTGATTTGAAATATATTATGAATGTAGAAAGAATTTCGAAGAACATCATTTTGACATAAGGTGGCTATCACTGCGACATTATGTTGGTCTTGCAAAAACAACTGCAGTGCCATCCACTGCTGTTGTTTTTGCAAGACCAACATTTGACTGATCACATATTGTCTTCAGAATTTTTGTATCATTCTTTTACTAATGATCAATTTTACTTTTTATACTATATTTTGCCAATTGTAAATAAATTTAAAATAATTTTTCAAGGCGATTATCCGTGCATTAATTATGATGATGCAACGGAAATGTATGTCAATTTTAGATTGTTTAAGAAAATCCATTACATAAAAAGCACTGACAACGTATTCACATTAGACCCAAAGTCAAACATAATTTTTTTGCCATTGAATGATGTACTTAGGGATCCAAGTGGGTCGAGAATTAACTAAGCACAGGGGCAACAAATATGAAAGACCAAATTGATGATTTTGAGTCCAGTACACAATTGAAATCACGTTTACCTTTTGAAAAAACATTTTTCGAGAACTGAAATTTCTTGACCCACATACTGCTGTGAATAAAGAATTTAGCAGTTGGAAAAATATAATAGAAACTTTCCCATGCGAAGTAGAGCCAGAAAAAAAACAGTTGATTGATGAAGAATATAGAACACTCAAACTTGATCGCAAAGTAAATAATTTGTTACAGTCTCCGAGTACTGGCTCACCCATTTCTACTGAAAAATTTTGGGTCGAAGTTGGGAAAATTTCGAACAGTTATGGTAAGTTAAAATATGCAAATATTTCTAGTTTTAGTAAATCTCTGTTACATAACAGAGATTTACTAATCCGTGTCATAAATATTATAAAAAAATTAAGAAATAGATTTATTTATAAGCTGTTATTAAATAATATGTTATTTATAAGCTGTTAAATAATAGTCTCTTTAAACTGTCATTAATACCTCTAGTATAAGTGATTGTTGTGTCTTATTTCGCTTGAAGACAAATAAATATATTCTATTCTGTTCTGTTCTGTTCTGCTCTGTTCTGTTCTGTTCTGTTCTGTTCTGTTCTGTTCTGTTCTGTTCTGTTCTGTTCTGTTCTGTTCTGCTCTGCTCTGCTCTGTTCTGTTCTATTCTATTCTATTCTATTTAACAACAAAAAAGTATCGTCAATTTTAAAAACGAAGCAAGGCATGGAGACTGTGTGGCGTTTTTATTCAACTTTTACCACGATTTTTTAAATATAATTCCACCATTTATTGTGATGATGTATAATTAGAAGTAAATAAAAAATGTTTTTATAATCAGTATTTTCATTGGTATATTTTCCCTGGGTCAGTCGGTATATTTCAGTATTTTTTCAAGACTATCCGGTATTTTACACAAAAATTATCTGGTCACACTGGATAAAAAGACTCACAGACAGATCAAATAAACCACTCCGTGACTCCCACAGAGTACAAAGTACATTATTATGTGACTCCGCTCCGTCCGGGTCTCCAGAACAGAATAAATAAATTATTATACTATTATTTGTGTAACGAATGTTGTTGAAAGTCTGTCTCTAGCGATTAGAATTAATTAAATTCTCCCATCAATACCATTATTATGAACAAACGGCGCCAAGAATTATCAAGTTTTCAGTTTCATTTGAACAAAATAGATAAAGAAATCACAATGGTATTACAGACCTTGCAATGGAATCGAGACCAACTTTTAAAGGTTGTTTTTTTATCTTTATTTAATTTGTGTTAATTTGTAAGGAAAGCCAAGCGAATGGCATGTGTTGGAATGGAACTTTGGAAGAGACCTATCTACATTTAACTTCGCGTGGTACCAATAGTTTTATATTTTACAGGGAATATGTGTCGTAACTTGTAGCAACGACTTTAACCACAAAATGCCTGCCAGCGCACTAAAGCAACATGAGCCGCACTGTACCCTTAGAAGCATGGGCTATTCCAAGGACGAGAAACTGCTACCTGATCTGATACATGGAAATGCCCAAACTGTTATTAGATTAAGTATGCTTTGTATTTATTCTGGCCTCTGAATTTTGAGTAAAACGAAATAATACTTCATTTATTTATGATGTATGCATTGTACACTCAATTAATTAAAACTACTGGTAGGCACCTAATTTATAAATTTATTTTTCAGCACACCAAGATATTCAGAAGATTATCAGCCAAGGGTCAAGGGCCGACACACCATTTTATATGGGTGACAATCTTTTTTTATTTATTACCACCTGCATACTAAAATCATATTTTCTGTTACTATGGGATATGTTAATTAAATGAAATTAAAATTCTTATGAGAGATACTGCTTACGTTACCAGATCTCTGTGGTAAAATTAGTGTGGCTGACATTATAAATAAGACATTGTGTAGTGCTTCTTCTTAGCATATCAATGGCAAGGCATTGTCGAGAAAGGATTGCGCATTTGATTGGTGTGGCACTACTGAAGCCTTACAATCACATGATAAAATAAAACCTGTGAAAGGTGGTGAGAAAGCCTGTGGCATAGCGGGGCCAGAGCCGCTGTCGCTGGCGCGCTTGCAGCAGCGTTACCCGGTCGCAGCACGTCGCGCCATTCACGAGGCAGTTGTTGCCGCCGCGCCCACGCCCGACCACACTGCCTCGACACTACTTACTTTTCGGAGGTAATTTTTGCATTTTCACAAAGAACACTTCACTATAGGTACATAAAAATAGAAATTACACAGATATTTTTTAACCCTAATGTATCACTAAAAGTGATCACCTCATAACACAATGAGGTGATCACCCTTTGGATGAACATGACTAATACATTGAAACGCAACAATATTACTACCTGTACTAGTGATCATTCTCCTATACCAGACTCCTAAAAATAGGCAGTTACTTGGCTTTCCACACCTCAACTGGTAAAGCATCCTATAGTCGGACTGCCGACATGGTGAAGGAGCAGCTGTAGAGTGTGGTGTAATACAATCGGATTTTTAAGAGTAAGTTTTCAGAAGGGTGAAGAATATATGATATGAGAAGAGTGAAGAAACTCGAAGCGCTCTTAGTCCTAGCAGCTATCAATAAAAGCCCCATTTTATGATAGTAAAGATAATAATGATAAAAATAATAGTAAAGACAAAAATAAGCGATTAGACTGGAGAACAGAGGAACAGAGAGCTTAGGACTTCTTTGAAAAACACTGAAAAATTCTGACAGGCTAATGGATGAACCGATTCCAATGATTAATATCTTTATCGAAAGGGAATTACTTAATGTATCATTTACAAAAATGACAACTGCCGAAAATCCTAAGATTTGTCATTTTTTTTTTGTAAATTTTCAGTTTTCCGGATTTTAACAGCTGCAGCAACACTTACATCCCTTTAGGAACAAAGATAAAAAAAAACAAAGTTTTTTATAAAATAAAATAAGTAATTCTGTATCAATTTTCCCGTATGCAACAAAGAATATTCTTATCTTCCCTTTTGATTTAGATATTAATCATTGGAATCGGTTTACCCATTAGCCTGTCACAATTTTTCAAAGTATTTTTCAAAGAAGTGGCGCCCTCTCTGTTACTAAGGGGTGAAATATGTGCTGCTGCGATACAAATCGCTTATTTTTGTCCCTACTATCATTGTGCAAAACGGCTTTCTTTCATCATAAAATGCAGCATTTTGGTAAAAAAGTGCCGCAGGTGCTAGGACTATTTAGGAATGGAGTTGCTGGATTAAACAGTATGCAATAGAGTAGAGAGAGTATGTGCGTATTCCGACGGTGAAGAATTGAGAGCCACTTAAGTAGTGAATTAAATTCACAAACATGGTCATTTCTGCGCAGACCAAATTATATGTTTTATCAAGTTTTTGTTATAACTTTCGATCGAACCAATGAACGGATTTTGATAATACTTGCAATAAACCTTCTCTATAATGTATCAAATACTTTTCTGGAAACCACATTAACGATAAACGTGGACACACATACAAAAATGCACTATAACTAGAACCTCCTTTTTTAAGTCTGTTAAAAATCAATTTTACTGGATTTTACAAGTCTTAAAAAATATGTAATTTTATTAATTAGTTAATTTAGTACCATTGCTCAGCAAATGTCTCCGTATTTGCGGTATTTGTCGCGTGGGGCCCAGTCAGATGCAATTTTGTCCTACCCAATTCCATTTGACATTGATCTTGACATCACTTCCTATAATCAGAAAAAATATTATATTATTTTATCATTTATAATAATAATATTGGCCTTTTTTGCATCTACTTAATGAGATGATTTATACAGTGTCCAGTGTCATCTTCACCCACACTAGATGGGTGAAAGGACCACTCCGACGCTGTAGTGCCTGTGACATGGTTTTATAGATGGTGTAGGCTTGCCCTGCACCTATACCATCCTGACAGCTTAATCGGCATAGCCCACAGGAAAGACTAGTCAATACGTGCGGAGCCAACCAAGCCGCGGGTATCCTCACGATGTTTTCCTTCACAGTTAGCGTGTGGTATTGCGACTACAAAATCGCAAATGTACGTAACTTTGAATTTAAACAAAGTCATTGGTACATGCCCGCACTGGGGATCGAACCTGGGGCTCTCGCTTGCGAGTCCATGGTTCTACCCACTGAGCTATCACCGCTTCATTTATAATAATACATACCCTATTTGGTCGACATAGGGTATGTATTTGCAAAGGGGAAGATAAAAAGTACCCAGAACCGCGTGCGTGCATGCAACAACTTATGAACGTTGATGAAGCGAAGGTGATCTGTCAGGATCGTGGCAAGTGGCAGTCCCTGGTCTCTGGCTACCCCTCTGTCTACCCCGCAGTCCCCTCTGGGATACAGGCGTAAAGTTATGTAATTTTTTCACTGAACTCTAAACAGTAATGCTTGCTAAGGTGTTTTTGTGGAATCGTGTTTTTATATATGTATAACGATACCAACCCTTGTATGCCCCCACTGCAGGGGCACGAATCTCTTCCTGCATCACAGGAAGGTTAGGCCATACTCCGCCGCGGTGTCCGGGTCCGGGTCTGTGGATATATAATTATGTATAAGCCCGTAAGGATCTAGACTCACTATTAAACTATTGTTAAATAAGTATAGGTCTCAATACTTAGTTTACTATTTGGCATGGCAAAAGATCTTCCACCAGTGTCCAGAAATGTCAGATGTCTTCTGTGCGTCAACTGTGTGTATCAATGCAGTGTAGAGCACAAACTGCTTTTCATTGAACCGTAGCAAGTGTTGCGTCGCCACGTTCAGCCGCGCGCGTGTGCCTGTTATGTTAGGTGCCGAGCATGTTTACGGCGCCCGTGTCTACTGGGGTATCACCTTTGCCGCGCCTCACGCTTCATGACCAAATTAGTTCCCTTGCAACAACTGCTACCGAACATTAGGTTTTGTTATTTACAATCAAGTATCTAGACTTCAAATATCAGAGAGTCATTAAACTGGTGTACACTAGGAGTGATCGTTGCAAAGACGAACCGTTTTATAAGACCGTTTTGTGTTCCGCGACGATAGGACCGTTTTACGTTTCATTATAAAGCAGTGCCAGAGACTCTAAAGCAGTGCCAGCGTTCGTTCGTCGCGAGACCAGTCCTTAGATTATTTGACGCGGATATGTCCTTTAGTGCTATATTAATAGAGCCTAGAACGTAATGAGATCATTGCGACGTCGTCGTCGGCTCCTTGCTCGTTCCGTTCGTTTTGGTCTGTGATAAAAATAAAGTAATCTTTATGTCTATGAGTATACAGTCGAATATCGTGTAAAACAATTTATTTTTTCCGATGTTTCGTGATTTCGTCTCGTTCGCACTCGTTTGACCGTCCTCTGCGACTTGCTCGTTCGCATACAATGAAACCAGTTGCGAACGAAGGACCGTTTCGAGGACCTGTTTTCGTTCCAGAAAAAACGGTTGCGTTTCGTCGTCGACAAATCGGACAACGACCCACTCCTAGTGTACACGGGACTGGTGAGAAGTAAACTTGAAGCAGGCTCCGTTGTGGAATCCGTACGTAGTAGCCTACGTTTTGCATTTGGAGAGGTTCGATTTTAAATAAAAAAAAAATTTAAAAACCTATTTAGAGGCTAAAAATTCCACCCATGCCGTGCCAACTGAGCTAATGGGCGACTCACCGGCATCAGTGAAATTTCGAACCTCTTTACACTATTCTCTGTATTACGTACAGGCAGCGACATCTGGCTGAAGTATCACATCACTTACAGCTCCGAGTACCTACAGTCTGATTTTTCATTCCGTAGAATTCTGACATTTCGTAAGTGTTGCTACTAAAAGAGTTCTCCACCAAAAAAGAGACAAATTTGACCCATTTCAGAATAATAAAAAATTAAATGCTGCGTATTTTTTATGTTTTACCTACATATGTTAAATCTACGTATTTACTTGCTTAAGTGACTTAATACAAAAATTACAAATATATCAATATCATGAACAATACATCGAATTAACTTTAATTACTTTATTTTATTCTAGAGCTAACAACACCGCCACCTAATTTAAGGTTTAGTAAACCTTTCTATAAGAATAAAATGTTAGCTGTCACGTCGCGTCTGTCACTTTGATTGATTTTCATTCAATTCATTCATTCGACTTCTTTGATTAAAGATTTTAATAAAAATACGTTATCTTTACTTGCGCGGTTTTTGCTGGTTGTGACGAAAAGACTTAATTATCACTCGTCGTAAATTCACTTTTAATGTGGAGCACCGCACTTTATAAAATGGAAACGTTCACTAACAAATAAAATGTACAGACTCAGATATTCAGACTCGTATTGAAATTGAAAAATGTGCCTGGCCCAAAAGGTTTGTAATCTCTGATATGTCAAAAAATTATAACTGTCAGAATTCTACGGAATTAAAAATCAGACTGTAGGTACTTTGCAGTTAGGTTTTTACATCGGAATGATAGAGCGCTGGCACGGATAGCCAGAGGTCGCGGGTTCGAATCCCGGCATGGGTGGAATTTTTAGCCTCTAAATAGGTTTTTAAAATTGTCCTTAGCACGGGTTAGTGCATTAAAAATAAAAATAGTATAAAAATATTGTATTGCTTTATTTTGGATAAATAACAATCCATAGGTTGTTACTAAAATGACATTGATTATTAAAACTAAATATGTTAGTGAGATCGCAAGCCATACCTAAATTCTAAATTAAAATGCAATAAAATTAAAATAAATTTATATTTTGCAGTTAAAATTAAATCTTTAATTTTTAAGTTCAACTCTAAACTTATACTTTGGTTTACACACGTGTGAGTCCCAGTGTCTAGTTATTGGGCTGTCCTTCTCTCTGCTATAGCTTTCAGGATACTCTTGGAGCAGGCTCGGATCCTGTATAGCGACGATGCGCATCTGTTACGGAGGATCGTGTGGAAGTCATCGACACGCGCCTCCACAAACATGCACTGCAATACCGAGACAGCCACAAGAGCCTCCTGAACGCATTATTATACTGGATACGCAGAGCATCCCAGGATTTGCGAGTATAGTATATCCACAGGCTACCGGTGTAGAATTTTGTACAGTATGCTTAAAAGAGAGCCAGCTTAACACTGTTTGTACACTGCTTAAACCTGCAGGCCAGAATATTATTTCTCATTGATAATGCGCTGCGCTCTCGTTCAATGTCCATGTCATCTTTCAGGTCGTCAGTGATATAATGCCCCAGATACTAGATAGAAACATTTAACTTTATTAAGCAACTTGCCATTTAGTTTCAGGGGGCATTTCAAAAGCATGTCATGACATCTACCGCGTGACCTAAACAGCATGTATTCACTTTTCGTCACATTATATACAAGTCCGTGACTAGAGGCGTACGCTTCACATTTACCCAGTAGTTTCCTAAGCGCTCTGGCAGTCGGGCCCAGCAGCACCATGTATTGATGCTACGCATTTGTCTATCCCACATTCTTGGAATGTTGCCATTAACTCCCTCGAAGTAAGAAGAAACTAATCTGTTATCAACAGCGTGTAGAGCTCTTCGCGGGAATTCTGATGCTGGTGTGGTTCACTACTTGCCTACTTAATGCTACGTTCACACGCGCGCGTTCAACTCGACACTCAACGTGCACATTCACATTCCCGAGCGTGTAAACGGTACGCCCGAGCCCGTAAACGCGCCTGTGAACGTGAATGCCGCGAACCGAGCGAGTGTCGGTTTTTTGGCAGAGTTCAAAGGATGAATGTGCGGGCGCCCGGTGACTGTTTTCACGCGCGCCGTTCTATGAACTTCCTGTAAACGAAAATCTAGAATATAATTTATTATAAACGAGTAATTTTGTAAGCATTTTATACCACTGAATCACCTTCGGAGAAAACAGGTACTTGGTACAATTTCTGTGAACTTGTATCATCCACCACCTTCTTCTTTGCAGACTTTTTCTCCGTCGTTCATTATTTTTATTCTTTCTCCAATAAAAATAAGTTAAGCCAAAGGATATGGCAGCAACAACACCGAGATCCTCGCTGCCCGGCATGCTGGCACTGACTGACACGACGGCGTGCGTGTGAACAGCTTGAATTTTCGCCGGCCTGGGACGGGCTGCATGCCGCGCAGCCCGCCAGGCAGCCCGCCCAGGCTGCACGGCGTGCATGTGAACATAGCATAAGATATCCGACCAAGTCATAATGATCTGTTAGCGGTGGGTACCGCACTCGACTCGCATTGTATCGCATGTAACTCACCGCTGACTCGCGGTTTGCTGTATTGCACTGAACTCCTCCCATCAGCAACTGACTGTGATGTGAAGTGTTTGACGATGAATGTAATTGTACGCGATTAGTGTCTGAAGTTTTGTGAGAGAAAGCATGGAGATAAGTTGTATATTATCTTCATTGTTTTATCTATCGCATTAGAATTAAGCCTATAATGATAGTAAACTTGTAAAAAATAAATAAATAATTGGGCTGTGTATATACGTAGTATAATCATATACGTTTAGTCTTATATTTGTCTACTTGTTTATTTGCGTCATTATATGGTCTTAAATATTAGATTCAAGGCCACAACTGAGCCCCGTAAGGGCATTGCATCAAATTACTATAAAACGTCTTAAACTAAAATGTTGTAGAAGACTGAAATTGGATCAAATGTTGCTTTCGGGCTTAAATATTATTATCGATAATATAATATTTTAGTAGCGGCAGCGCGGTTGCGGCGGCGGGTGCGGGGGCGGGTGCGGGTGCGGCGGGGCGCGCGGCGCAGCGCGACCTGCGGCGGCGGCGCGCGCGCTACCGCGGGGCCTGCTCCCGCAACTACTCCGACACGCTGCGCATACTCATCCACTCACAGGTTCCCTTACCAATTTCGCTAAGCAGGTAGTTGTTTACTGCTTGTAATTACGATTGCAAGTCTTTAGAAATTTACAACTGTTAAAAATAGTATATTTCATTACAAGTGCGGAAAGGCTGTCATTGCAAAGAGTTCCGACAAATGTCTACCCGAGCCGAGGCGCAGCCGTGGGCGAGGGTTGACAGTCGGAACAAGTTGCAATGACGGATCCGCACGTATACTGAACGACTATTTTTAATACAGTTGCGAAAAAAATAAGCAATTTAATAAAGAAAAATTATTTGGAGAATGGCGCCAACCGTAAAAAAATATCCTCTATAAAAAAATAGACGACCTCTGTGGCGTAGCGGTAGCGCGTCTGCCTACCATGCAAGAGGTCCCGGGTTCGAATCCCGGCTGGAAACAAATAAAAAAGTCCAGGTCTTGGATATTTACATGTTTGTGATGTCGTTGTTTCTGGTTCCCACGACACATGGTATCCTAGTGTGGGGCCAGAAGCAATGTATGTGCCTGTATGTAGATGTTATGTTATATAAGCAGAGATTTTTTTTCTTCACCCATTCTAGTAAGCAAAGGGAACTATGCCCATCAGCCAAGTCTTTAGTAGATTTTTTTTATTGATATGAAGTGAAAATGACATTTAATGAGATGAAATGAAACCTAACTTGACTCATTCAATCAAATCATTAAATCTGATATTGAAACTAATTAGTAGCTCATAAAAACTTCTATGAATTTTTTTAGTAAAAACTTCATGGTTGGTTTTTCTTTTTAATAGACATTATTTTGACAGTTGGAAAAGAAAACGCACGAGTGCGGGAAAGGTAAAAAAAAAGCACGAGTGTGTAATAGCCCACATCCCGCACGCTATACGTCCTTGCAATACGCCACTTTTTGAGCAAAAGTTTATATTGTACGAAACGTTTTTAGTACACTAAATTGGAAACACACTTGCAAAACACTTAAGTATATTTTATTGTTATTTCAGATGGAATCCTTTAGTGATGAACGAATGCATGAAGCGATGCCTGTTGAAAACCAATCAAAGATAAATACCAAATCATCTGATAAAGTTAATGACGTAATAAAAAATTGTATCAAATCACAAAATATTAAAAAGAGCCATGATAAAGCTTTGTTTCATGATTCTAAAAGAGGCATTTATGACGTCGACTCACAAAAAAGATTGCGAGAGAAACACGAGCATCGCAAAGAAAGAGATTATAGCCACACTAGTCAAAGAAAACATCCAAACTATTCGATTTATGAAGAAAAGCATGATTACGTAAAGAAAGTAAACTATTACAATGATAGAAACCGAAACGATAAATATGCAGAAAGAAGTTACGATAACAGACACAGACAGTACACCGATGAAGCCCATCTTGATCCGGAAATGATTACAAGTAAATACTGCGATAAAAGACACAAGAAATTGCCTGAGGAGACCAGCCACGACAAAGTTCAATATTATGAAAGAAAAAGGAATAAAGATTTAAAACTTGGAGAGGCTTATAATTCTAAATCAAGTGGAAAAAAAGTAACACATCAAAATTATCTTGATAAACATCAAAGAAGGAGTGAACAAGAAAGAACAAAACTCAAGAAAGCCAAACTACGCGAAAAATAATTTATAAAAAAGAATTTACCTAAGTAATGTAAATGTTAACTCACCAAATAGCATGGCCAACGCATTGCGTGAATTGGCGCTTCATAATAATTCCAGTACATGTTGATAAAAGTTGAGCATTCGTGAGATTAAAATTAAAATTTCAGAAATTAGTTTTATTAACAAAACTAGATTTAAAGTCAAATTTTAACGCGACCCTACTCTACCAAAAAATAACTTAATAAATAAAATCTATATCTGCTAGATGTGGTGCCTCTCCGACTAGCGAAGGTCAGAAGTCAGAAGCCGGTCCACTCGTAAGTTTCTCAACGAGGATTCCTTTCTCCGGCCTACGCGTCTCTATATCTATTATCAGCAATAGATAATGATAATAAGGTAATTACGTTTTCCTAATTAATAATCGCGATTAAACCCGTTTAATATATAACTTTGTATGAGTATCGCGAATCATTAAGAAATCTTAAAGGATTTCGATATTTTTTTTTTCCAATAGATAATTTCCATTTCCATTGATTCCATATTAATTTGGTGAAGATCTGAGGAAGTCTTTCAGACACAGAGAACAGAATTCTTCAATGGGGAGCAGGAAATAATGCCTAGTGGGGCTCAACATTTAGCAATATGCATGTTTCATAAAATGTCGCGTAAAATGAACCTTGGGTAATTTTGTGATCTTTCGGTGTAGACTTTCAGATGCGAATTGAGTACTACAAAAAAAATAAGTTAAGTTTTAACGTTACTAATACTTTGTCCAACAAATAATTTCATTCAGTAAGTAATTCTGTGGTGGCTGGTGGTTTTGAAGATCATCAGCCCGAATGTCGTTCTTGAGAGGCTCTAAGCTTCTATTCTAAATAAAAATATGCAGCTTTAACTCCAGTAATTAATTTCACTGTCACTTTCTACAGCCGAAGATTTGAAAGTCTGATGATGACCAGATCAAGAACACCCAGATCTAAGGCACCGTTGAACCTGGAAATCCGATTTTTTGTTGAAATATGTAAGTGTATACTTATAGCTCAATAAGACCTAGATAGTTTAATTAAAATGTTACGTTATTCTTTTAATAAAAAAATCTGAATTGGTACATACGCGTAAGTATTAACGACACATTGTTAATAAAAATCCTGAAATATATAAAATCAATAAAAAAAACGGACTTCATTACACTAAGGCTCAAAAACGCAGAATTTATTTAAACAAATATTACCTCTAAATTCGAAATACGTACTCGAAATACGAAGTACGTACGTACATACTCTTGTACATTATGTCGTATAGAAGAAATCTTACAGTCGGTGCCGAATTCCAGATCAGTACACACATTTTGAAATGAAATGAAAAGGTTTTATTCAAAGTAGCGCAGAAACTGCGGCTTAATGAACGTTACAATTCAAACTAGGTGTCCATTTCAAAATTTGGTCATTTTGGAGAAAAAATGTACAAAAAAACCCCAAACTATGTGTTTTCAAAGTCCTTCATTAACATAGTTTACATAATTATTATAAAACATAGAACTCATGCATTGTGGCTTTAATCCGCTATTTGACTCTCTTTTCAAGTAAGTCTTAAACGGTAAATAACTCTTCCATTAGACCAAAAATTATTTTAGTATATTTTTGGAGGACCTATAAGCAACATAAAAATATATTTTAAAACTTTATTTTCCTAAACAGCCAATAACGCGATCAGCCATTTTTGTCTAAGAAATACTTATTTGAAGTCCAAAAAATTGTAAACAAAGTTTGACATTCAATTTTCTGTAAGTGATCTCTGAGCATAGTGAAATAACAACAACGCAACCATGATTTCATCGAATTTACATCCAAAATATACTAATTATCATTATTGCATTGTTCGAGAGTGAAAAAACACGTCAATAAAGACCCCCGGGAAGTTGTGGATTCGTGTACCCAGTGAAATTAACATTCGAAAAACTGCTCAAACCTGCCGAAAGAGACCCCGAATCTTTATCAATTCAAACTCGGTTGTATTTATGTGAAGATCACTTTGATGTAAGTCCTATAAAAATCAATGTCCACTGCCTCTGGCTGAAAGATGTTTGTTTACATACTTTAGATGGTTTCAAGATGGCGGATAGCTATTTCGCCGTTACGAATCAAACGAGGAATTTTTTTTTTTACATTGTAAATTTTGCAGCCATCCTGCATACTTAGCAAAATCAATATATTTCGGTTTCTTACGTTAAATACTATAAAATCGTAGAAAGAGTAGAACTATAGATCAAGGCACAGTGTAACCGATTTTACGTCGGTGAATATTATTTGTTTGTGTGCGTGAATGTTGCCACAATAAAAGTGAATTGCCATAATGTGGGGTAAAGTATTTCAGTCGTTCATAGTCCATGAATAAAAATGCAGATTTAGTTTTGAATTTTATTAATCATACAACATGTCTCACCATTATTTGTAAAACGTAGCAAACGTTTTATAAACAATTGTCATTTTGTATAATTAAAAAGACGTTTTATTTTACACGTTTAAATTTCACTATTTAAGGCGCTTAAGGACGCTATCTAGAACCACCAATGGAATACAATCATAAACCGTTTTATTAATACGTTTTTTTCATATAAAAATTCACCATATAAAAATTATTTCGAAGACTACCTCAGACCACCAAAATGTACTTTTTGTCGAAATGTAGAGAGCATATTCGAGCATTTAATGTAGGTGACCAGTTCTCTCTTCTATATACTAGCACCCATTTTTCCAGAACGACTATTTTGAAGAAATCTGAAATAGAAACATTGCTAATATTAATAAATATTATAATACATTAAAATATAATAAGTAATAACTTTAGTATTCCTTATTATTCGCGATACTCATACATAGTTGTATCTGAAACGGGTCGATTATTTCTTAGGTAAATAAGGTAATTACGTTTTACCTAATAAACAGTCGCGGCTAGACTGCCGCGACTGTTTATTGCTGCTGTAGCCGTAACGTTTCTGTGTCTATTGTTTTGATTATAGATTTGATATCAACCCTTGTATGTCCTTATCCCTGGGGCACGGGTCTCTTCCTGCATCGCAGGAAGGTTAGTCCATACTCCACCACAGGGGCCAAGCCCGGGTTATAGTTTTAGGTACATTGATTTTTAAAAACGGTACATTAAGTATTAAAGATTCATAATATATTTTGATTACGTTTAAAACTTAATATCTGTACAAGGACAAGCAGTCGAAGCCTGGGACTTCGAGTTAAGTAATGATCACGCAGCGTTGCCAGATATACAATTTAAATCGTATTGATACGATGTTTTACATTTATTTTGCATGTACGATCCAGGGGAAGAAATCGTACGTAAACATACGACTTTTTTAGATTTCATTCAACCAAAGTACTAATACCTACATAGCACGTCACTATTTATTCTTTTACTTACTAAGTACCAACCCTTAAGGTAAATGTAACTAATGTTAGACGTTGCCGGTTACTCGTATTTGTGACACAGATTATGAACGCTGCTTCAGTTCAGTCAATTTTATTAAAACAAAGATCCCAAATAGGCTGAGCAATGAAACTGTAAACGGCATACTTTTGGCAAAACAACATATTAAGCGCTATGGGTGTTGCATGGATTTTTCTCCAACATGAGAAATGTATTAACATCACAGAAAAACCCTTTACGGGGATAAATAAAAACCTAAAAATGGTGTGTTTATGTTTAATTGATTGTTTACTTAAAGTAATAAAACAAAGGATTTGAAAACGTACTGTTTTTTAGCAGCCTTCTTAAGGAATACTATTTTTTATTTACCCATCGTACGATCGCTTATTCAAAACGTCTGCCAACACGGTCATCACGTAATGATCGGGATTTTCGACATAAACGGATGGCAACATTTTTTTACTCTTCGGTTTTTTAGGTTAGGAAAGTAAATTCTATTAAATTGCTTTTCTTACGGACTAGTTGCAAAGCTACTATAGTTGAAACTTAAATAAAATACTCAACATAGTGCAACTTTGGGCTTAACACTAATTGAAACACAATCATTAATTACCTATGAAAGGAAACTTCCCCCTAAGCTCTTTCTTGACGATTTCTGCATACGAGTACACTACAATTCACCAAACTTTCTCTATTTAGGTCACTTAATATATCATTCACTTAATATATAATTTCACAAATACACGGTTGCTCTTCGAAACGGCTAGCGTAGCGTTAAATATGATTAAATTTTCAAAATCTTGTCGTTTGTTTGCCCCCAGAAACGTCAACTTGACACTGGGGGCAAAAAAGTAGTTACACTTTTGCTGTTTATTCTATCTCTTTCTCACCCATGATCGCTACGAAGTTTGTTTCATTTAAAACTTGTATCTGTGCGCTGTGGCTTGCTCTTAGTTTTACTCCCTCTACGTATAAAATATTCATTGATCGCGTAGAGGGAGTAAAACTATAGAGCAAGCCACAGCGCACACATACAAATTTTAAATGAAACAAACTTCGTAGCGATCATGGGTGAGAAAGAGATAGAATAAACGGCAAAAGTGTAGCTACTTTTTTTGTTTGCCCCCAGTGTCAAGTTGACGTTTCTGGAGGCAAACAAACGACAAGATTTTTAAAATGTAATCATATTTAACGCTACGCTAGACGTTTCGAAGAGCAACCGTGTATTTGTGAAATGATATATTAAAAGTGACCTAAATAGAGAAAGTATGGTGAATTGTAGTGTACTCGTATGCAGAAATCGTCAAGAAAGAGCTTTGGGGGAAGTTTCCTTTCATAGGTAAGTAATGATTGTGTTTCAGTTAGTGTTAAGCCCAAAGTTGCTTTGTGTTGAGTATTTTAGTTAAGTTTTAACTAGTAGCTTTGCAACTAGTATGTAAGAAAAGCAATTTAATAGAATTTACTTTCCTAACCTAAAAAACCGAATAGTAAAAAAATGTTGCCATCCGTTTATGTCGAAAATCCCGATCATTACGTGATGACCGTGTTGGCAGACGTTTTGAATAAGCGATCGTACGATGGGTAAATAAAAAATAGTATTCCTTAAGAAGGCTGCTAAAAAACAGTACGTTTTCAAATCCTTTGTTTTATTACTTTAAGTAAACAATCAATTAAACATAAACACACAATTTTTAGGTTTTTATTTATCCCCGTAAAGGGTTTTTCTGTGATGTTAATATTATTTAACATTTCTCATGTTGGAGAAAAATCCATGCAACACCCATAGCGCTTAATATGTTGTTTTGCCAAAAGTATGCCGTTTACAGTTTCATTGCTCAGCCTATTTGGGATCTTTGTTTTAATAAAATTGACTGAACTGAAGCAGCGTTCATAATCTGTGTCACAAATACGAGTAACCGGCAACGTCTAACATTAGTTACATTTACCTTAAGGGTTGGTACTTAGTAAGTAAAAGAATAAATAGTGACGTGCTATGTAGGTATTAGTACTTTGGTTGAATGAAATCTAAAAAAGTCGTATGTTTACGTACGATTTCTTCCCCTGGATCGTACATGCAAAATAAATGTAAAACATCGTATCAATACGATTTAAATTGTATATCTGGCAACGCTGCGTGATAATTACTTAACTCGAAGTCCCAGACTTCGACTGCTTGTCCTTGTACAGATATTAAGTTTTCAACGTAATCAAAATATATTATGAATCTTTAATACTTAATGTACCGTTATTAAAAATCAATGTACCTAAAACTATAACCCGGGCTTGGCCCCTGTGGTGGAGTATGGACTAACCTTCCTGCGATGCAGGAAGAGACCCGTGCCCCAGGGATAAGGACATACAAGGGTTGATATCAAATCTATAATCAAAACAATAGACACAGAAACGTTACGGCTACAGCATTGAATTATCAAATATAATATCCTGATGCTTTGTTAGATAGCTGCATCGCCTTCCTATGTGGCTTGTTGTCCATATATTTTTTCAGCATTCATTCCACTCAGCAGAAAATGTGTCGGCTCGAATTTATCGCAAGAACCCTTTCGGTCAAGTCTTTTTGTGCATTCTGCCACAAGCAATGTGCCCTTGAATTCAGTATAGAATTAATATTTAAATTTGTATCAATGAATCTCGTACAATACCGTCTAGCCGCGATTGTTTATTAGATAAAACGTAATTAACTTATTTACCTAATAAATAATCGACCCGTTTGATATACAAGTATGTATGAGTATCGCGAATAATAAGGAATACTAAAGTTATTACTTATTATATTTTAATGTATTACAATATTTATTAATATTAGCAATGTTTCTATTCCAGATTTCTTCAAAATTGTCCTGTTCTGGAAAAATGAGTGCTAGCATTTAGAAGAGAGAACTGGTCACCTACATCAATTGCTCGAATATGCTCTCTACATTTCGACAAAAAGTTCATTTTGGTGGTCTGAGGTAGTCTTCGAAAGAATTTTTATATGAAAAAACGTATTAATAAAACAGTTTATGATTGTATTCCATTGGTGGTCCTAGATAGCGTCCCTAAGCGCCTTAAATTGTAAAATTTAAACGTGTAAAATAAAACGTGTTTTTAATTATACAAAATGACAATTGTTTATTAAACGTTTGCTACGTTTTACAAGCAATTGTCATACATGTTGTGTATGATTAATAAAATTCAAAACTAAATCTGCATTTTTATTCATGGACTATGAACGACTGAAATATTTTACCCCACATTATGACAATTCACTTTTACTGTGGCAACATTCACGCACACAAACAAATAATATTCACCGACGTAAAATCGATGTACGTAAAATCGGTTACACTGTGCCTTGATTGATTCTACTCTATCTACGATTTATCGCGTCAAATTTGATACGTGTCAAATAGCGGATTCCAGACCTCATTGTCATCTAAATACTCCTTGTTATAGTAGCCCTTTTGGCACAAAGTGTGCTTAACATGTTTTTTTGAACCGCGTTTCAGGCAAGCTTAATATATCTTCAGGGATTTTACACAGGGATTTTATTATAGAAGCGTATACAATGCCCCATGAAGGATGTATTAACCTTTGCTAGCCTAAATAGTGGGAACAAAAGTTTATGTTTATTTCTAGTATTTACATTGTGTTGGCTACCTAAAGTTTTAAAGTTACTGATATTTTTCTTGACGCACATACATAATGTTTTCATAGATATACTGACCGGCAACTGTCAGGATGTTAGTTTCTTTAAAGAAATCTCTTAACGAATCTCTACTGCCTAGCTTATAAATGAATCTGATCGCTCTCTTCTGCAAGACGAAGATGTTAATTCCCCAATTCTTTTAACTGCCTACTTGCTAATTTTTCTATTTTTCTATTACGTTTGGGGGGTCATTTTGTTCCTGTAGTCAGAAACAAAGGGCAAGTTGAGATGTAGTAACTTATTGAATAAACAAAAATCCGATTCCATATTAGGCACTTTACACAGTGAGGGTAGAAATTGCACTCGTGGAAAACTAGGTAATTCACTCGCGCGCGAAGGTAACGACCAATCTCGGTGACAGATCACAGACCACGGGCCACTGTGATAGGTTATAATTAAAGTTACAAATGTCAAACACGGCGATTCGGGGCGCTAACCAGCGGCACCAATGGAAAAAAAATCATAACTTGTTTTATAATACGTTTTTATCTCAAAGTGAACATGAGAGAAATCCCAACAACTGTGATAATAATTTTTAAAAGTTAGTCGTTTTCCGATCGATCGATCGATAAGCGCTAAGAACGGCCGTTTTTGGCGGAAAATGATTAAAGTCCTTTGCGCTAGTTAGCACCTCGATGCACCATATATGTCAATATCATAAAATGTCGAACTATTAAACTTACTTTACGTATAAAATACTTTTAAACTTATGCTGATATTTTATAACGAAAAAATATTCTATTAAAAATATTTAATAATAATATAGCGTAACTCACGCTATGACATCCATTTTGTAAGTGAGGAATTCGCCATACGTATAATACAATAGCCGATTAATAGAAAAATAGATTTTGTCTATAATGAGTGAACGTCTTCACCTTTAATTTAGTTGAAGACAATGATAGATGATGCATGCTAGGGATGAATGATAGATGATGAATAAAAGTGGAACGGCCTAATGTAAATATTCATTGTAAATATCACCCCGCACTTTCTAAATTTTTTTTTCATCGCCCATCTTTTATATTTTATTTCAGTTTACTTACCCATCCCACATCCCCGACCTTCATCGACCTGACTCATGCATGACTTTAAATTTAAATTTTATTATTTCGACAATTTTTTTTATCATCGACTTTACTCTCGACCTTGTGTTTAAATTTTAATTTAATTATTTACCTCTCTTGACTTAAAATTTTAATTTTTTTTTACTCGACAATATTTTTTATAAAAAAAAATTTTTTTTAAATATATTTTTTTAAATAAATATATTTAAAAAAATATATTTTTTTACCGGTTGCCCCCGGGTAGTATAACGGTGCAAACCTCTTCACACCATTTTTATTTCTTTTCTATCTATCATTTTCAAATATTTAAATTATGTACGTCACACATTCTTCGATTTCGCTCATTTTTCATCACTACTACTTTACTCTTTGACCAGATCTGACTTTTTTACCTGCTTCTCCGCTTATCCGTTTTTATCCAGTTTTTCTGTTTTATCTACATGTAATATCTACAAATAAAACCACACCTGAAGTCGTTCCTATTATTAATTATAAAAGTTATACAACGTTCCAATTTTAGTTCTTCTTCTTCTTCTGGCTATATTATGTAGTCCACTGCTGGACATAGCCCTCCCCTAATGAGCGCCATAGCGCCCTGTCTTCAGCTTGCCGCATCCAGCATCTGCCGGCAGTAGATTTTAGTTACTCTCATAGGATTATGTTCTATTAGGTTATACATCCTTCATGGGGCATTGTTTACGTTTCTATAATAAAATCCCAGAAGATATATTATTTAGTTTGACTGAAACGCGGTTCAAAAATTGTGTAAAGTACACTTTGTGCCAAAAGGGCTACTATAATATTAAGGATTATTTATATGACAATGATGTCTGGAATTAAAGCATGTAAAATGCATGAATTTTGTAAAAATTGTGTAAACTCTGTTAATTACTTTGAAAAGATTAAGTTTGGAGTTTTTTGTTAATTTTTTCTCCAAAATGATCTAGATTTTGAAATGGACACCTGGTTTGACTTGTAACGTTCATTAAGTCGCAATTTCTGCGCTATTTTCAATAAACCTTTTCTTTTTCATTTAATTTCAATGACACCTAGTTTAAATTGTAACGTTCAATAATTCGCAGTATCTGTGCTACTTTGAATAAAACCTTTTCATTTCATTAGACATACTTGAGTTCAAATTATTGAGATAGATTGCGATAAACTTATATCGAATGTTATAACCAATACATCATACATAACAATTGAGCTTGAAGTAGGAAAAAATCCCAATTTCTTCTGGACCCACATAAAAAATCTACGAAGAAACAGTTCATCCTAACCAACAAAGATGTTACTACATGATCAAGGAGCTGATAACTTGAGGGATATTTGCAACCTGTTTGCGTATCAGTTCTCATCATCAGTTTTCGATAAACTCTCCGAGTGTAATTAATTTGATCGCCATGGGTTACGCACCCATAGGCAATCTTTCGATTACATAGGATGAGATAAGGTTCAAATTAAAAAGGCTTGACAAATGAGCCGGGCCTGATAATATTCCATCGATATTTTTATCATCTTGTGCAGATTCACTCTCTTTCCTACTTACAAAAAAAATCAATGAGTCTTCGATCTGGTATTTTTTCCACAAGATGGAAGGAGGCTAGGATTGTACCAATCTTCAAAAGTTGCGAGAACAACTTAATACCAAAACTAAATGACATGCCTATATTAATTATTGGCCGCATTGGCGCAGGTCTTTGAGTCGTTTGTGTATAGGCACATCTATAATCACATTAAATACCTAATCTCATCCTGGTAACATGGATAAGACTTTAGGAGAGGAGGTCGACTGTCACCAATCTTGTCACTTACGTAAATGATCTTCTAACTGTAGTTGATAGAGGGGAGCAAGTGTACGCTATCTATACCGACTTTTCGAAGTCCTTCGATTAGGTAAACCACACATACTTATTGAGGGAGCTAGAATCGTTCGGTATTTGTGGGTCCTTATTGACGTGGTGTAGATCATACCTCATGTTTAGGTCGCGAAGCTGGGCACGAAAAACGTGTTCCAGGTGCCGTTCCCCATATCTAGCCTCAAGTGCCTCCAGCAGATCCTTGAACTTGCTGCCTGAGGTGGGCAGTGCCTCCAGGACAGATAAAGCCGAACCTCTAAGCGCAATGGTGAGGGCTGTCAGGCTCTGTTCGTCCGTCCACCCGTTTAAAGCAGCGACAATCTGGAACTGCTGGCGGTAGGCGACCCAAGACGTAGTATCATCGTACGGAGGCACCTTCACTTTAGGCCCCTGGCTTATGCTGACGACTCCGCTCGACGTAACTCCAGCAGCTTTTATACGCCGAACTTCCTGCTCTAGTCCAGTGAGGCCGTTTTTCAGACTTTGTAGGTCCTCCTCTAATTTGGTAACCCGATCGGTCACTACCTCTACATCTTCATGTAGCTTAGCGACGGTATCGCTGAACTTTGTAACGGCAGAAAGGATCACCTGTTGGTCTGCCTTCTGTTCTTCTCGCAGGCCTCTCTGTTCTTCTTGCAGGCACCGCATCTGCTTGCTTTGCTCTTCTCGCAGGCCTCTCTGTTCTTCTCGCATGCCCTTCTACATTGCCATCAGACACGACATATCCTAAACCTCCATTGTACGTGACGGAGGTTTAATGTCTTCGGTGGGCGTGGCCAGGTGGGCGTGGCTACGAGGCGGAGCCTGTTGGTCGGTTGGTGAAACCTGGTGATCAAGGCCGGTGGGCGGAGCCTGGTGAACGGGGGCGGTGGGCGTGGCCTGGTGGGCGGGGCCGCTGGGCAGGTATGCTGTGTCTCCACAACGCACGTGGCCTGGTGGGCGGGTACAGGGGGCGTGGCTTGGTCGGTGGGCGTGGCCTGGTGGGCGGGGCCAGTGGGCGTGTCCCTATGGCCAGTGGGCGTGGCCTGAGGGGCAGTGGGCGTGGCCTCCGCAGCACTTCTGGACCTGGTCCTCACTCCAGAAGTATCCTCTCTCGGAGTCAGTGGCATCTCCAAACCCCAATTCTGACACCAAACGTTACGGGCTAGGGTTCTAGATCTGGAGGTAAAACGCCAATGACAACTTCTTAGGATTTATTCACGCAGGGTCTGGTCTGCAGGTCTTCACGACACGAAGTCCACACGTAGATTCCAATCGCAGGTCTAGTCGAAGTCCAATAGTATCGCTGAGGTCGTAGGTTATCGCTCGTATCGCAGGTATGTTCGCTCGAAGTTCACTCTTCGCTTATCCAAACTGAACTGACAGCGCGCCGCGGCGGCCGCTATTTATATCCGCCGGCAAGGGTTCTCGAACATTCCCGTACCTACGTACCTACACTCGGTACACGCGGCAACGTCGCTCGAACAGTTTCATGTCAAAGAGTTTTGAACCTTATGCCAGTGGACATACGAGTCATTAGCGTTTATTGTTTGCTACAACGCAGCATGCGGCGACTATTCGATACGCTTCTAGAAGGCGCTATTCTAGATGGTTCGGGATAGGACCGCGACAATATTGTATGTACGTCTGTAACTGAAATCAAATGTTTATTTTGTCACCAAATTAAAGTTGTTAGTAATACGGAAACTGGTAATACGATATATGTAGTTATGATTATTTCAAGCCTATTAGAGTGAAGGTACCACTGGACGCTGAATAAATCGCGTGCGTGCAGGACTGGCTGCGACCGGCTTCGTTCGACAGTTAAAATTCTTGAACTCTAATTTATCCTAACAACAAAGCGGTTGCCGCGGCACAGCGAGCGGCGCGCGCGCTCGGCCTGCGCCAGCCACTCCAGCCAGCCAGCCCGCCAGGCCAGTCCCCTGGCTGGCGGCGCCGCGGTCGCGCGTCTCTGCTCGCCTCTCGCGACAACTACACAGTCGCTCCTCGCGATGACTGCACTCTAAAAGTGTTTTTGTTTTGTGTTATAACTTGGTTTTCTTATTGTTAAAAGTTATTCAATGTGCTCGTGTAAATGAACAGTAAGAATCTGTGTTAACCATTATATGTTTTTCTCTTCGACAAAGTTCGCGCATGTAACGGATTAATATCATTGTTTTATGGGTACGTAAATTTCTAATAAGTAACTTTTGGTTCCTTGCCGCCCATATCACCATCGAATCTGGAAAGTGCGAGGTAGCAGACTAAATTTTACTGCATCTACCTTAGTTAGTTCAGTCGACAACAGATCGACCTTTACAGTTTTGTAACAAACAAAAAGTAGAGTAGGTATACGCTTTTACATGCCTTGATTTGCTGTCAGCACCTAATTAGCTACCTGAATCTCAAATGTAATGCCGCTGTAATTACAATAAAAAATATTCTATTTTTATATAGAACTAGCTGACTCAACGAACTTCCTAGTGCCTAAAAGTCGATTCTTTATTTTTTTTTTTTAATTTTTCCGTAATAACCATCCTCGTACTTCAAGGAATATGCTAAAAAATAGAATTAGTGAAATCGGTTCAGCTGCTCTCGAGATTTGCGCTTACCAACACTTTGGGGATTAATTTTTATATAGTACATTCTATCTAAGTATTCTATACATATGATCTTAAAAGTACGTGACTCCGATTCCGTAACCTTCGTTTGGGTAATTTTAAAAATTCTGACAATTCCGATGTTAATTTAATCCAATAGATTTATAAACCGGAATTAAATCAGGAATTAAGACAGCCTGGCGACAGACACACGGACGGACGGACGCACGCTTAGACGGACGTACGCACGCTTGAACGGACGGACAGTAGAATGTTACTGTTATTGCCTTACGGAACCCTAAAAACTGCCCAATAGTGGTCTAAAAAAATGCTTTCTCTCAAAGTTTCACCTTTAAGGAACAACGCAGGATATGATTCTCCATGAATAGAGATAGTGATATAATCAAATAAAAAAAATATAGTTATCGAGATAGATGAGGTCCATGTTAGTTAGCACAAACATGAAAGACAGAAGTCATATCTGTGTGGAATAAAAAGTTTTTAATTGAGGTTAAAAGTTATTAAAATGGAACCTATTCACTAAATTACTCGTACATAAGATAAGAACTCTTTATTGTACACACCAGAAAACAAAATACATCAAAAGACTTAAATATCTAAATATTGCCGTATACAACTGGAGGTCTTATCGCTAAAAGCATTAGCGATACAAAGTGAGAAAAAATATGCGAGCAACGATTAGTTGGCCCCATAATTGAACAGATTGAAGATATCTCTCGCTCCTATTCAAATTACATGCAGGGAAAGTGGCGAAGCGTGTCGCCCGCAAGTCGCGGGCCGCCATTGTGCTTACATATAATTTTGGTATGAAGAATGATTATTAATATAAACTAAAACTTTCGTAAGCACAACACATTGTGCTTTTCCGATAAAACAACACCCGTAAGTAAATCCGGACTAAAAGTCTACAAGAATGATTATTTTGAATTTCTGGCATTTGGAAATCATTTCAGATTTTAATAAATTATTTAAAGTAATTAGTAAATTTAAAACTAATTAATAGGTATGAAGTAATAAGAATAAGTGTAGGAAATTCTGGCGGAGACTGCAAAACAGCATTAATGCTGAGGCTTCGACCATTTCAAAAGTGTGAACTAAATACAGGTATATTCGTATCATAAGCACCTTTTCACTTTTGAATAAAGTTCTTTTTATTTTATTTATTTATTATTTAATGAATATAAAATTGTGTAATTTTATATTTACAAATAAAACATATTTTAGTTTTTAAACCAAGCCGCGCATTTCCTTCACCGTTTGCGTGTGGTATTGCGACAAAAAATTTGCGAATATACAAACTTTGATTACTAATTAATCAAAGTTAGATGTAAGAAGTAAGTAAAAAAGTAAGAAGCACTACCTTGCGCTCATTAGGGCTGGGCTATGTCCAGCAGTGGACTAATATAGCCTGAAGAAGAAGAAGATGATCAAATGCCAGAAATTCAAAATACTTATAGCAGCTATGCATCACCAAAATTAATATGTAACGTAAAAAATAAACTCTCAGCGCGCTGGGGCGATTCGGCGTATGCAGCCTGCATGGGAAAGCCTCCAACAATTTGATTTGTTATCTAATCCCGCGGCGTTCCTCGAACGATTTCAATATTAAGTAAGGCGTTTTTCGGTGGGAACTTTAAACTACATTAGCCTTATTGTTTTAGTATCCGTTCTTTAGTTGACTGACTTTCGATTCGAGCATTGTTCTAAAGATTTCTCGAAATCATCAGTTTCATTACATATTGCGTTAAATTGTAATAGTAATAGTTTTATTTAGGTATATTACATAAAAATATAACGTGAAAATGTAGTAAGATCAAATAGTAATTCAAATTCAGATTTAATTTGGAGCAAGTATTATGTTTTAGAGACCCGTGCCCCAACAGTGGGGACATACAAGGGTTGATAACGTAACGTAACGTAACGATTATGTTTTGTAATGAAGAATGTTACTAGGTATGCCAAATCGCTTGAAATGTTTGTCTCAGTAAAGTTTGTATGTATACAAATACACTAGTTTTTGTTGTAGTCAAAAATACCCAGTAGTTTTGATTTTATAGTTATGTATAGTTACATTCAAAGTTACGAAAAATATCGAGTCCCGCTAACAGTCACATGACCGCTTGTGACGTCATGTCACAACGCGCCCCGCGCGGGCCGCTACTAATTTATCAGGAGATTTTCTGATTTTAAGCGCTGTCTCCTGATCTACTGTTTTATTTGTAGAATTGAGTAAAATCTCCTGAATTTTGACAAGTAGCCACTACATTAATGCATATTCCACCTTTGTTAGGTTATTGAACGAACGTCATGAAAGGGAATGTTTTCATTCATCGACTCGATATGCGAATACTTCTTATCTGTGTAAAATATTAGAAAACGATGTCATAAAGGAAGTCGCGAAGATACACTTTATAAAGATAGTGGAATGTTTTTAGAGAATAAGTGGCCTGATAGGTGCCTCGCCTGACGGGCTTACTGAGGACTGCGTTATAGAAGTAAAGTGTCCAACCAAGGCAAACACTTTTATTACGTATTACGGTAAAGGTAAACTAGGCAAAAAATATTATGCTCAGATACAAACACAAATGGAAATCACCGGAAAAAGTAAAGCCCTATTTTGTATTGCACACGTTGACTTTGAAACCTATTTACCTCAAGGAATGTTGATGTGCATGAAGTAGTTTATAATAAAAAACATTGTGATGATCTTTTTGAAAAATGTGTAAAGTTTTGGAAGGAAAATATTTATGACAAAATAATAAAATATCATTATACTAATGTAATATAGTTTTAATAAAACTATAAATATCCATATTTTTCGCATTTTAACGTCTTTCGGAACTATAAAAAATAACTTTTCCGGCAAAATAGTAGTTGTATTTTTATATTTAGGCACAACACATGATTTCCTAGTATTTGGATTGGAAAATTTTAAAGTAAGTATTTAGGCATAATTTCGACGGCACGGGCGCACGACTACGAGCGGACTGAGTGAGCCAGACTGAGCGTGTTGTGCGATGACGTCACAGCGTAACCGGCGGCCCGCGTCGTACGGTTACAACTTGTTTTACTTCTAAATCGGAAACTAATTAACGTATCGAAGTAATTCTTTCACTAGTATTGTTTATTTTTGACAAAGAATATGGAGTGCTAATAATCAAAATTAGTTAACATTCTTCATTATAAAAACGAAGCTCATGTACACGCGTTGATGTCTCTTGTTCGCAGTTTCGATTCTAGAGCTTTAGAAATAAATCTTGCATGGTTTCACAAATCGTGCACAGGGTTCTAGATCTACTAGCCCTCTCGGTGGTACTCTCGACATTTATATCGCCAAATTGCATTATTTGTTAGTTCGCTTATTTAATAACTTCGCCAAATATACATTGTGTATTCAATGCACTCAATGCACAGCATGTGATTTCTTAGAACTTAAACATTAAACAAGTTGTTATTTCTGACATATTGTATTTAATTGGGGGGCAATTTATAACACAATAGCGTGAAGAGTCAGGAGGCAGTCTACAACAAAACTAGTGTATCCATGCTGGCGAGCGCGGCCCCCGCGGGGGTCGACAAGGTGAACGGATCTCGCTATCGATAGGGCAGTCGATAGCTGCTGAACTTTTATAGATAGACAGAGAACACAACCATGATTTTTTAAATCTATTATGTTAGGTGTATTATATTTTGGATGTTAAGTGGCTCTTAAGGCAGTTGATGAGAGGCACTTATTTAAAGTTTGATGTGCTGTCGACTATAGGTCACTTCCGTTGAATAAGCGCACGCGCATGTATTTTATATATCATGATCATGATCATCATCAACCCATTATGTCCCCACCGAAGGGCACGCGTCTCTTTCCTGACGAAGGTATAGGCCATACTCCACCACGGGGTCCAAGTCCGGATTGGTGGAGGCTTGCAAGACGAGTGGCTGGTCTTACTGTCAGAAGCTTTCAAGCCGCCCTAAGGTCTCTGACTCGGCTTAACGACTGCCATCTATCGACGGCTGCCGGCACCACCTGCTTCACGTGCCTTGTGAAGCACGGAACTGCTCGGAAATATGCCGCTAGCGTTAGTCTTTGACGGTCACCCATCCATGTATTGAACGCGCCCTATGTTGCTTAACCTTCGTTTAAGATCAGTCAGGTAGTCGGGGCTACGAGCAATTGTATTTAATTTGTTATTAGGAAACTATATGAAACAGTTTGCCTATCACATAAAATTTACACACTTAGATATGCAACAAACAAAAAAAAAACAGGAAAGAAAGGAACTATTAATATTATGTCGCTAGCATATTAACATTTACACGGCCAATAACCAAAAACTGTGTGCTTTATTTTCATCATAATTATTTACAATACAATGCGCAACACTACACTATACTGCTAAACATAATCGAATAGCTAATATGTTAGCTAGTTTGAATTGTACCGTTCATTTAGCCGCATTCTGCGGTACTTTGAATAAAACATTTTAATTTCATTTCATATGATTACCTATAGTTAATTTTATGTTCAGAGAGACATTTGTTTCTTTTCATCGTCGTCGTCGTCGTCAGGCTATTCTAGTCCACTGCTGGACATAGCCCTCCCCTAATGAGCGCCATAGCGCCCTTTCTTCAGCTTGCCGCATCTAGCATCTGCCTGCAGTTTTTCACAGATCATCGATTTCTTTTCATACTATGTATTCTGGTTAATTTGTAAACAATGCTGAAATAAGGTAATTTTAGGCTGCTGTGTTACATCCATATAAGGCTAAGTAATGTCATATAATGTCAAGAACATTATATTCGTATAATTGGATATTACAAAATTTATATTTTTAATATTTGTTATCATTTACAGTTGAATGCAATTTGAGAATTACTATTTTAATTCACTGTTATGATTTACTATATTCCAACGGTCTTATTTATAAAGACGGTATTCCTTTATGGCACTTCCTAGTCTGCTGATTCAATCTGTGAATACGCCTTTCCATTGGATTTATTCCACCAGACTATTTTAGAGTTTTTGGAATGTTTTTGCACATAGGGCCACAAAACTATGTTATGGTATTTAATTTTACGTGTTATGCTTTACGTGTGTGTGTATCTCCAAACGCACAAACGCAATAATTTCTTATATCCGCAATTAGGTCCTGTAAACTTACTTATTTCCGACCAACATAGTCTATTTACGTCCTTCCTTTGATACCTATATGAAATATATATAGAAAAGTCTGAGCACATTTCTCAATGCACATTCTCATGACCCGCGGAGGATGTAAGCCTATATTCTCAGCATCGATGCGATGTCTGATATACCGTGGGACCAAAGCGAATAATATGACATTGATTATGACAGGACCATGGCTTTTTTGCAAGTACCGTGGTTCCGGAAGACTTTATTTTACTATCCGGAAGAGTTTACTACCCTCGGCAAAAATGTAGAATTAAACGAGTAAAATCCGTGTAAAACAGTTTACATTGCCTATCGTAGTACACAAGTCGAAGTAGATGTTTTATATTTTGACGGCTCTAATTACGACTTTATTAATAAATTTAATTCCCGTCTCGACGTTGAAGTTGCTATGATCACAAAAAATATAACGACTGTTTCATATACTCGCTAGCTACTGTAACGAACAGCTAATACTGTTCCTCATAATAAAAGTGATTTGTGTTGATGAGTATTTAGAGTATCTATCTCCCTAAAGTATCCCCGGACTTTTGTGTAACACGATGTAATATTATTCGGTTCGTCAGCGTCGTTCTACAACAATCGCATCAAATTGACGTTACTACGTTAACTCTATTACAATTTCTAAACAAGTGATTCTTATATGACGAATGGTTTTTTTTCCATTTACGTGTATACATACAGGGTGTCCCATAGTAGGTAGATTGAGAGTTCTTTATATACAAATTTCTCATCTTTCCGAATGAGTTAGACTTCGACGGCGTTCGACTCTACTCTACTCAATAAGCAGCATTAAACTCTTACTTGTGGAATGCAATAAAGTATTGAGTATTGAGTACTTTGAAGTCAAGTCTAAAATATTTATTTATCTGTAACTTGCATAGAATAAAATACAGAGCACAATCTTACACATAAAAGCATAAAAATATACATCCAAAAACGTTTCGTCCAAAGTTAAATATAAAAAATATACCAATCCCCAATAGTCCGAATTGTCTCATAGGTAATCCGCGGGTTTTCTTCAATTAGCCGCTTAGCAGTAGCCACATTATTTTCATTGACGGCAGTTGAAGGCCGCCCTTCACGAAATTCGTCAAGTAAAGAAACTTGACCTCTCAAATTCATCAAACCATCGCCTCACGGTGCTTATACAAGGTAATTCTCTCCCAAAAGCATTTTAGAGACGAGCGGCACAGATTTGCGGAGAGAGAGAACTTTAATTTTAAAATCATAAAAAATCATCACTCCAAAATCTTTTCGACTTAATTCCATTTTCGTTGCATAGGAAGAACTTTGATGTGTGATAAAAAAACAATTGACGCCGCCCGTTCCCGCCAATTGTTTTTTTTCTATTACTAAAAAGGTTGCTATGTTTAAAAAAATAATAACATTCGAAATTCAAATAGATTAGCTAGAAGTGCAAAACTTTTAGTGTGCCCCATGTATATGTTTGTGCATCAACGTTTAAAAGGTTTACCCTCGTTCTGTTGCGATGTGATAGCGAGGGGTGGCAGTCATCAATGGACTCGCAACGACTTTTGCGTTTATATTTGACTCCACTGGGGATAACGTGTTTTTATGAGATCCGATTGGCTGCTGGTTCCGCATTACACTTTCTGACACCTACAACGATGGGTCGTTGCTGATTTCTATTTAGTATATCTGCAAGTTTGTCTATTGCCATGTCAGTTTGGATTAGGACAAAATCTTCTTCAAACCTAATTTTAGTTTGATAGATCCAAAACACAATAATTATGTGCAATGCTCACGAGTAATTTCTCTACCTACTAGTCAAACAGGGGCGGGGGATTGTATCCTCTGTCCGCTTGAAACAGATGACACACTAAACAATTAAATGTTACGTTTGTGTACTCTTGGAGGGTACTTTATTATGTAACGTAATTTAAAGGGTGTAGAGCACAATTAATTAAAAAGTTTGTACCCTCTCCGTTTTCTAAGCGTGGAATATGTAATGAGCTCTGGAGTGGAGAGGAAAATGACCCAATTGTGATTAAAGATTGAGGTGGATTTGCTGTCGACTGTACTTCAACGGTGTTATTTATAAAAACACAATGCCAATGAGTCTGTGGTAGTCTTCACGAGGGAAACACGTCATCAGAGACTACTTATACTGCGCTTATGGAGAGCTAAAGATCAGTACGTTTTAAGGGAATAATTACACTGCAAATATCTATGTAATTAATAAGATAAGCGCACCTTGCTCAGATCAATTAGGTGATATTGAGAGAAGCGTTTCCGAGCGCCCTCATAAAAGTAACGTCTTGCTTCACGTGGTCGTTGGTTCACATCTGGCGCTCGGTATCATATCAGATATCACACAAATCGTCAGAGGTTATGTGTGATAGTATATTACATTTCCAGAGATATGTAATGTGACACGATATGGCATCACTTTCTTCAGCGCTGTTTTGCGTAGAGATACCTTTTTACGTACGTCGCGTTCTCTGCTATCTTCGTTCTCGACTCAGAATACGATTCACACGGCACTGCAGGTAGAAATTGTAAGGTATAATTCGGTGCCGTCAAGTGTGGTGGTGGGTGTGGGTGAGTAGGTACTAGAGGTGTGCGCCGAATCGCCGATGCGATTTACTTCGGCGTTAGGCGCGAGAACAGAGTCGGCGGCGCGGCGGCGGCGGGGCAGCGGGGGGCGCAGTAATCGGCATAAACGGGCTAGACAACGACTTACGAGTTTAAGCCTCTCGTTTATACGATGTGTCTGTATGTGTGTGTGAGCGGCAGATAAATAGTTGTTCAAACCCTTTCTTTTACCCTTTTTCGCTGACTGTAAAACCGAAGGTCTCGGGTTCGATCCCCGGCCGGGTCAAACTAGGAAACGAACTTTTCTAGTTTGTCTCGGGTCTTGGATGTTATCTATGTATTTATTGTATTAAATTTATCGTCGAGTTGGCACCTATAACAAAAGTCATTTAGTTGTACTTAGTATATAGGGCTAACGAGATCTGTGTTATATGTCCATAAGTACCTATTTATTATTTATTTATTTATTAATTAACCGTGCTATTCATTTACAATTTTAGACATTTAGAGAGCACTTTATTTAAGGCCGCTAATTGTACTGTATCTTATTTTATGTTTGTTTTTCCCGTTGTACAATAAAGAATAATCTTATCTTATTTAAAAGGGTCGCACGCAGATTCGTGACAATGTCATTGATCTATATGTTTTCTATACAAAGTGTTATAGACATACAAACTTGACTTTTGTTTTTTAATATCAATAATTTAAACACTTTTATTAAGTGATGGGTTGAAAATGGAAGAAGCAAATTCGAAACTTCTCCTTGTCGAAGATTGATTGGGACCGGCGGTGTATCATGTGCGGCAGGCGGCGCACATGTCTAGTGGAGAGTACAGGCACAAGGGCGTGACGCTACAGGCGCGCGGGCGAGGAGCGGGGCGGGGCGCGGGCAGCGGGGAGCAGCCCGAGCGTGAAACGACCGACCGCGCTGTGCACTACACGGCGGGCGGACGCACCCGCTTGCCTGAGCGGTGCCCCCTCTAGGGTCCCCTGCGGTCCCACCAACATTGATTGCTTGGTTCGTCGGTTTTACGAAGAATCTGTTTATCTTCTATATATTACCTTACGGAATTCTAAGTGCAAAACGCATTATGTCTAATAATCACCTACGCATTGTCTATTAAGAAAAATACATGCATACAATCTCACATGCTTACACAATGAGAGCGGTAGAACGTTAGGCTTACAATCAAGAAGGTCCTGGGTTCGAATCCCGGCATCTACTAATAACTAATTTTTTTTAAGTTACGTACGTTTATGAATCTGTACTATTAATACAACTCTCTGTGGAAGAAAACGCCGTCAGGAAACCCAAGTGCCTGAGGTGTTCACATACCCCAGTGCTTGCTACCTATACGTAGCAAGCGCTGCTATACCCAGCTAACAGGCTAACGGCCTTAATTATTTATAAAAACTCTATTCCTTAAAACACTCAATCGTCTTTTTATAAACAAGACCGTTAGTGTATGAAACTACAGGTCTACCTAATACTTACGCACACACTCACACATTACACATAACAGTCACCTGTACATATTAGGTACTAGTTTTATTTTCTTAAGCTTTATCACATTTACGATAATTTATGGCGGCTTGAAGACTCCTAACAGTAAGACAAGCAACTAGTCTTGCAAGCCTTCACCAATCCGGACTTGGCCCCCGTGGTGGAGTATGGCCTTCCTTGGGGAAGAGATCCGTACTCCTCGGTCTGGAGAGAATGGATTGATGATGATGAAGATAATTTATAGCTGTATCTATGAGGGGGGATCAAAAAGTACTGAGAATGAGATAGAATATAACGACAATTGCTAACTTAATAATTTATTTTTCTACATAGTCTCCGATTCTCTCTACACACCGAGTCCAGCGCTTTTCCGAGGCTTCAATCCCTTTAAAAAAAAAAAATGTCTTGGTCTTGCAAAAAACCCTCCACGGTATCCATCAATCGTCTTCGTGCCTGATTGCTCAATTTGGGGAACAGATAAAAATCGCTAGGCGCCAGATCTGGTGAATAAGGGGGGTGGTCAACCAATTCGAAGCCAGCTTGCTGAATGGCAGCCATCGAAACTGCCGGCCTGTGCGCTGATGCATTGTCGTGGTGAAATAGCACGCCCCTTCGAAGTTTCCAGAGGGAAACGTCGAAGAAGAGAAAAAGAGAGCCTTTTCTCATAGCATTCCTCAACTCCAAAGTTGAGAAATGCCATCAAAGAGGAAAGGCTCTCCTTTTCTCAAATTCCCAAATTAAAACTGCATAATATTGGCCTGTAACAGTGGTTCCACGCTCCAGGTAATCAATCGACAATATCACTTCTGAGTCCCAAAATATTGAGGCCATAGATATATTATAAGCAAAGTTGGATTTTATGTGGCGGTCAAATAAAGATTTTTTCATTTCATTTCATTTTCATTTCCATAACCTTGCCAGCCGATAAAACGGCACGAAACTTCTTCGGGGTCGGTGATGATGACCGTTTCCAATGCGAAGATTGCTGTTTTGTCTCTGGATGAAAATGATGGACCCATGTTTCGTCCATTGTTACGAAACGGGACAAAAAGTTTTCAGAATCTTCTTGAAACTTGTCCAACAAATTCTTCGTAATGTTAAGTCGATTTTGTCTCTGACTGTCGGTTAACATTCTCGGCGGAGACTCATCTTGCGAAGACTTTTCTCATATTCAAACATTGTTTTAATATGGATTGAGTTCTTCCATATGAAATACCCGTTTCTTGAATTAAGTATCGGATGGTAACTCTTCTATCGGTCAATACATTTTTTTCGACTTTTGCAACATTTTCTTGGGCGACTGACGTCGATGGTCTGCCGCAACGATGTCCGTTTTCCGTGCTCGTTCTCCCTACTAGAAATTGAGAAGCCTACCTTGCGACAGTGGAATACGGCGGAGCAGACTCTCCTAATGTTGCCTCCAAATCGCAATGAATCTCTTGCGTCGTTATTTTTTTCAAACAGAGGTATTTAACAACGGCTCGCACGTGGTTTTTCTCCATTTTCGGGAACACGTTCCGACACAAAGCAAACAAATGACTACATTTAGAAAAAAACCAGAGAATCGAAGATTTTTTTCTTTATTAATATTACAAATATTTAACTGAGCTATACCAGCCAGTATTTTTTTCTTACCTAGGAGTATGTCGTTCTCACTACTTTTTAATCCCCCCTTGTCTAAAGCCAGTTTTCCCTAAGAATATAATTTGTTTAAAGCCCTACTCGCTATACATTTCAATACAGACAACTTACCGACAGCGGTTTCTGTAACAAAATTACTATTATTCAGCTGTCAACTACAGTTATTTGTTTTTGTTTACTCGTAGTGTGACTTTTCGTAGGCCCGCTTCGGCTAGGAGCCCCACATGACCCACCACAGCTAAGAGTAGGCGTATTCTTAGCTGTGGTGGGTCATGTGGGGCTCCTAGCCGAAGCGGGCCTCTAAGGCTGTCGCCTACTCTTAGCTGTGGTGGGCCATGTCTGGCTCCCATCCGAAGCGGGCCTCTAAGGCTGTCGCCTACTCTGCCTTATGGTCGATCCGGCTTTTCGATGATGGTACGTTTCTCTATCGATGACGGGGTAACAGTATTATACTCTTAATTGGTAGAAACAGTCGATAGTAACAGAACCTTAACATTTTTGTAACAAGGTCGCCCGAAATGTGATTGAGTAAAGTACAAAACTCTATGTGTCACGACGTCCAGAGAAATGAAAAATACCTTTGAATGGTCGCAGTCAGTAACCGGCTGTAAAACCTGTCATCATATCATGCTAAGCAAGCAGCGACAAGCCAGGTACTGCGCTAATTACAATCTTCGGTGAAAGTTAAGTCTCCACACGCGGTCCATTATCTCATCATTTCAATCTCTCGATAGATTCACGATCACAGAAGTTGTCGTCAGTCGCGTAGAGCAAAGGTTAACTGGGCTGACAAATAAAGACTTGAAACTTGAGGTTAGCCTGCGTGCCTTTAGCCTTTTTAGAAAGGCTAACAGGGGAGAGACGTTTACACGCATGAAAGCATAATTCGCATGTCCGATCAGCATATCTCGCATAAACTTAGTAGGTACGACTAACCAACCAAACAATCTGTGTATGCTATAGAACACCCTAATGGGGGTGCTGTTATCGATTTGTTCACAATACCACGATACATTAAGAAACCTTAAATTATGATAACACTTACTATCCCGACGAACTTCGTACGTCACAGAATCCATTTTATGCGATTCTTGTTACTTAACTTGGAACGTTAAGTTACAAACTTCGTTCAGCCGTAAATATAATATAATACATGTTATATTTCTAATATAGTATAATTTGTCGGCAGAAGTATTCGCTGAGTAAGCGGCGGCGGCGGCGGCGGGGAGCGGCATGTCGGCCGTGATGAGCACGCTGTCGCTGCTGAGCGGCGGGCGCCGCGCGCACCGCAAGCTTGCGCACTCCAGGTGCCCACACCATTATACAAAAAACAGCAAAAAAACACATCACACCTAACATGAAACGTAGAAATGATGAACTTTAGAGATAATAAGGAAGTACAGCAGGACAGATACACTAGCAAATAGCAATGCACTTGGTAGCGATAAATCAGTGTTGCTATAATGTCTGTCAGTCACTTGTCGAATCATTCAAACGTGTCCTTTTACAATTTGACAAGTGCAATACATATTAATGAAACTTACCTTGTACGTAGCGGTCTGTCTAAGAGCACGGACGGTTCCAGTCCGTGACAGACACGCAATTTGCAGGCTGCGGCCACTGGTCACCCCGCTGCACTGCATGGCACCGCCGCGCTGAGCGCCGGGCGGTCCGGGTTTACGTATCAAACACAACCTGAGAAGCAATGTGGAAGAAAAACTTTTACACTGAGAAAACTCTGTGGTGTTCTACAACCGCATTCTATGTAGGTCTCTTCTTCTAAAAGTGCCTCTGTATCTCTGGAGGTTGGCCATCAGCTACTTACAATGGTCTCAAAGCAAATAAAGAATAAGAATATTCTTATCTTAACAGCTCCTCCGCTCCCTTGAGCACCTCCACCAGGAGGTGGGCAGGGCCTTCTGCGGAAATGCCATATACTGCGCTCGCCAACCCGCCTGCCAAGCACTGGCCTCCAGTCCCACTGGAGGGCAGCTCCGCTATTTCAAGCTAAGGAAGCAGCCACGGTAACAGCGAAGCAAGAGGTGCTAAGAATCTCCGTCAGAGAACCGGCTAAAACCCCAAACAGCGATAACGACTGGCCTTGGTAACTCACACACTCGCACATTGAGAACAGAGGAAAAGCTAAATGAGCTAGAAAAGGAAACGAGTAGGTTACACTGCGATATCCTAGGGTTATCTGAAGTCCGCCGAGGGGCCAGGGCACGAAATCCGGTAACCTGCTGTACTCTACCGGAAGAGCGAGCGACAGTCCCAGGATGGTGATGGGGTTTCTCATTGACAAGTTTCTCGTGAACAACATTTTGGCCATCGGCAGTGTGTCAAACAGGGTGTACCTAATAATATTCAGAATATCTAAGAGGTATTCAGTGAAGGTCATTCAGTTATACGCACCTAACTCGTCACACACCGATGAGGAGGTTGAGGCGATGTATGAGGACCTTAGTAGAGCCATACATACCTCCGAGAACAATTTTAATGTGGTTATGGGGGCCTTCAATGCTGAGCTGGGCAAAAGAAGCGAAGGTGAGATGAGAGTGGGGCAATTTGTTTATGTGTAACGGAACCCTAGGGGACAGAGGCTGGTCGACTGCCTAGATTTCTCTAGGCAGTCGACCATAATAAAGTCCCTCTTTCGAGGGACTCTTTATGATGAACTCTTTATTTTAGAAGCCACCTTACAGCCAATGGACCAGGTTGAGTCCCGATGGTCTCTGTGATCAACATGGTAAAAACCGGAAGCGGTCACCGAATGGTAAGAGGCACATTGAATATCAAAGTCAAACTTGGTCACGTCTCATGAAGTCCACGCTCCAACCTACTCGTGTCAATCACTCGTGAAAACTTTCAACTCGAATTGTCAAATTGCTTTGAGTTCCTGGAGAGTTCAACGGGTGGGCCTTAAAATGAATACGGACATAACGAAGGTCATGTCGAACGCCCATATTCTGCGCACTATAATGACAGTTGGGAACTTGACTCTCGAAGTTGTTGACGAATACGTCTACTTAGGTTTACTTAGTGCATACAATCCAACTGGGAACTTAGAAAAGTACATCAATTCCTTAAGACAAAATTATACAAACAGTGTGTGTTATTAGTCATGACTTATGGCACTGAAACATGGTCTCTCGCTATGGGCCTCATAAGAAAGCTGTGGAAGGGGCTATGCTCGGAATTTCTCTCAAGACCGAATTAGAAATGATGAGATCCGTAGACGAACGTAAGTCGTCGAGATAGCCCAGGGGATAAGTAAGTTGAAGTGGGAGTGGGAGTGGGCGGGGCACGTAGCACGCAGAACTGATGGCCTGTGGGGCCGAAAAATTCTCGAATGGAGACCATATATAGGCAACCGCAACGTAGGATGACCAGCCACAAATAGACAGAGTATCTCATCCAAGTGGCAGGAAGACGCGGTATGCAAACCGCTTCCAACCGGGCTTTTTGAAAATCCGTGGAGAAGCCCTATGCCCAGCAATGGACTTCTTGTGGCTGAATGATTATGATCAACAGCTCCTCCGCAGTTTTAACACGACGTTGCACTACAGTGACATAGGTACTTCTCCTTCCCGACCTTCTCCTTCTCTTTTCTACCACCTTGCCAGCTAGTATCGATTGTTTCGTAGCACATAGCCTATGTAGGCTACTTTCCAATGCTTGATGGTGCGCCTTTCATGTTCCACCTTATTGTACAGTCGTCTAGGACTTCGATGTTGGACATTATTCAGTCCAGCTGATGTGGAGTATTCGTCGGCAACACATCTCAGACGCGAGTCTTTTTCTGATATCTTCCTTTATGGTCTCTGATTTGCACACGTAAAGAACAACAGGCTACAATTATATAATAGTACTCCAGTCATGAACGAATTCTATATATAGCTTTGCTGCAATTGAAATACCGCAATCCCTTTCAAGGTTTCTTTCTTCAGAATCGATAAATTTAACCATATTAGGTATAAATAAACAAAAAGTTCAAATTAGAGACCTCGCAAAGTTTAAATTTTATATGAAAAATTGTTACACACAGAATCTAAACTAAGTACAGGGAACAGGGAATCCTGATTTGGGAGCCAGTGACTTTGTAATCCTGTTTATAAACACACGTCTATTCTTTTTTTGTCTATGTTCTGGCATAACTTTGTAAATTCTTAACTGTTTCGACAATTATTTTTTTGTTGTTAATAGTGTGATTGTGTGCAGCGGCGGCGGGCGCAAGTCGGGACAGCTGTCGGACGCGGGCGAGCGGCGCGGCGGCGGCGGCGGCGGCCCGGCCGCGCTGCACCAGCGCTCCGCCTCACTCGTGAGTTGCTCCTACGCTCGACACCAGCCCAACAGTTTGCATTCCACTGATGAGTTAACAACAAGCCCGGCTGTGCCAGCCAGGGCAGGCCAATCTTCCTTCCCTCTTCTTATATGCAGTGCGATATTTTTTCATTATAACTAAATACTCTAGCAAGAACTTGTTTTGATAGAGTTATGTTAGCTGAACGTAGTGAAGAAAATATTTTTCGATAATATTACGATACGATAAATCCCAAAATATTAAATAGTAATTAATCAATTTATTTAAATGTGGGTGTTATTAGTTTCAAGAAGTTTGTATGAAGCCGCAATGCGTACGAAATGAGTAGGTACTATTATTTGCACTAATGGCCTCAATGTAGGTGTGTTTTCATGTTTGTTATTTCCTCGCCAGTATGGGGCATCCTGCTACGGGGCCGGATTAAGTGATAGTGCTTCGTAAAAAATCTAGAATTAGTAGTTTTGGGTGCAAAATTATAATTTAGCATATTGTGAAAAGGCGATTAAATACAAAAAAATTACATACCTATGTTTTTGTTAAATCTTACAAAATTCTTTTGAAACCCATAACGTCGATAACGAATGCCCCTCTCTCCTTTATAGAGTAAGTAAATTTTCCCATGGTAATAAATCCCGATTTATCTACATTTTCGTAAAAAAAATACGCCTCGGACGGCGTTTCGAAAAAAAGAATATTTATTTATTTTTTAATATCTCTGTTTTTACTGCTCTATGTAGACAATTTAATGCAGGTGACAGTAAAATTACTGCCGATATTACCTCAGGCATCCTCAGGTACACGTATAATACTTTAATGACGTAAACATAACCAAAACGTTATTTGTTCAATGAATACAGTTAAGCAGGTAAAAGCGCGTCCTCAATGCGCGGCTGCTGGCGCGGCCGCTGGTGATTGTTACGAGTTTTTTATATCGGAGTAGCCGCCACTTACAGCGAGCTCTCTCTCACTCAGGAAGCAGTTGGCTGTGATTAATATGCGTGTAAATATTCACTTGATTATGCTCTTAATTACGCGAAGATATTTCTAACATGGACTAGTTTAGTGTAACAGCACACCATCCGTCAAGCCATTAAAACCTCGCCGAATCCTGAAGGTTCTGCGCGTTACTTTTCTGTTTTATGGAGCAGAGGTAAAGTGCAAAATAGTGTACAGCGCAGAAGAGTAAAGTAATAATAAACTCTCAGACTAAGGTAATAATAAAATTGTTGGGAAACATGCTTAACGCAGCACCATTCAGACAGCAGCGAATTTTTCTGATTCTTCAATACTTCGCTACGTTATCAAGATTCGCTGGTAAGCTGTTAAGCCGGAGAAATATATCTTGTTTGAGTGTAATGGAGTGTTGAACTCAGGAATTTGAACCATTAAAAAGCCAGGATTGAACTATGTACATCCCACACATTTACCATTCAGTTACATCGCCATTGTCGAGTAGTAGTTAACTTACCGTAACTATAGCATAAACAGAGAGGACAAAAACTTAAAACTGTTACCACGATATCGCTAATAATAATCAAAACACTTATGAATCTATCGAACATAAGAGCCTATTAGACATAACTAACCCATACTGGGTTAGTAGTACCATGTAGTACCTATCTAATACTTTACACAGATTATCTAGTCCTAAATCATCGAGAGCAAGCTAAATTGCCTGATTAAAGGATGACGATGGAAAGAAGAAAATGCAAAAAAGGGTTTTTATAGAAACCGCGGGCTGCGTGACGTTTTTATGAAAATCACACCGCCGCACTTGATCTGGGTGTAGGGTGGAAATAAATCCGGACTGAGGCCATTTGTAGATTGTTAGGAATGGATCAAGAAGGCGCGAATCCTATCCGGTTTTTGTTTATTTTCTGTACAAAAAAGATAACTGAAATAAAATCATAACTCAAACCATAAAGTGTTTTATGGTTTCTACACGAAACTAGTCCTGTGTTTTTTATGGCGCAGTTACTAGGTTACGATTTATAATTTACCTATATACTATTTTATTTTCTTGTCACATAAATCTCAGCCATATCGAAAGCAAGATTGAGCCAAGGGTTCCCTAAAGTCCGATGCTGGCACAGCTGGCCCGGACTCGCGGCTTCCGCGGCGCGCGGGGCTGTAAAAAAGAAGCCAAATAATATATTTTAATTTTTATAATAAAATTAATGAACTAAAGATTGAATTATGAACTAAAGATGGATTTTCCTCGCCCTTGTGAGTTATGTTTAACATTGCTTGAGGTAGGATCTAACAATAAGCAAAAGTCTGCGAGAGAAATCTCTCATTTTGAAAACAACGCTTTCATTTCTAACTTTCAGAAAATTTTCATTACCATTGTTGGTTCAAGGTAATGGGCATTGATCAGGGAGGCATCGATTGTCGTAAAGTGAAAACCATTTCGAGGAATAGGGATACTGATTACTATTAGGGGTTTAAATAGGTATAATAAAAACGGATTATTAATATTTATCGCAAAATAATGTTCACTTCATTTTTCTTTCAATGACGTCATCATTGGCTCTGAAGCGGTAGTTCCATTGCCTACAAATATTAAAAAAAAAATCGTCAACAACAACATTTGTCAAACGTCAACTTTTTTTATCATAAATTCAATGGCAGTCGTTAAGCCATGTCAGAGGCCTTATGGGCGGCTTGATAACTTCTGACAGTAGGGCCCGCCACTGTCTTACAATCCTCCTCCAACCCGGACTTGGCGCCCGTGGTGGAGTATGGCCTAACCTTCCTGCGAGGCAGGAAAAGACTCGTGCCCCGGCCGCGACCCGTCCACCCACCAGCTTCACCCACCAGTGGGTCCACGGGGAATTTCTTTTTCCCCGTGCACCCACTGCAACCTTATGCATAAGGCAGGAAAAATATATATCGATATAAATACTATTTTAAAAATTCTTTATTAAGTAATACGTAATACCAACAAAACAACACATTCCTATGAGAAATAATACAAGCAAAACAACACATTCCTATGGGAAATTAATAGAGGTAAATAAGTGTCCTCGATGTCGAAAATTTGAGAAACAACCTTAGAGCCATTCCTTTTTTTTTTTTTTCACCCAGGAGAAACCCCAATTACGGGTACCACCGGCTCGGGGGAGCACAGTGGTTATGTCGGACTCCCCGCCCTGAAAAGGGCGGTATACCGACTAAAACTCCTGGGGTGTTCCTCCGCACCGCAAAGGACGGGGCCACGGGGACGCTTGCGCACACTTCCGCGACCCCGTCTGCGGGCGCCCTTTCGGGCACTCCTTCGGCGGCGTCCCTACCCCGCCCGCAGGAACAGGGCGAAGGAACGCCGCATCTCTTCGTTGGAGCGCATAGGGGCCAAGTGCGTATGATCTTGGCCCCCATACGCCCCAACGCGCCGCCCCCTCCATCCCATCGCAACCCGGTCGATGAGACGGGGAGGGCGGCGCACCTCCTCGTTGAGGCGCGTGGGGGCCAAGGCATCACGGTCCCCACACGCCCCACACGCGAGGCCCGTCGCGTCGCCCACCCGCGCCTCTCTGAAAGGAGAGAAGGCGGTGAGCAACCGCGCGGGCCCCCTCCGTGCCAGAAGGCACCCTCGGAACACGCAAGGGCGCCTTCCGGCCCGCCGTGATGGACGCGGAGAGTCCCCCGACCCTCCGCGTCCCGGCGGCCACTCTGGTCCGACTGGTACGAGGCGCGCGCGCTTCCGCGCAGCGGCGCCCCCCCCAGTCGGTCCTTCATTTGGTTGGTCGCCTGGGTCCCGCTCCACAAAGTGAAACAGGGCCCACGCGACCCCTCCCGCCAGATTTTTCGCCGCTGGCCAGCAAGATCCCATAAAGAGAAGTTACTGACCAGCGCCCAGGGTGCACCAGCCCTTACCACTTACCCTTCCCACTGGTTCAAGATGAATCAGTAAGAACGGAAGCGGAAGGGCACACGGGAAGGTAATCTGGCATCGCACCCCACCTTAGAGCCATTCCTAACGCAACTTCTCCAAGACAGGACCAACGCTAATTTCTTCATGAATAAGTTGCATTTGTGCTTGAAGTATCTGATTGTCTCTTAATTTATAATATGTATCCCGTGAATCGTTTAATTTAGATTTTGGCGTTAAATATATTTTAGTCAGAAGTTTAGCTATCGTTACATAATTTTTATTCACTTTTTTTATTAATGCCGGCGTTCCAGCTTTCGGAAACGTTATTAGTTCTGTGCCTTCTGTTGTACACGCACCATTCCTTGATGATTTTTTCTTTTAAATAAAAATTGGCAAAGTATTTAATAAAAGTGTTAACTTTCTTGTCATTGATTTCATGGTATTCTTCATTAATGTAACTCCAGCCCTTAGAGACCATGTCAATTGGTAACAATGGAAGGATACAGCATAAGCCCACGAGGCGTCGTAAAATTTTGCTTTTAACGGTCTTGGCTCGTGCACGTCCGTCAATCTTTTTAACTTTCTTCCACAGACTCTGTGTGAAATGGTAATAACATCGATATATTATTGTATTAGGAAAGTAGTTCTTAAGTGCATTGGTAATAGCAAACTCGAAATCAACGTTTACCATTTTTGGCTTAAAATCTGGAACAGCTACTGTTATCAAATCAAACATTACCCAATAAATCTTCCGCGGGCATCATCTACTAATAAATAAATAAACAACAACAATAAATTGAATGGTTGTGGAAATCTATCACGTGTGTGTGAAACACAAATGGGTGCCATTTATTGTTTAGGTGTTTAAGTAAATTACTCACTTCATTAATAGTAACTGATCCTTTACACTTTAGCTTCTGTTTTTGCGTACAATTCCAGATTGACGATTTATTAGCATAATCTTTATGCTTAAAATATTGATGGTCCTTGTCTATTAACACAAGGCCACGTTTTCTATTTATAAACTTAATTTCTATATCCATTATGTTACGTTTCTTTCGGAATATAATTATTGTAAAGTACTATAATTTCTTGAAACAAAGGGCAATTTATTACTTTGAAAGACAAGTGACAGCAGACAGATGACTAGTATTATTTTATCAGGTTGCGGGTTCGAATCCCGGCATGGGTGAAATTTTTAGCCTCTAAATAGGTTTTTAAATAGGTTTTTAAATATTTTATCAGTGTAAACATAAACAATGAAGTGGCCAGTTTGTGCACTCGTGGCGACCGGATTGAATTTATATCGATATTTTCCCGCCATAATGCAGTGGGTGCACGGGAAAAAGAAATTCCCCGTGGACCCACTGGTGGGTGAAGCTGGTGGGTGGACGGGTCGCGGCCGCCGTGCCCAGCAGTGGGGACATACAAGGGTTGATGAAATTCAATGAACGTAGTTCATAATGCCAGTGGTGACGTCATACTTACAAAACTTAAAATAATTAATAAAAAAATAATTACATCAAAAATTAAGAAAATATTCAAATTAGTTTCTATTAAAATATTTAAAATACTTAAAATATTTTAGATTTATAGAATAAAAAATAGGATGTGACAATGCCCATTCCAACGCTCTACTACGCAAACATTTTATAAATAACTAAATCTGTAAACTCTCTTTTGTATTAAACATTTTACAAAAGTGATCAGTTTATAAAATTGAGGATATGTGCAGTTTAACGTTGACGCAACTTTACGCTTAATTTGTCAGGATTCAAAAACTTCTACGCAACAGACAACAGTTCTTTGCTCGTCTGTAACTTATCATAAACAATTACAGTTTCGCTGGTAAACGTATAAATTGTCCACTTCTTAGAAATATGTTAAAATCGAATTTAAAATCGACTTCAGTGCATTGCAATTTGAGATGCCCTTATGCGCCGCCGCGCTCCGCCGACCGCCAAGACTCGCCTTTTGAAATGGCTTCAAAATTGACGTCTATCCCTGATTAGGTGATGAACGGAAACGACATAATATCTCAAGGTATATATAAGTAATAAGAAAGTTTTATTGCAAATTACAGCGTTACAAATTGCATCTCACTAGGATTCTAGGATTAGAACTAGGATTCCCCGTGCTATGGGTATTTAGGCTGCTTCCCGTGTGCTAAACTAGTACTTAGGTACTAGTTCCAAATAATTTTAGTTACAATTACTAGAAAAAAAAGCTAATTCTTACAAGAACACATCACATTCACAAGTGTATTAATTCGCTCAGTATTTTTATTTTTATTGTGGGTATTATTATTATTTATGTGGATGCAACGGCTTATGAACGTTGTTGAAGCGAAGGTGATGTGTCAGGATCGCGGCAAGTGGCACTCCCTGGCCTCTGCCTACCGCTCAGGGATACAGGCGTGAGATTATGTTATTATTGTTAGCCGGCAGATAAATTGTATTTTTAGAGTTGGGAACATTTCATTATAATTCGGAACCCCGAAAGGATGCTAGGGTTGTCTGAAAGTTATATCTCAGAGAGATAAGTTCGGCTTTGGATTAAATATTACGTATTTTATTCCAATTTCAGGTTAAAAAGCAATGCTAAAAGGATGATTGTCTGTCTGTCTGTATTTGAGGATCTCATAGCATCCCCATAATTCAGCTCAGTAATTATTTATAATTATTTTCTTTTTAATGCACTAACCCGTAATGAAGACAGTTTTAAAAACCTATTTAGATGCTAAAAATTCCACCCATGCCGGGATTCGAACCCGCGACCTCTGGCTATCTGGGCCAGCGCTCTTTCCAACTGACTTAATGGGCGACTCACTGGCATCAGTGAAATTTCGAACCTCTTTACAATAGTTAGTATACTTTCGGGGCTTAATCGCGTAGTAATTTATTGCTCTTTACAATATTCTCTGTATTAAGTACAGGCAGCGACATCTGGCTGAAGTAATTTGCATCACTTGCCGAGCCCCCTAATATTAATATTTATAATTAATCAAATAGGATACTTTTATCCGAATGATAAACCAGTATTTATTTGTATAGCTGGTGTACAAAGAAATATTAAGAATTTATATCAGTTAGGTATTACTGTTACTGATAATTGCACGATTAAAGTGGATAAATTAAATAATTATCACATAGACGGTCGTTGGCAGACGGGAAGAAAGGAAAAATGAGCTAACACTACAAGTGTTGTCACTATTATAATAAGATGCATATTCAAGGAACACACACACGATCAATTTATCTATGTAACAGGCTGTAACGTCTGTTATACTAGATGAACGAATCCTGTATGTGAACCTATTGACGAACGTTATTAACTGTTTCTTGACTGCTATCTTATAAGACAACAAATAGGTTTAATGAGAAAACTTTCACGTAACGTCCAATATCGGTTTTTATTCAGGGCACATTAGAAACCACACGAGAAGTCATTTCCACTTCCCAGCAGTTTTCTCAAGTCATTAAGTTAAAATAAAGTATAGAATCCACTTAAATCCTAGACTAGCTGGAAACTCAGGAAGTATCTAGTTAGATGGACATTAACCCCCTTATTCATAATAGTCCGCTAGCTTAAAACAGCTGCTAAACAGTGTTTTCTTTCATTCTGACTTAGGTCAATAGAAGAGGACAGAGTGAGAATAAGCATTGCTTAAAGTTAACAGACTATTATGAATAAGGGGGTACAAGTTTTGCTAACTTTGGAGTCATTTGAACTATATATGTATCGCTTCACGTTGAAAAGCTTTCTAAAGAAGAACTATACTTTATGTCAGAAACAGATAATCCTTACATGATAACTGTGCAATCTTGTTTCGTATGTAGGTAGTATCTAATGAACCGATCAAGTGCAAGTCAGACTAGCCAGTTATGATTCCTTATCACTGCGCAATACATTTTTGTGTAATACAATTGATGAAGTAGACTGTATGGGAAAACTATATGAATATTGATCATGGCATAAGGCTCATCGTAATTTTCCCTGTCGCGGTCGACCATCTGCCAGGGTATTCGCCTCTTGCCAGCTCGGGCGGAGGGCACCTGCACTTTCCAGAGTGTTAGGTGTTAGTGCGCCGCCCCATGAGGTTTTCATGCGACTTATCTTTCTTTAACAAGGTCTTCGCCAAGGTCGTCAGGTCTTCTTCTTAAGGCAAAACACCGAGTAGAGTATTAGAGATGGTTTGCGTGGAGCGAAAGCAAGCGGGCTCGAGTTGAGCGAAAGCCATTTCGCTGTGTTTATACGAGCTTCAAAGATGATTTATGTGCCTTGCGGATCCACTGAACTGGTCTCACCGTTTACGCAGATAGGAGCTGTATCTGAGGCGACGAAACGCACTTCATAGTTTTATAACCAATGCGAACTTTATGGATAAAACGGATACAAACGGGGCTTGGATAATTTTAACTCGGGTAATTGGATAGTAGTAATAGTATTATTTACAGATTTTCAAAATTAAAAGACAAGATAATGACCTTGACAATACAAATAATGCTCTCACTCGGGTATTAAATTGGTTTACCTGTAATAAGTTATTGTTAAATTCAAAAAGAGACGAAATGTATAAACTTCTCTATATCAAAAGTCAAAATGGTTGACAGCAATGTTATATTGGGGAATAGCAAATAAGTGTGAATGAAACTTTATTTTTAGGTATCACTATTGATGCAGTCCTAATATAGAAAAATTAACAAATAGGCTTAGTTCAGCGGTATATGCAGTTAAAAGAATTAGGGGACTAACTGATGCCGCAACTGCTAGGCATGTTTATTTTAGTTACTTCCATAGTGTTATGTCCTATGGCCTACTACTGTGGGGCGGGCAGCAGACATTGAGACCATCTTCATCTTGCAGAAGAGAGCGATCAGATTAATTTATAAGCTAGGCAGTAGATATTCGTTAAGATATTTCTTTAAAGAAACTTATTTCTAGTATATACATTGTTAGCAAACACAATGTAAATACTAGAAATAAATATAAACTCTCGTTCCCACTTTTTAGGCTGGAAAAGGTTAATACATATTCATGGAGCATTGTATACGCTTCTATAATAAAATTCCTGAAGATATATTAAGCTTGCCTGAAGCGCGGTCTGGAATTAAAGCTACTACAATGCATGCACAATGCAACTGAAACTAGGTCAAAATATTATCATATGGCCTAAGCCCCTTAACCAATTTTGAGGACTGAGAAATGATAATCTACGGTGTTGGTGTCCTAGTGGTCATTAATTTGATGCCATCAAGGAGATCCGACACGGCGTGAGATTAGAGGTACGAGCTTTTAGTGTAAAACAACATATTCCTTTGAGCGCTATGCACTTTGACCAACGTTTCTCGAGTTTTTTAATCCCTTCCAAAAAATAGGATTTCTCAAACTCTTCAAAATATGCATTTGTTCCAGCGATGATTTCTTCATTCGAATCAAATCGCTTTCCACCGAGCCGTTTCTTTAGGTTTGGGAACAGAAAGTAGTCGCTTGGAGCGAAATACGGTGGATGCGGCAGCATTTTGTATCTTAATTCATTAAATTTTGCCATTGCGACCACTCCTTCGAATTGTCACACGCGTCTTTTTGTGACCGATTGAGAGCAAACGCGACACCCACCTCGCGGATAGCTTTGTCATCCCCAAATGTTTCTTTAAAATCGAAACTACTGAGCCATGAGATATATGCCTGTAGTCTCTACAATCTCACGCACTTTCAATCTCCGGTCAGCCAATACCATATCGTGGATTTTTTAAAAATTTTTTGGTGTAAAGACCTCGGCTGGGCGCCCAGGACTTTCCGCATCAATTGTGCTTGTGCGACCACATCGAAATTCAGCAAACCACTTTTTTATCATTTAAATCAATGGTACGGTCCCTATCGTATTTTTCTAACTTTTCTTTGGTTTGAGTAATGGTTTTTTTTCGCAAAAATAATGCTAATGAGCTCACGAAACTCAATCTCCATTTTGCTGGAAAATGGCACGCTTTTCTTTTTCTAAGAGCTGCCATAGACAAACCAAATAATGGAACAGGTTCTAAATTTGACAGTAATCCGTCGAACAATAGTTGTTGACCATACAGTATTTACTTTTTTTACAAAAGAGGTTGAAAATGCAAAAAAGTCAACGACTTATTGACCTGCCCAGGTAATTTGTGGAACACAATTTTTCTGACAAAAGTAAAGCCCTAGAATGATTGTTGATCCTTAAAAGCAATTTTATTCCTTAGCAAATCACTCAAACCTATTTTAAAATAATTGCAAAACAAATAAATATTAGCAGTGCTGTTCGTATAATCTAACGTACGCAACCTAACTTAGTAATATAATAAAACTTTTGGCCTTTTATTCTTGCTTTTAACTTACCTAATACTTTAAGTAACAAAAGTGAAACTTTTATTTTTTTCGCAATTTAAACAGCGTAGTTAGTGTGAGAACCAGAGACTGGAGGGTTTGTTAATTAAAATGTAACGCATATTGTTAACAACGTGGTAAGTATGCAGTCAACTAATTTTGGTCCGTCGCATTATTCTACAATCAAGCTTACGCAAGTTGTTAACGCGATGCACGATCGTTAATGTTTTAACACTCCGTTTTGGTTTGTGTTACCTATGTCATATAACTATATTTTATATATGAAAGCAATGCCTCAAGCTAAGTTTGACGCAAGTTCACCATTAAGAAAAATTACCAGGTAAATATTATGTCCTTACATATGAAATTGGCGTTTCGTCGTACTGGCCACTTTGATCTGAAATATCTCCTCTTTGTGTCGCAAAAGAAAGCACAGTGCGTTTTTGGTCCCAACGTTTTCGCTCTGGAAATTTCGACTTGCAGAACAAGCCGCGTGGAGGGCCGGAGAACAAAGTTGATAATGAACAATTGAAGGCTATTGCGGAAGCGGATCCATCTCAAAACACATCCGAGTTAGCTGCAGGCTGCGACGTCAGTGATCAAACTGTTTTAATCCACTTGAAGCAAATTGTGAAAATGATTACCTCACAAATTGAGTGAAGTAAATCGCCAAGCGCGCGTCGACTCTGCGTTACATTACTTAACCGACACAATAATTTAATAAAGGGGTTTCAAATCTAATCATTACCTGTGATGTAAAGTGGATCCTGTAGGACAACCGGAAGCGCTTATCCCAACGGCTAAATCTTGCGCTTATACCATTTTTTTCGAAATTTGCATAACTTCTCACAAGAGAAAAAAAATCAACACCGATGGGGCAGTCCAAACCGTCTTCTAAAAGGAGACGGATACACTTTCATACATTCTTGGGCCTGGGTGTAAAAAGGTGAAAGTGATCAAAAGTTTCAGATCAAAGTGACGACCTCTGTGGCGTAGCGGTAGCGCGTCTGCCTGCCATGCAAGAGGTCCCGGGTTCGAATCCCGGCTGGAAACAAAAAAAAAAAGTCCAGGTCTTGGATGTTTACATGTTTGTGATGTCGTTGTTTCGGGTTTCTACGACACAGGGTTTCCTAGTGTGGGGCCAGAAGCAATGTATGTGCCAGTATATAAAATGTTATGTTATGTAATGATGTCAATTTAGAGCTTATATATAGCAAACCATCTCGAAAAAATCTGCGGATTTTGGCAATCTGAGAGCAGAGTTATAAGAGATTTAGTAAAAGTGAGGCTATGCAACAAGCTGACAATAAAACTTATACTAAACTTATCCGTGTCCGTACAAGTTAAGCAAGATCGTAAGTCTGTAGAAAAAAAGCACTGTTCGGAGAATTATAATAACAAAAACAACAGGAAACACACTCAAAACGCACTATACGATACGAGAAGACGAGTGATCATAGATTGAGTCAGGGAGCTGTCACGCCTGTCTCTGTTAGCACAGACACAGATTAAAAATACAGTTGACAAACACGGGTAATAAATCGATGTGTCAATGAGAATCAATTTAAAGATTAATTTTCATCAATTTTGATTTTTTCAAATGTTGATACGCGAGGTCAATCATTGAATGTGGGGCAATCATTGAATGTGGTTCCTCGTACATTGGTCAAACGAAGCGTACCATAGCTGAGCGGGTGAAGGAACATATTGCTGATGTGAAACATAAGCGCTCTGGTAGATCTGCAGTCAGCGAGCATACACTTAGCGGTACCAACCACTTTATACATTTCGATAAAGTTAAAGTTCTAGCCCGAAAAGACCGTTTCTTCCCTAGAATGATACGCGAGGCAATAGAGATCCGCCGGCATCCAAATTTTAATAGAGATCGTGGTTGGAACATACCGGTAGCATGGGAACCAGTGCTTAAGTGCATGAGACCCCCTTGCTAGAGGTGTGACTGTAGAATAAATAATAAAAATAAATTTAATTTCAATTAATAATAACATAACATAACATTTACATACAAGCACATACATTGCTTCTGGCCCCACACTAGGATACCCTGTGTCGTGGGAACCAGAAACAACGACAACACAAACATGTAAACATCCAAGACCTGGACTTTTTTTTTTGTTCCCAGCCGGGATTCGAACCCGGGACCTCTTGCATGGTAGGCAGACGCGCTACCGCTACGCCACAGAGGTCGTCAATATCAATATCTTTAAGTTCATATAAAGTAATTAGTTTATAAATTTAATTTTAACTTCAATTACTAATAATCAATATTGTTGACTTTATATAAAAAATAATTGGTTTGTCTATTTTGGAACGTAACTTCATAATTAACTTTTGTAATTTTTGCCGAGGGTAGTAAACTAACCGTTAATGATTTCTAAAAGACACCTGTCACCTCAGTCATCCGGGACCACGGCACCTGAAAAAGTGCCGAAACGTTGGAAAATTGTAAAAAATGGAATAAACGAGCATAAATCCGTATAAAAAAAGTTTTAATTTATAATGTATTTATTTAATTTGATTGAATCAATCATCTGGTGCAGGTGTTTTTCATATAATACATACAGACTAATCGATTAAAGTAATCGGTATCCTATTTTATTAGGGACATAAATTTATTTTTAAGATTTCTCGTCTTCCAAATTGTGAATTGAGCTCATTTTTTATATTTTAAAATAGAAAAATATAACGCTTTTTTTTAAACCATATCTGAACTATTTACAATCGGGCCCAGAAATCCCCGTCTCCTTTTATTGATTCCCATCAGAACGGTTTTTTAATAAAGGGATCAATGAACTATCTGTGAAATGTCAAAAGTGCATAATATAACAATGGTACATACTTTGATTAATTAAAAATATTATATTAGAAAAAACGACTTTATGTTCCTTCAGACAATACACCAATTTCATATGCAAGGACTTAATATTTAGAGACAGAAGATTTACATATAATTTTTTTTTCCAGACAAAAAGTGAACCCTTTTTACTTGTATCATGATGAAATATTTGGTGACGTTACAACACTACTGGTGTAATAAAACCTTTTTACAATAAAGCGTATAAAATATGTGTATATATTTATTTATTTCGCAAAATAACATAATTACATTACAGCTTACTCTATTTCATAATTATTTGCGGTATATACTTAATCTAATTAAATAAACTAGCATGCAAACACAAATTGTATTGACAATTTAAATATGAAAATTATAATAAAACAATAATGTCATTCAAAATCCATCAGTAACTAGTGCGCACTAAAATATAAAACGGCGGCGGCGGCGGTGGCGGCGGCGCGCGGTCTGGTTGCCGCTCGTTAAAGCGCTTATCAGCACGGAATAGTGCACGCGGCCGACACTTTCATGAAAATTAAAAAGTGTTTCCTTAACACCAGTAAGCGAAATAGCAAAGAACTGTTCTTCCGGGGTGGTAGGAGGTGACTAGGTATAAAAAGGCGTGGAAGGTTCAAAGGGATACAATTGCCCAGCAGTGGTGTTCCACGAAATGGACGACATAAAAACTAATTAATTGTAAAGTTATTAAAAAATAGGTGTTTTACACAATACAATCACTTGTCTTGTAGTGCAGTCACACCTCACCCACTAATTCACTATAGTTACTCTCTTCTCTCCCAGTAAAATACACAACGTTTATCTAACAGGACGCCCTTTCCATAACACCCCTTCAAGTAGAACCTGTCAACAGTGTTGTTTAATATAGATTTCAAATAATGGCGTCAAAAGGATTCCACCAGACGAAAATATTCTCATAGTAATTGAAAATGGTCACTTTTTCTAATTATATTTGTTGCTACACAATATCAAGGCGTAATTTGAGAGAACACAAGGGAATTAAAAAAAATGTAAGTGTAAAGTTTACTTTTTTCGGTCCTGCTTTTGGTTGCTAAAATGGAAGTTAATTTAACAATTTGAACTGAATTTCGAAAACATTTTCATTTTCTCACATTTTATTCGGCAACTTTAGCGACAGCAGCACACCAAGTGCGCCAGCTCAAGTGTATCGGGCAGCAGACTTATTCTCCAAATAATTCTCTGGTCAATAAACCACAAACACGTTTAATACAAAGATGTTGGACTTTAATGGCCATGAAGTAATTCAAGTAGTTTAATGAAGATTATCACAAAAAAAAGGTGCTTGGTAATCATATAGGCCTCTGGGCCTCAACTAAATTACCCTGTGCTATGATAACTAGGAAAAGATATCACAAACATGGAAATACACCCAGACTGAGGACATTTGTACACATGTACGGTGGCCCTGAATGAGAATCGAATACGTAACCTCTGGCATGGTAATCAGACGTGATACCACTAGACCGACGAGGCAATGTAAGAAAGGCGGTCGCTTCGCTATGCACTGTTTTGGTTCCGTTTCGCTCTGATGTGTCTACTCGGTAATTAACAGTTACATTGCTAATTGTGCCAATTTTTTGTGAATAACTCACCCACTAACAAGCTGAAAATATACAACGTATGTAAAAAAGATCAATTAATTAGCTTTTGACAAGTGATTTGACGTAAAAAATAGTTTTCTCAACAGTTAAAAAATTTTAATTAAAAATTTCCTTAGTATTTAGATTACATTACATCCCATCAAAACATAAATGTGTGTGACCAACGAGGCGTCTTACAGAATTGCATAGCAGCGTCTCGCTCTAAAAAATACATAATATGTTAGTACCTAATTGCCAAGTGCCTTGTTTTTACGGAATCAGCAGTGTTTTGATCCCTCTAAATAACTATGCATCATGAGTCGCTATGTAACGATGACCCGATATGGAGCAATTGTCCTGGTTGCAATCCTTATAATGTAATGTATAAAAATCTCGTGTCATAGCATTTATTACTCCTCCAAAATCGATTTTCATGAAATTTTCTGTATATATTTAGTAGCTCTGAGAATAGGTCAGAGGCTAGTCAATATGGCAAAACAACGTTCGCTGGTTCAGCTAGTTTACTTAATTTTTTAACTCAACAAACTGCGTAGCTTTTATCTCAGAGGGTTATTGAGATGTTCATCAATGTGACGAAACTCCTGCGAATCTTGGAGGATAGAAAGAAAAACACTCTTAAGTTTATTGTGCGTGCGCTTGTGTGAGTCAACCATCGTAGGTAATTGAGAGTGGCGCGGTGTGGGACTCCACACTAGGTAGGACCTAGTGCGGAGACAGCAATTCACCTACGGTCCCTAATTGAGTGATATAATCAAATCATCGTATTTTTTATAAAATTACACAGTTACGGGATCTTATTGAACGTTACAAGTAAAACTAGGTTTCAAATTTAAAATGTACACGATTTTGGAGTAAAAATGGACAAAAAACTTTAAGGGTAAGTTTAAAGTTTTTTGTCCATTTTTACTCCAAGAGTTTTTAGAGTCAATGGATAATTAATTTATAGACTTTACATATTATTCTAAAACCTAGTACTAATGCATTGAAATGGCATTATTACAGATATCTTTGTTATTTAAATAATAAGTAATGTTATCCTTAATGATTGCCTTTTGGCACAAAGTGTGCTTTACACAGTATGTGAACCGCATTTCTGGCAAGCTTTTAATATGTTCAGGGAAGTACCTATTAACCTTTGCTAGCCTAAAGCGGTTAAAAAGCTTGACGCCCAACACAAAAGTCTGGGTCCCACTAGAGGCCGCCGTATAGGATTACAGTACAGGATTTGTACAAACGAGCTCAGTCTGGGTGTGTTACCATGTGTGGATGTCCTAGTTCATCACCAGGACAAGTGACTGTAGTGTGTGAAGTTGTTATTGTTATTTTTCATTGTTTCGATTGAGTTTACAGTAAGTTTTTGTCTCACTTTGTGCAGCAAACTCTGGAGAACAGTGGCGCCGGCGCAGGAGTCTTCAACCTCGAGAATCTGGAAGCCAAGGTCAGTGAACTTTCAAGTGTAACGCATGCCATGATATTATGCGCTTATTACATTACAGCACATTCTCTGTCTTTACCGAACGCAGACTAGAGCTTGGCTTTATTCGATTATCTCTTTTTTATATTTTCTATGTAAATAGCTTGACGTAACTAGTGCAAATAATTATAACTTTGTTGAAGTAAATTAAATGCAAGTGTAAAATATAAAGGAAAATTTTAATAAGAATAAAATAAAAGAGAGACAGATTTTTATGTAGCGGGGTATAAAACGGAAGTGAAAAACAATTCTTGCCATAACTAAAATACATTAAAATGTTACCAGATATCAGTAAAACATAAAACCTTCATGTTTATTAAACATAATTGGGGCGGCCAATTAATAAACTAAAAATAAATCATACTTTTTCATACCTATTGGAATCAGTTAGCTGAAATATGTAAAAACTGTACAACATAAAATATAATTTGAACGTAAGTTTAATTTGAACTAAAAGGTAATGGACTTAACTTCCTATAGGACCTTGAATAAATTTTGTTACCTATTTGAACCTCGGCCACTCTGACCTTACCATCAGAGCCAGGAAAAACTTTAACAATTCTGGCCATGGGCCACTGCAGTGGAGTAGTATTATCTGCTCTGACAATAACAAGATCTCCTACCTTTAAATTAGGATGTGCATTCATCCATTTAGGCCTGCTTTGAAGTTGAGAAGGTAATCTTTGGACCAAGCTTTCCAGAAATCTTGTTTTAATTTTGACAAAATATTCCAAAACTTTAAACGGTTTATATTATTAGCAGAGAGATCAATTTCTGGATAACTTGTCATTGAAGTTCCAATAAGTAAGTGACCTGGTGTTAAATAGTTAGTATCAGTAAAATCGGATGACATGGGAAGCAATGGTCTTGAATTCAGTATCGCTTCAATTTCTGCTTTAAAGCTCCATGAAAATGCGAGCTTACACTGTAATACAATTATATAAAATATATTGAGTAAAATCTTATACAGAAGTAGAATGTTTAGTTCATTTAACTACTCGTATAAATTACTTGAAAGTTTACCTTGGTCTACTAAAGAAATTTTCCAGTAGGAAACATTGATTAAATATTGAGATCAAAGATATTCAAATTGCACAAACTGACTCAAAGCAGTTGCAGTTGCCAATTTTGGAATAATGATTCAACAAGTTTAGTAAAAAAGGTGTCACACTGCTAAAAGGTCTGGCAAACCAAGCCAGAGTACTAGACAACTAAAAAATTAAAAAAATCCATTATAAGGTAAGAAAATTATTTCTTCATAAATAAATAAATAAATAAATAAATAAATAAATAAATAAATAAATAAATAAATAAATAAATAAATAAATAAATAAATAAATAAATAAATAAATAAATAAATAAATAAATAAATAAATAAATAAATAAATAAATAAATAAATAAATAAATAAATAAATAAATAAATAAATAAATAAATAAATAAATAAATAAATAAATAAATAAATAAATAAATAAATAAATAAATAAATAAATAAATAAATAAATAAATAAATAAATAAATAAATAAATAAATAAATAAATAAATAAATAAATAAATAAATAAATAAATAAATAAATAAATAAATAAATAAATAAATAAATAAATAAATAAATAAATAAATAAATAAATAAATAAATAAATAAATAAATAAATAAATAAATAAATAAATAAATAAATAAATAAATAAATAAATAAATAAATAAATAAATAAATAAATAAATAAATAAATAAATAAATAAATAAATAAATAAATAAATAAATAAATAAATAAATAAATAAATAAATAAATAAATAAATAAATAAATAAATAAATAAATAAATAAATAAATAAATAAATAAATAAATAAATAAATAAATAAATAAATAAATATTCATGGACATATTACACAGATCTCGTTAGCCCTATACTAAGTACAACTAAATGACTTGTGTTATAGGTGCTAACTCGACGATAGATTTAATACAATAAATACATAGATAACGTCCAAGACCCGAGACAAACTAGAAAAGTTCGTTTCCTAGTTTGACCCGGCCGGGGATCGAACCCGAGACCTTCGGTTTTACAGTCAGCGTGTCAAACCGCTGCGCCACCAAGGTATATATATATATATATATATATATATATATATATATATATATATATATTTATACTTGTATTACATAACACGGCCATATATCAAACAATGGTAGCGATAAATTGGAAAGAATAAATGATACGGGGCTTCATATATAAGACATAAACGCGCGCACTCACAAAGTAAGTTCTTCACTTAGCTACTAAAGTAAATATTTTTAATTAGCTTTAAATAACGTGATGTTTTTAATAAAACATTACGTTAATCAATTCATTAAGGTGTACTGACTTTTTGCATAACGAAGTCAGTGGTTGTTTGTAAAGGCTGCAAGTGTATCAACTCCATAAACACAGTTACCAGAATTGTTTAAGATGAACACAATTGCAAAGTGATGAAGTGCAGTGGGATAACTATCGCATGTCTGTCACACACGTCAGATGGCGAGTATCGAGGTGTCGCTAGCGGGCGGGCGGCGGCGCGGCGCGGGGGCGGCGGCGGGGGCGGCGGAGGGGGCTGCGGGCCGCGACCTGGACACACTGCGTGCGGCGCTCGCTGACAGAGATAACCTTATACAAAGGTAGCCCAGTAAACCAAAGTGAAGACAAATATATTTTTCAGATACTTTATGTTAAATATACTTAAATATATATAACTTATTTACCAATATCTTAATAAATTAAATAAACGAGCATAAATCCGTGTAAAAACAGTTTTAATTATATCTACTGCTCGTGTTAACCTTAGAAAATACTATACCAATAACTTGTCAATACCATTAATCTACTACTTTCCTGAGTAGATAAAACCCTGCAGGGGTGGGCAGATACACTTAAGTGTTTGCCACTTGTCACAAAAATAAAAGTAAACTTACAAGTTGACACGACGTCGAGGAGACGCATCTCTTTCGGGTGTATGTACCTAGAGTGTGCGTATCGTGATATGTAGCAAGTGCCCTATTTCAGCCTGCAAACGCAGCTGAGCGCGTCGCTGAGCGCAGCGCGGCTGGCGGGGGCGGGGGGCGCGGTTGGCGCGCTGTCGGGCGCGGAGCGGCGCGCGCTGGCCGAGCGCGCGGCGGCCGTGCGCGCCGAGCTGGCCGCGCGCCGCGCCGCGCTGCACCACCTGCGCCGCCGCCTCGAGCGTACACACGTCACCGAGTGAGCATCCACTTAAAATTGTAGATTTAAAACTAGCTCAGCTTCACGGACTCTGCATCTCCTTCGAAGCGGTATCAAATAAAAAGTGGGTGGTATGTGTGGCAGCAACATCGACTCGCGCATCGAGCAGGCGGAGCTGCAGTACCAGGCGGGGCGCGAGGAGCTGGAGCTGCAGGCGCTGGGCGAGCAGGCGCGCACGCTGCACGCGCTGCTGGAAGCCGCACCCGCCCCCTCCGCCCTCGCCGCCGACCCGCCCGCGCCGCTCTACCCGTGAGTGTTCCACTTGAAGGGAAGGCTATATCAGTTTTTTTGCGATCGCGAAAGATCCATATCCGAAAAGAGTAAAATGCATCCGAAACTGAAGGCATATTTTGGCTGAGTTACTTAATAATAGTTCTCAGTAAAATAGGGACTTGGTCGATTTCAGCATCGAAAGTACGCTAGAAATTACGATGTTTTAATTAAACAAAAGCTGTTGATATGTTTTGACACCCGCTAATATAATAACTGCAAGAAATATGAATTATGCTCACAGCTTGATACTTTTGAGTACGTTCTGGTGCGCGTGAAATATATATTAGCTGACAGATATTCGTAAGATTGGTCATGTCATTACGACACTGCTTGTATTGTTTCAACGTGTTGAATCCGACAACGTGTAGGCGCGTCCTGAGGCACACTAAGGCATACTTTCCAAATGCAAATGTTCCCTCGTATCAGCGTGAATTATCTATCACTAAAGCAGTAAAAACATCTCGAATCAAGCAATTCCGGGTTGAAACAACATAGGGAAAAGTGTTCCGAAGGCAAGCGATGGTAGTGTGGTCGGCAGAACACCGTATCGTTTGGGAGGTCTGTAATTTGAATTCCGGCATGTACCTATCAAGTACATTTAGCCTCTAAATAGGTTTTTAAACCTATCAAGTATTTCTCTAAACTACGCGCATTGTCACTTTGTAGAAATGAAATGAAATCAATTTATTTCAACGAAAAGAATTTATATTCTGTTTGCTGAATGTCAATGAAAAACGTTAACGGCTGCCTTCGGGCCGTTGTGAGTGGAGAAAAAGGTATCGGGAAAATAAACTCCACTCTGACCGTCTTTCCTCCAGTCAGATTAAACCTAATACACCAGTTGCCAACTATACGTATAAGATTTCATGATTACCGTCAATAACTTGAATTGCCAAACCATTAGGATTGAAGGCCTCTTAAAACGATATTCTACCGTGTCTGTATGAGGATGTGAGCAGTTCACTGTGCCAGCATTGGCATTCCGTTCAGCGCGACAAAAATCGAAAATAACTTGATATATGTACTTACTTGTTTTATTTTATTTCTGTATTGTATTGTTATTTATACTGTTACCTGGAACTGTGTATTCTGAAATAAAAACATATTATTATTAATACATTGTCACTTGTCATTGGCAATTGGCACTTATATTATTTACGAAATTCGGGGAAACATAAGTACTGCGGCCAGACACACGAAGAGCTCTCGTTCACGAGCATAACACAAGGGTCAGCCACCATCGTCTCAACCATTTTGAATTTGGACTTACCTACCTCAGCGCGTGAAATCGCCAATGCGCGATGGGCACGCTTGGTGATTAAGCCCGTACTCTCCCTCTGTAGCAGAAGGCCTGCGGCCTGCAGTGCGGCGTATATAGGCTGCTTTATGTAACAAAGTTGTAGGGGAAAGCAGAGTGAGTGAATAGTCACGGTGTGCTTTGTGGATTTATTTCAAGATGTGCAATTAAAATCTCGCTCTTGATTTTGGCGCTAAACGTGTGAAAACGAAAGTCTATTAACAACGGCAATTAGATAACAAACGATGGAAAATAGAAGTAGTTATTTTATAAGTAGTTCTTGTCGTGATGAAGGCTAGCCAAGTATCTACTTAACGAGTGCGTGTGCCAGATTATTATCATTAAATTACAAGTGAAAACTCTTTAGTAGATTAATATTCATTACCTACACTACAGCGCGCTACTTCGATTATTATCACAGGGTACTTCTACCAAGACAGTGTAATAAATCGAGTCGTCCCACAGCTTCGGTTGCGGTTTCCGAGACGCTCGAAGCCCTGCTAGGTCCAGTGAAAACATCGCACCTACGGACCTACTTCTCTGAGTATTACATAACAGTGTTATAGCTTTGACTTTTTTTGAAAAACAAAATATATTTTATGTCCGCTCCATATAGGTACATACATACAAAGGTAATACTGGTGTTTTGTAATTTCCGCATGGCGCTTACGGCACGGCGCCGCGAGTCCTAATACTCCAAACCGAAACTCGTACGTATGATAATATGTACGATCGCCCGCGACTAAGACTGAGCGCATGCTGAGACGCAGGCGACGCAGTACAGGGCATGGCAGTTGAGGCAGACATTGGCCCCCACCGCATGCTGCGACGCAACTATTCGCTCCATTCCTTGGCAATTCTCACCCATAATAACTGAATCAATGTCTTTTTTTAATAGTCTGGATGATTTGTATCATACAAACAAGGTTCACAGCGAACTAATTCAATTAAATGTTCTGTCATTGCAACAAAATTGTTAGTAAACACGCCTCTACGCGAAATTGTTAGTAAACAGAGGCAGAAACATTTCTGCGTCGCACGTGCCTGCGCCGCAGCGTACGTGCTCAATAACGTTCCATGCTTTACAAAATCGGCGCTGCGCTGTGCTGCGTCCCCTGCGTCTCAGCATGCGCCCGCCTAATCCGCTCATTATCGTTTGCTACCCCTAAGCTGCGCTCACCGAGCTATATTCTTGAAATTAAGTTAATCTGTTAAGGACGGAAAACGGTTGAACTATGTTCTGAATTTAAATTACCTTCCCATATAAGGATCAACGTCGGACTGCGATAGATCTGGGATGGCGTTTGCCGCCCGAGCCCCGGCCAGTGCGGGTGAACGAAACTAAAATAGGATATTATAATTTTCTTTTCATCCTGGTGTTGAACCGAGCCACATGAAATACTTTTCTTAATTACTCTGTTGATTGACCTGGTATGCCGACGCCAAAATGCCATCCGGGCTCCTTGGATCCCAATGTGACCCTGGGGAAGGTCAATGCCTTACAGTTGCAGATGAGAAAGATACTTATAAAGTCTAAAATGTGCTGTGCTTACGAAAGTTTTAGTTCAAAAAAGATACTTATAGGTAGTGCCAACGAATAATACATAGATAGCTAAGATTATTCGCGCTTTGAGACACACACAGACACATAAAGCATAACACACATAACCAAATACCATAATATAGATTTGGAATATAATAATAAATCATAACAATTAATAAAAACAAAATTCTCCGATTACATTCCACCAAATTACATAAACTGAATTTGTAATCCGATCAATCGGAGAGAATTTGGTTTGGGTAGTTTTAGAAACGTTTATTCGTTCTCCTTCTACTCGAGGCACATTTGAGGTGGCAGTGGGGAAGATCAGAATAAGCGGTTTTATCTGCCACCCCTAAGCAATCAGGGGCGGTCGTTGTTATTTATTTTATTCATATCAAACAGTTTGATCAATTAACCTAACCGGCACAGTTAAAACGCCGGAGGAGATAACGAGCGCTTTTTAAATAGCTAGGTATTAGTGGATTCCACGCGAAAAGCATGTGTTTTAATACCGTTCGCCATTCAGACGACGAGCTCAGCCAGCTGATTACCCACTAGTTTGTGAAAAAAAACGGTGCTTGATGGCAGTGAGACGCTTAACGGCTTGCTAGTTTATGCGGAGTTTGTACACTGATAAACGAATGCCATTTCTTGATTTCTCAAATTCTCTTCCTTGTATTCATTTCAAAAGTATCTGGGTCTCAAAATACATCAAACAAAATACATAATACGGCAAAAGACGATTGATCTATAGAAAAGATATAATAGACGAAAGCAATATATCACTTATGAAGAGTTGTGTAAATAGTAAATTTTAGGACCCACGACAGTGAAACTAGAACCACGAATGGTAAAAACGGCCAGTTTTGTCATTAATGCTATTTAGTCCTAGGTTCTTTGCCTTAGGTACTCGGTCATCATGAGTCCTAAAAATTACTATTAACATGATTGAGATATAAAAACCTATTTAGAGGCTAAAAATAGTATAATCATGTGGGTACAGTGATATCGTTCCGATGTTAAAACCTAACTGCAAAGTAGGTAGTCGGGGCTGTAAGTAATGCAATTTGCTTAAGTCAGATGTCGCTGCCTGTACGTAATACAGAGAATAGTGTATAGAGGTTCGAAATTTCACTGATGCCGTGAGTCAATTGGTAGAGCGCTGGCACGGATAGCCAGAGGTTGCGGGTTCGAATCCCGGCATGGGTGAAATTTTTAGCCTCTAAATAGGTTTTTAAAATTTGTTCCTTAGCACGGGTTAGTGCATTAAAAATAAAAATAGTATAATGATTGAGATATTAATCTGAACCATTTCGCAAAAACGAGGTGTAAAAGGAGATTATAATAATAATTCAATTCGTTTAATGACAAGTAAAGGCCCAATTTTCTTTTAGTGTTTAAATTAAATTTAACAAAGTTTGCTAATTCTTAAAATAAGTTGTAGGTTATAGCTCAATAAAAATAAAATAAATGGAGTCTTACATTGGAAGCAGACCCAAATCTATGTCATTGGCTGAAAAACATGTATTTTAACCCAATGACACAGAAACCGGTTGTCATATTTTTCAGTTAGCGTCCTCAGAATGCTGTTATTACTGGCCCGGTTTCTGTGCATCACCGAAGCTGACCGTTTGCGGATGACGGCATAAAAGTCCTCCACGTGTGCCTCCGCAAACATCTTGGATGCACTAAGGTGTCCAGGCAGTCCCAACAGCATCCTGAGAGCATTGTTATATTGCACGCGCAGGGCGCTGTAGGCCCCCTGCGAATAGTTCACCCACAGTCTGCAGGTGTAAGATTGGCAGTAAGCTTTAAACAAAGTTAGTTTTACTTCTTTTGAGCACCTAGCAAACCTGCGGGTGATCATGTTACAATGGACCGACAACGCCCTGCGCTCACGCTCTATGTCAAGATCGTCTCGGAGCTCGATTTTGATTTCTCGGATTATGATTTTGTTTTCATTAGTGACACTACTTCTTCTCTTTAGCGTGGCGACGGCAAGCCATCGTGGTGCAAGGATTTGCCAAGCAGCGTTAGGGACTCGCTGGTTATTGCCCGGGTGCGCCAGACGTCGTTCGGGGTGGCTCGCATTTTATCCCCTAAAGAGAATTTCTTCGCGGGTGAGGTTTTCAGCGACCACGCTCAAATACACTGTCTAAATATTAAAAGCCAATTCTGCATAAAAATACGGCACATAGTTGACTGAACCTGAAAAAAAAATCTGTTAGAAAAAATTATAAAAAATAAAAAAAATAAAATAAATATTCATGGACATATTACACAGATCTCGTTAGCCCTATACTAAGTACAACTAAATGACTTGTGTTATAGGTGCTAATTCGATGATAGATTTAATACAATAAATACATAGATAACGTCCAAGACCCGAAACAAACTAGAAAAGTTCGTTTCCTAGTTTGACCCAGCCGGGGATCGAACCCGAGACCTTCGGTTTTACAGTCAGCGTGCCAAACCGCTGCGCCACCAAGGTCGTCTTAAATTAAATTAAAATATTTAGTAAAATCTTCTGAAACATATTTGCAAAAATCTCAAAGGTGTCAAATGGTAAATGTATTTAAAAGTAAGCCGTAGGTACTTACACGATTCAATTACGTTCACGTATTACAGACTAGTGAAACGAACAATGCAGGTATTCTCACGATGTACTACGTTACTACGTTAAATTGCGGGAAGAAAAAGCAAGAACTTTAACAGATTTAGGTCAAATGGGAAATGTTCCCACTGCCCGCTTCACATTAATTCTGGGGTTTCTACAAAAATAATGGAGTAAAACAACAATGTGTAATAAACTTGTCTAAACTAACGGTAGGGACGGACCGTAGCATGTGGCTAATAAGTATTTTTGTTTGTTAGTTATGCAAAAAAGTTAAACCACCTTTCACGCAAATAGTTTAACTTAAAAAGCTTACATAACGATCAAAGACGTACCTACGTAATCACGGTGTCTGGTTCCCATGACGTGGACTTACAATCGCGGCCTGAATATACGGTATTCTATCTAGGAGAGATATCTAATTTTTTACATCTTGACGCTTTGTAGTCCGCGCCATGTATTGTCGAGCGAATCATAAATGCGGCGTTTAGTATAGTTCCTATGGTTTGCGGTTACGTAGTTTCATCATAGAGCAAGTAAATGACGTAAAAATGTCACACCGCTTGTTACGTAATCCTATAGTAAACCTTGCTTTCCAACTCTAAGATCCACACAATAGTCAGAATGGTTCGGATGAAAAAGCGTAGGACTGAGGTGAAAGCCGCGCGGCTCCGTCGGCGTCGCCTCTGCCGAGGCGGCCGGCGCGGCGCGCGGGAGCAGCCTCCGCCACCACGACCGAACACGTCCTACAAAACTGTAAATAAACCTCATCAGCGGACCAGTTTTAAACTAAAAGTGAAACGTCCTGGAATTTTATAAGGAAACAATGTCCTTATTATAACTTCCACACATAATCCAATAACGTTGGAATTGTGGTTGGTTTTAGGTTTATATATAGTTTATAAACGTTTGGAATTTCTCATCCTATGTGTTAACTAATACCCAGTGAGAAGTTCATATGACAAAAACAGTAAAAAGGCTTACATTTTAAACAAAAAAAACACACATACACTAAAAAGAAGAGTTTCATGACAAAAAACATTGATACCAACCACCCAACCTACCAACAAATAATGAATGAAATGAAAACAGGCATTAATGAAATCAGACTTCATGGTAAAGAATTATCGCCTAACAATGATGAGTATATCGAGCGAATAATTAGGCGGACGAATTGAGAACCTCCTACTTTTTTGTCAACAGGTAATTAATAGAAGCTAAAAGAATTCTGCCAACTCTACACAGTCCCCTAAACAGTTCCAAGAGTGTTATAGTCTAAAATTATACAATATACTCTAAGGCCTAGATTTTTTTTCGCTGGATTACCGTTAAGTGCACAGGAGGAATCTGTTGTTTACCTCATTTCAAGTCTCTGCATCGCTTAGTTTTAAAGATTTCCGTGAGCGCGGCGTTCTCCGCGTTTCGATGGCGCGGTCACGTTCAAACCCTCATATCTTTGAAACCATTGTTTTGATAAACTCACGGTTTCGGGAATCGAGTTTGACATTTTTTACAAACACTGGGCATACATAAACTTTTTGTGAAAATAGCCGTGGCCGAGCAGTCCGAGTCGGATATAATGATACATTACTAAAATTAACTAGACAAGGTTAAGAACAAACGATCCCACACAAAGTCACTTTTGAAATAATTATCGATGTTTGAAGTTCTAACATGGGTTTTTTACTCGGTACTTTACCATTTTTTTCATAAAACTTTCATTATATACAACAACGTTGACTTAAAAAAACTTAACATCATAACTGGATATATGTGGCCTGCCTCTCAGAAATCTTAGGGTATTGGTATTTGTGATGAACACATAAGTATATACGAAATCCCAGAGCACAATACGGCAGGCTATTCGAGTTCTTTTTCCGTGACAGCGGTGCGTCTGTGGAACGCGCTGCCGCTATACATTCGCCAGGCACCGTCAGTCGGCGTCTTTAAGAGGAGAGTTCAGGAACACTATCTACATATTCAGAATAATTATGTGTAGTTCTATCCGTAAGTATATAAATGTATATTATTAAGACTATTTATATGTATATAGATATGAATGTACTATTTATCTTTGTGTATATGTATGTTTATAATTATACGGGATATTTACGATAGGTATACTGTGTTTGCCGCGGGTTGTAGACAGAGAATATATTTCTTGCACATTGCCCAGTCTTGATGACTTAGTCTCTTTAATGACCCATCTAGAACTCGATCCTTCATTACTTACATATATATTAAACATACGTAAAGTCACGCCTATATCTCGAAGGGGTACAGAGTGACCTGAGGGCTTTCGTGGCAAATGGCAAGTGCCACGGTCCTGACGAACCTCTTTCTCTTCTTGGTCGATGCTGAGGTCACAATACCGAGTTGCGTTTTACATTAAATAAAGTTTTCAGCCGTAAAATACAATCTCTTGTTTAGCTGCATGGTATCAAAAATGGCCAAACGGTAGTTTAATCATCATAGGCCTTTGCGTCCGTTAAGGACGAGTAAAAGCAGTGCCTAAGAGTTTCTTAGAGTTTCTAAGAGTTTCTAAGAGTCTTTACCTTGTGAAATCGCCACCACACTTATTTTAGTGTGCGTTTTTGGAGTGTCTTAAGCAAATATTCTATAATATAAAAATGAATAGCTGAATGTGTTGGTAAGCGCAAATCTCGAGAGCAGCTGAACCGATTTCGCTAATTCTTTTTTTAGAATATTCCTTAAAGTACGAGGATGGTTCTTAAGGAAAGATAAATTAAAAAAATAAAGAATCGACTGTTAGGCGGTACAAAGTTCGCTGGGTCAGCTAGTGTTTTTATAAATAAGTCAGCGACACTTTCTCGAATGTCGAAAAAGTTCGATTCGAGAGCGGCAGGCCCTACTGCATGTAGGACACATGTAACCTAAAACCCGAAAGCTACCTTGTCGCGCTTGACGCCTCTTTATAGCGTAGTAGTGGTGTGCCGACACGGCTCCTAGCCTGCGCTGCCTCAACAAGCAAGACAGCTCTCGGCAGACGAGACGAGAGTCCATGCGCTGCACAAGGCGCAGCAACGTAAGCGACGCGCGAAGGTCCTTGAGATAAAAACAACTCTTATTACCCGACTGCGCCAGAACTAGGGTTATGTATTCCGAGTGTATGTCAGTACGTATTTGTTCCTATGTATGTATGTATTACTTTATTACGCTCTGTAGTCTTGTAGTTGGTAGATTTTAGCTGTGTCGTTCGATTCGACTTAACTGTGAGAGTGACAATGAGTATATTCAAATATTAAAACTATTTACATTAACATAGTTTTACGCAGTCGGGTGTTTTTGTTATTTTTTTTAGTCTTATTTATTAAGAAGCCACGATTTATAAGTCTGTTTAAAAATAATAACAATGTGCTTAAACTTTAGATGTTACTTTAACAGTTGCTTCTTTAAACCAATTCGTTATTTTAGAAGTAGGTATGAGTACATTAATGTTGTGGTACGTACGACCCACTTTACCCACAAGGCTTTAAAAAAACCTAGCATAAATAAGTTAAGCTTCACTGCTGTTTAAACTGTCAGCGCAGACCACAACCTCCAGGCGTGACGAGATCTCCTTAAAAAGAGGAGCGCTCCTCCGGACCCCTGGCCCCAGAGTCACTACCCTGAAAGGCACAAATAGGTATAGCCCTGTCCCAAGGCTGCATACTCGTATTTGTGTCTCTTATTGGGCTATGCATTAGATGCGCCCGCATGGCAGGCGGTCGCTTGGACATGGAACTGTGCAAGCGTATCAACAAAGATGCGTCCCAGACCAGCTACCGCCCATTCTACCATGGAATAAGCGTCATTCCGTCGGGCTCTGCATTGGGACATACTCGTATATAGACCATATATGAAAACGTAGCTACGAGTTAAAAACTTATTTAGTAAATCTATTCAAGTCTCGGCATCCAGTGATAACTTCATAACCATAATAATTGATGTGATGCACGATAACGGTGTATTCTCCTCCCACCGCATAAAACGTTCTCCTAACGTCCATCTGAATCCGTCTGCCGCTTTGTACCAACTCGAAAAACTCCATTCACCGGAAATTCTTTGTGTTGAAAGCTTGGAAAACCTACTGACTTCCTTTCAATTGAATAGCCCTGTCACAACAATACCCATGTGACGTCAAGTTGACTTATTAGTATTTTCGGTTCTGCCTATTCGAATGTATCGCTACGCGTGAAGTCAATAATGTAATTTGCCACAGTATCTACCTACGCACTGTACGCATAGCACTTATCGTCATTTTGTACTTGCTCGTATTATTTTTTGATCGATTCTTTTATTTTCGGTTGATTCAGGTAAAGTAAAACAAATTAATTTTTTAAAACTTAAATTCTTGACAGTTAACATAGCTCTGTCTGTTTTTCAAAATTAGCAAACAGGCTTAGTTCAGCACTATTTAGGCTGGCAAAGGTTAATATAAAGTTTATTTAGATAATATAAATAATTTTAATAATAATAATAGATAATATAAAGTTTATTATTTCCAAAAAAAGTTACATAGTACTACTGTTACTTAAGAATATTACAAAATTGGATTTGCCTTAAAAGCTATAGACGTTGGATCTCAACTAAGCAAAGCCTGTATCGTGAGGGCCAATTCAGCATATTTCCCAATGTTGATAATCGATTACTATAAAATCCTCATAAAATTTTTATGCATATAACAATATAATATTTAATACATCCTTCATGGGGCCTTGTATACGCTTCTATAATAAAATGCCAGAAGATTAAGCTTGCCCGAAACGTGCTTCAAAAAATATGTTAAGCACAATTTTAAAAACCTATTTAGAGGCTAAAAATTCCACCCATGCCGGGAATCGAACCCGCGACCTCTGGCTAACGTGCCAGCGCTCTCCCAACTGAGCTAATGGGCGACTACACTCTGTATTACGTACAGGCAGCGACATCTGGCTGAAGTAATTTACGTAATACAGAGAGTATTGTAAAGAGGTTCGAAATTCATGACAGTTTACAATACTCTCTGTATTACGTACAGGCAGCGACATCTAGCTGAAGTAATTTACGTAATACAGAGAGTATTGTAAAGAGGTTCGAAATTTCACTGATGCCGGTGAGTCCCCCATTAGCTCAGTTGGGAGAGCGCTGGCACCGTTAGCCAGAGGTCGCGGGTTCGAGTCCCGGCATGGGTGGAATTTTTAGCCTCTAAATAGGTTTTTGAAATTGTCCTTAGCACGGGTTAGTGCATTAAAAAGAATATTATGCTAAGCACACTTAGTGCCAAAAGGGCTACTATAACATAAACGATTATTTAGATGACAATGATGTATGGAATAAAGCCAGTACTATGCATGAGTTCTATGTTTTATAATAATTATGTAAACTATGTTAATTAAGGACTTTGAAAAGACTAAGTTTGGAGTTTTTTTGTCCATTTTTTCTCCACAATGATCTAGATTTTGAAATAGACACCTATTTTAAATTTTAACATTCATTAAGCCGCAGTTTCTGCGCTACTTTGAATAAAACTTTTCATTTCATTTCATTATAACGTTCAATATCAGCAGGTATCTATACCTATAGGGTTTGCAACAACAGTATTTCTTAATGATTTGCGATACTCATACATAGTTATATATTAAACGGGTCTAATCGCGAGTAGGTATTCCTATAGGTAGGATTTGTTATCAATCGGGTTTGTAGTCGGGTTTTTTTTTTCTTCGAACAAACAAATGCGAACGGTTGTGTTAATGCTATCTAAATGCAAGTGTCTATGTAGTGAGTGTGTATCGGAATTCGGAAGGTCACGGACGAGCGCGCCGAGTCAAAGGCGAGCAGGGCCGCGCGCCGCTGCCAATGACCGCAGGTTCGCTCCACCGCTCCCCTCGTTCCCAGGACTACCACTCTCACAGAAAATACCTGTAAACTGTGGGGTCAACTTCATCGTGTCTTCATAAAACAAACTATTGGCGGAGTGTTCCGGATCTCACATAGGGTTACCCCAATTCCTTGTGTTTTACAGCAACTTTTGTTGTACAAGTTTTTGAATTTCTTCTTTTAATCTTAAAATAAGTCGTCTTTAATTGTCTAATCCATGTTCTTTTTTTGTGCTTTCTTTGATTAGCGGCTTTGTTCGATAGATAATTGCAAACTTTTACCGACGTCTTCATTTTGAAATAAAATTTATAGTCAGCGACGCGTCCGATATTCTTTATAAATAAAATTTAAATTACTGAAGCTTTCAGTTACTATTATTATCGTTAAACAGAGCTCAGTTGTGTTCTCAGAGTTCTTAGTTGTGTGAATTCGTAAATGAATATCGGCCGGTGGTGGCCCTGCGCTGAGCCGCGCCGGCGGCGGCGGCGGCTGACGCCTACGCTCGCCCGCGACCGCGACGCTCGCCCTTTGTTCGATCCACGGCAATGTTAAATACGCCTCTCTCTAATATACGCAATAGCAATACTGTACGGTGCAACCGCACATCTTTTGTACAGTCAGCATTTCCATCCATTCACCTAACTAGCGCGGAAACAGATTTTAGTTCGCAACTGCCAATCAACCGCGCCACGCGTACTCATTAGCATTTCATTCAATCATTTCTATCGTTATTAAGTAGCAGTTTAATAGAGTGATAGTTTAACAGCAATTGAGTGCTTTCATTTCTAGCAGATTTCTAGTAACCCATTCAGCTACCCGGTTACAAGATTATAGATAATCTCGTAACCGACCGTAAGAGCCGTACCTGATTATAGCGTGACAAGTAGGCGCTACATGTATGGTCCTTCGAGCCAGATTTGAACCAGCGACCTATGGATACCACATCACCACATGGTGTAAAGAGGTTTGCACCGTTACGCGCTTAAGTTCTGAGGAGCCGACTCCTGATTTATAACTTTGTTGCGACGAGGTAGTTTTATGTTACATTTAGAGTTTGTCTTAAACATGATACCCACCGAGGGCACAGCAATTTCCAAGGAACATTATAAAAAACTCATCAGCCAGGCTCATAGCCTGTGTGGGCGGTCCCTCACGAGAGTGTCGAAGTTTAAGTACTCACGATCACGTGGTCGGGCGACTGTCTTGGACATTGACCGTGAGAGGAGGGCGTTGGGGGCGGATATGCCAGATGTACTAATGGTGTTAAAAATCGTTCTTTTTCAAGCGTACTGCCAGTCGGTATACACCTGCAGTTTGTGGCTTAGTTATGCACAGCCAGCCTTCAAGGATATCCGGATACTGTACAATAATATATTTTTCACACCTCCTGCTCGACAATGCCTTATTACGTACCGTCAAATATCATCGTAAAGCATAGCCTTGTCTCTCGAGGGCAATAATAATGAAGAATTTCCCTAGGGAATAAAGTGATTTGAATTTAGAATGTCAAAATTCGCATGAAAACTATGAAGAAGCCCCGCATTGCAATTCGAAATTCGAATTGTTGTTCGAAACTCACCCCTTTTTTCTTTTTTTTCTGAACTACTGTGTCGTGTGACCGCGCGAAACACCAATAAAAAAAAAACCGGCCAAGTGCGAGTCAGACTCGCGCACCGAGGGTTCCGTACAAACCTGTATTATAGACCTGAGTATTTGGTATGAATTTCAATTTAATACCTCTACGCGTTTATGAGGAAATGGGTAGTAAGTTTAAAATTATTAAAAAAAATATATTATGTGATGTAACTAAAAATTTATGGTTTTCGTAATTTTTCCTTTATCTATGCTATAAGAGGTTGCTTCGTACCAAATTTCAAGATTCTGAGTTCACGGGAAGCACCCTGTAGGTTTTGATTCCCTTGCAAGTGTCGAAAATTTGCGGCATAAACGGCTGTATCTTTTGATTGCGTTGGCTTAGAAGTTTGATTTTTTCACAGCTTCAAGGGACAGTAGACCTGAGTAATTGATATAAATTTCAGCTTCATACCTTCACGCGTTCCTGAGAAAAAGGGTCTTGACAGACGGACGGACGGACAGACGGACAACAAAGTGATCCTATAAGGGTTCCGTTTTTTCCTTTTGAGGTACGGAACCCTAAAAAGAAAAAAAGGCGTGAATTGCAAATACGAATTTAAAAGTTATATTCAATTTAAGTTGCTAAGCCGTAAAAGAGTGTGGACTTTATATTTAATTTCAGTTTTTAATACATATTTTAGAAAATACTCAATGTACCTCCACCTCCACCATAAATATACTAAATAGAAATATCAGTATATCACTACATAACTGGACTAACGTATCTAATGTCAATATAAATTTGTAGTTAATTTACGCAATATTTCTCAGCTTAATAAATATTTTTCAACTTATGCAGCCCTGTCTTTTTATTGTCTCCCAGATGGTGTGAAAAGTAGAGTATTCACCTCTGGAATAAAACATGTCTTAGTCTCGGGTGGTATGAACCCCTGGCTTCACTCAGGACTCTACATAACTCCCTCGCTTCGCTCAGGAGTTAAAATTTAACTCCCTCGCTGCGCTCGGGAGTTAACTCGGAGTCCTTCGCTCCGCTCAGGATTCAATATACCGCCCATGACGTAATACATGGTTATATTCCCTTAATGCATAATCTACTATAGGATGATATTGGGAAATGGGTATTAATGGATGTTTTATCTGAAATAAATAATTCATAATAACATAAAGCCCCTAAATAGATTTGCTTATACAATGTTAATTAAATTTTAAATAGTTACATAAGCCACATATTGAATCAATCAAAGGCAAAATTTTCTAAGTAACTTTATTTAAATCGTCCTCAAACATTTAAAATATCACTTACTTAGCTATTTTTAGTTTATTTATGACGCTAATGCATCAGATTGAATCACAATTTATTGAGCGAGTGTCTGCAAGGCACACTAACATTTATAAAAAAAAATGCATTTAGGTTTAATTAGATAGTATCTTAATAATTTATGGCTCTGTGGCCAATAATGTCTTGTAGCTCAAGGAGGGACAAAATATGATTAAGTGTAAATGATAAAGCGAAAACTACAAAAAATCGCAGAACATACATGGGGGGAGGGGGATCCGGGTACTCTAGAGGTGTTCTATCTCTGTACTTCAGCTAGATATTATTTTGATTGACCTAGAACTATAAATATACTCAAATATACTTACAGGAAATACTTATACTACAAATACAGGAAACAATCTAAAAACTGAACATCTATATAAATAAAATTCAAAGTCCTGACTGACTGACTCACTCATCAACGCCCAGCCCAAGCCGTTAGACCTAGGAAGCCGAAATTTTGCACAGAGGGTCTATATATAATGTAGGCAAGGAATAAGACCCGGTTTTTTTAAATTCAACCCCTAAGGGTTGCCAAAATTTGTATGAGAGGTATAAAGAATTTTGTCAAATTTTCTTGAAACTTAAAATAAATACCCTTCAACACAATTGATCGAACGCGTGTTTCGCCGTTTTTTTAAATTTAACTCTTCAGGGAGTGAACGGGGTTGCAAAATTTTGTAGCTACTAAAATCCACGCGGACGGAGTCGCGGGGTAAAGCTAGTTAGTAATAAAATTAACAATAAAATTAACCTTTGAAGTTCGGGAAAACTGCGAGACTCAATTCCTAAACTGCCTATTTATAATCTGTAAGTACCCACCTACCTACAACGTACGGAACCTACGGTGCGCGATTCCAACTCGCACTTGGTCGGTTTTTGTTGTTTATGTTCATTAGCTAGTTTACATTTCGAAGATATAATCGCGATTTGACCCGTTTAATATATAACTATGTATCGCGAATCATTAAAAATAGGTACTAGTTTACATTTAATTGGTGGTCTGCATGTGCGCAGCGTGGTGCGCGAGAGCGGAGGCGCCGCATGGCTGCTAGCGGCGGAGGCGAGCGCGGGCAGCTGGGGGGCGGCGCCCGCCGCGGGGGGGGCGGGCCTGCTCGTCCACTGGGCCCGGGACGGCACCGGCTTGAAGGTCGGAGACAGGTCAGTTACACACGCCGGAATCCTTTTCATTATACATACATTCATAACCTCACGCCTATATCCCAGAGGGGTAGGCAGAGACCAGGGACTTCCACTTGCCATCACCTTCGCTTCATCAACGTTCATAAGTCGTTGCAAGCACGCACGCCGGTTCCGGGTACTTTTTATCTTCCCCTTTGCTAATACATCCCCTATTTGGTCGTTGTATTTACACCTGGGACGTCCCTTACCAGCCCTTCCACTCACATTCGCAATATACATTTGTTTTGTCAATCTTTCTTCCTTCATACTCTCCACATGTCCAAACCAACGCAACATTCATTTCTCAATTCTAGTCACTACACCCTCTTTCAGTCCACAACGTTCTCTAATCAGACTATTGCGTATCCTGTCAGTCAAAGTAACACTACACATACTTCTTAAGGCCCTCATTTCTACTGCATTAATTCTACTTTCTAGCTTCTTTTGCCACACCCAAGTCTCGCTACCGGTTAAATGCCTCATCCATTACTGTGACTCGTGTCTGCAGTTCTTCGAACGATGCGAACACAACTTGATCATCGGCGTATAACAAGCATTTCACATTTCCTTTTCATTATATCGGGGAATATTCGGCACACAACTGTCCCTAGAGTCAGGCTACGCCGTGTCGTGTTCGTGCGCCCTGACAGGCCAGCATTGCTAATCTGCCTGGCAACCCAAATAAAATTAAGAGTTTATCCTCTACATTCCTACAACAACTGTGTACATATTTTGTTTTCGACCATCATACATCATTGATCCCTCTGTACGTGGCGATGGCCTTGTAGTGGGGCGTCAACAGATTATCACATCTTACCTGCCGATGGCTGATGCTTTCGTTATCAACCCTTGTAATCCCCACTGCTGGGGCACGGGTCTCTTCCTGCATCGCAGGAAGGTTAGGCCATACTCCAACACGGGGGCCAAGTCCGGGTTGGTGGAGGATTGTAAGACAGTAGCGGGCCTTACTGTCAGAAGTTATGAAGCCGCCCATGAGGCCTCTGACAGGGCTTAACGACTGCCATTAAATGACAGCCGGCACCAACGGCTTAACGTGCCTTGCGAAGCACGGAAGCGCTCGGAAAAATGCCACTAGCGGTAGTCACGGGACGCTCACCCATCCTGTACCTGACCGCGCCTGTTGTTGCTTAACCCAAGTGATTGATTCCAATCACTCGGTTCGCCAGGGCCACGAGCGTTTCAACGGGGCTGATGCTTGCCCACTGTATATAATAATAATAATAATAATAAAGCCTTTTTATTCCGAATTTTTTACAGTTTCCTTTCTACAAATAGTTCCAGTAAACTAATCACATAAATCTCTAAGTTCGGTGTGCCTTACGGCATAGGCCTCCTCCAACGTCTTCCACTGTTTCCTGTCTGTTGCAATTCTTAGCCAAAGCGGACCTAGAGTCAGTTTCAGATCATCTTCCCATCTTGTCACTTGGCGGCCCCTGCTCCTTGACCCATCTCTTGGATACCAGAGTGTTACCAGCTTGCTCCATTTTTCATGCTTGCAGCGGAGCATATGCCCTGTCCATCTCCATTTTAGTTGGTCAATATGTGTTAGGATATCTGTTAGTTTGGTTTTGCGCCTGATATCTATATTGCTGACTCTATCTTTTAGTTTCAACCCCAGCATGCTCCTTTCCATGGCTCGTTGGCATTTTGCAAGTTTTTCTCTTTGATTTTTTGTCAAAGCCCAAGTTTCGCAGCCCACTGTATATAGGAAATCACAAATTGTGTACAGGGAGCAATGGTTTGTGATCGTGGACAACTTAATAATGTATCTTGGTGTTGTCATTTTTCGGGTAAATAACTACAATTCAAAGGAATCGTGGCACAGCATGGCTGGTGGTGGTCACACGTAGCCCGCCTTACAGTTCGTCATAGACTGCTGACGGGGTGGTGCGCTTTTTAGTTGCGTATGATTTCATTTTGGATCACCCAAAATGTCACTGTCGTGGATCAATAAATTTGTACTCTGCGTACACGATAATATTGAAAAAATGTTTGGACGTTCGTCTTTTAGGCTTGTGGAGGTCAACGGCGTCAGCGTAGTGGCTTCCCGCAGCGAGGAAGAGCTGGCGCGGGCGCAGGGTGTGGGGGCGGGGGCGGGGGCGGGGAGCGCGGCGCGGCTGCTGGTGCTGCGTGCGGGCGCGCCCTGCACACAGGTACCAACAAACTCTACATTCCAACCTCAAGTATAATACGGTCAAATTCAAAAAGGGACATGATAAGTACTCTTTGAATCATGCTTATTATATTATTGCAATGTTATAGGAGCAAGAGGCAAAAAGTTGTTTGCAAGTAATAGAAAGTTATCTACGTTTACCTAATTGTGAAATGTTAACTCATTAGTAGACGGTAGTGTCTTTGCTGGTGTTATTTCTGTTGGTTTTTTTTTTACTTAAGCCATTGTGGTAGTAGGTACTGCCACAATCGCTTAATTACTCTTAATGAACAAAATCGTGACCCTCTCTTTTGGGTCTGAAATCTTCATTAAGTTCGCACAATTTGTTTATTTAATTTTCAGCTTCTAAAAAACAGCACCGAACTGTGTGTCTCTCTCTCTCTCTCTGTTGCTGATTCATTTAAGATAATTCTGGCGGCCTCGGCTTATTGCATGTGTTACGCGCAGGAGCGCAGCCTGCGCGCGGACAACACGCGGCTCACGCACCGCATCTCGTACCTCGAGGAGCACGTCAGCGAGCTGCTGGCGCGCCACGCACAGGTATGAGCACGCCCTGCCCCGCCATATTTGAGTTGTGGTAGGTGAAAAAGTAGAAAAACGCATGTTTGCAAACTAGTTTAGCAGTAAAAACTGAGCAGTAAACTAAATAAAACTGTTATTAATATTGAGCATTGGAATAGTTGAACTATTGCCGCCCGGCTAGGCGCGTACAGTTAACAAATCGTAGGTAATTGGTTAGTTATATATAAATCTTATTTTAAAGCAGTTCTATAAACGATGAGGCGGTAAAATGTATTCCTTGTGTAGGTATTTCAGCATTGAGTTGAATGTCAAGAAGGGAAAAAATATGAAGCATAACCATGCATATTTTTTTTTCTTTCTTCACATTAAATGCTGAACATGAACACATTACCTTATGTTTTAAATGATCGCAGAGTAAAACGAACATTACGACAATCTGTAAGTATTTAAAATTTGGCATTAGCATAACATGTAGGTATATGCTAAAATTCGGATAAAAACTAAGATACATGTTAAGAGTCAAATGAATCAACGACAGAAACTTTTGTATAAGAAGAGCAGGTTTGGCTTTCGAAGGCCTGTCCCTCTTCCTCTTTTGTCCAAGAGTAGTGTTTTTGGCTTCAACAGAAGGAACAGAGTATTTAAGTTGTATGGCCAGGCCAATTTTATGTTTACACATAAGTATACATTTTATGAAATGTTAGGCAAGTGCATGTTCATTGAGTCCATTTTTCTCTATTATTGGGTAATAAGTATTATTTCCCATTTACTGAAAAACTGCTCTATACACTCATCGAATTTTTCGGGTGGGTTCTCAAAAACTCCGCCCCTTTTAACGAATGTTTACCTCTGTTTTCAAAGTGACGCGTGACGTTCGGATGCTACCACTCACTGTGAATTGGCGGACTTATTTTCGAACTGCCCATTCCAATCGTTTTACTGTTCATTAATTTATTAAACTACTTGAAATAACCGACCAATATTTTTATTACTTACTGCTTATGTTTTACTGACTAGCTAATTTACTAACATACAGAAGTTTAAATAACAGTTGTAAATATTAATTCCCAATTTTTTATCATGCAAAGACACCCATTTTGTTTGTAAACTTCACGTGACTGATTAGAATGTACGTACTACGGCGTACTATGGATTGTACGGGTTCCCTACATCATATCGAAAGTTGTGACATCTAACGCCGCGACTGCGAAAACGGTGCGCCGAACATTCGTCAAAGCGATGGTACCTACGCCACATCGAACGTCGCAACAGCAAATGTCTCGATGTCGATCGATTACTGCATGGAATGGTTAAGAAAATTAATGTCTTGAGATCGAAAGGTCGTGTTAGAGTTTTTATAACCATGACGTCGAAAACCTAATATTTTTTAAGGTAGGTACATTGTTTCTATATTTCTAGCTGTACCCGCAGTGTTACCCGCGGTTTACCGATTTTCCCATGGGAATAAGATATTTTCCCGCAGTAAAACGTAGCCTGTGTTAATCTAGAGTGTCAGCTAAGTCCGTACCAAATTTTATTAAAATCTCTCCAGCTTCTTAGACGTGAAAAAGAAACAAACATACACGTACACTCAAACTTTTGCATTTATAATATTAGTGTGATGTGATTACGGCGCCAGCGGCGTCCTGTAGATACTAGACTATTCTGTATAGTGACCATTGATGTCGCGAAATTCGATGTGGTATACCGTCGATTTGACATCTTTTCGGTGATTTAACCCATCGACATTGTGATCATTCCATGTCGCGACATTTGATGTGGCGTACCATCGCCTTGACGACCGTTCGGCGTACCGTTTTCGCAGTCGCGGCGTTAGATGTCACAACTTTCGATATCATGTAGGGAACCCCGATTGTACATACCTTGCGTTAACACGGCCGAGTACAATTCGCACATAGGTACAGGACTTTTAATTTCTAAAGGCGAATAAAAATTTAGGAACTACCTGTACTACTTACCTTACCTACGTAAATTGGAAAAGAAACGCATCGTTCCAGCTCCAGCCGACGAGCAGTAGTGAGAGCTGCATCACCGTCAACAAGACGAAGAAGAACGTAACCAACATCAACATCTCGGCCTCGCCCGCGCCCGCCGCCGAGCTGCAGGTGTTCCAGAAGGGGCCCGACGTCACGGCGCTGGTGGCGCGGCTGCCGGGGCTGGAGGCCGACGCCGCGCCGCCGCCGCTGCGCCCGCGCTCCGACGCCTCGGGCGCCTCGTCCCGCGCCGCCGCCTCGCCGCGCTCCTCCCCCGCGCCCCCGCCGCAACCCCGCTCGCACAGCGCGCACGCGCTGCGCCACTCGCTGTCGCAGCAGTGCGTGCGCGCCGACTGCGCCGCCTACAGCGCCTACGGCACCGAGACCGACGCCGCCATCCGCATGATCGAGCGCAACCAGCGCCACCTCGACAAGCAGCGGCGCGCGCGCCGCGGCCCCGCCGCCGGCGGCGACCTGCGCGACGCGCGCTCCGCCGGAGACCTGCGGGCGCACTACGACATCCAGAAGGCCGCAGACCGGATACAGGAGAGCATCAAGAAGACAAACTGGGCCGAAAGAAAAACGCTCTCGATCATAGAGCAGCTCAAACGCTCACAACGTTTACGGAAGATGAAAAAAAATGATAGCGCAGAAGACATACAGTTGGAATCGGAAAATCATGACATGTACCATAGGATAGATGGAAAGGTTCTGGAAAACGCTCATAAGTCCAGCCGCAGAACTTCGAAAATACACTCCAGGAGTGCTAAGTCTTCCGAAATGGAGTCGGAATGTTCCGATTTTCCTAACGGAGAGTCGTACTACGGCTCGCCGCGGGTCGACTGCGACTCTGAGGGCGGGTCCGCGCGGCTCGGGCACTACCGGAAACACGAGGAGCGGCCGCGGCCCGACGGAGAGGGCCGCGCGCGCCCCACGCCGCCGCGCAAGCCGCTGCGCCTCTCGCTGCACAAGGCGCGCAGCGCGCACTCGCTCGCCGGCAGCGAGCCCGACACCCGCCCGCCCTCCGCCGCAGCCCCCGCCGCGCACCACGCGCCGCTCGCCGACGTCGACGGCGATGTCGGCGGCGGCAAAAAGCCGGTGAAGCGCACGCACGCCTGCGGCGGCGGCGGCGAGCGGCGAGAGGGGCGCGCCACGCCGCGGCCGACGCGCAAGGCGCAGCCCGCGCTGAGCGCCCCGGCGCCGGCGCCGGCGGCGGACGCGCTGTACCCCGAGGCGCACACGCCGCGGCACGGCCGAGCGCGCGCACACAAGTGGTGTTAGTGGACCCCTGAACCTCGATAACTATAGGGGTTTACTTAGTTTAATATTAAAATAATTAATTGTACCTAATGGATACAAATAGAATATGCAGCACCCACCGCGTAAATACTCACCATTGTGTAAACCATGCTTTAGTAACTTATGGGTCATTAAATCAACCTACCTAGTACCTACATGAATAGCATTTTTGTTTGGTAAATGTCCTGTCATTGGTCTGTTTCCCAACGGTAACTACACGATACTATAGTAGGTATAGAAACATTTACTAGGGCCTTCGCCGGCCCTTACCTATATTTAAAAAGTTACGTGCTGCAAAGCGCTCATAATGACATCAGTCGCGGACGACGCTCGGTCGAGTTTATGCTAAAGACATTACCTAACCTAACGGTACTACTATAGTTCGCCTAAAGAACTCATGCGAACTATAGCAGTACCGGTGCCAAAAAACAAAACGGGTGACCTTGGATCTGCAAGCAACTATCGGCCGATTTCTCTGGGTACTGTGATTGGCAGGATACTGGAGCGGATGCTTCAGCCGGAGCTAGTAGGGAACTGAAGTATTGACGACGCTCAGTTTAGCTTCCGTGCAGGTCTCTCAACGGACACCGCTATCCTTAGTCTCAAGCAAACTGTTAACTATTACGTTAATAGGGAAACTTCAGTTCTATCTTCTTTGGGTTGGGTATTCGTCGTCTGCGGGATACGGAACTGCCGGCTTTTTTGGCCTCCTCGAGGGGGGTGTTGGACCTGGTCACTCTTATTTTACAATTCAATGGTGACGAGTTACACATCCCTTTCGCAGAGGAGGCTTTGAGGCTATGGCGGTCTCGGTGCCCTGACAGTGATGTGCCGGAGGAGCCTGATCGGCAGCGTGCCTGGGACGAGGAGAGGTGTCGGGTGACTTTAGGTGAGTTGTTGGAGCAAAGTTCGGGATCAGAGCTGGCGCGTTTGAGGGCAGTTTCCCAGCCGGACTCTGGGCTGTGGCTCCATGCGGTGCCCTCGCCGCAATTAGGGACCCTATTAGACGACAGTTCCTTGCGGGTCGCGGTAGCGCTTCGATTGGGCTGTGGCATTTGTCAACCACACCGTTGTGTTTGTGGTGCGGAAGTGGATTCTCAGGGTCGGCATGGGCTCCACTGCGTTCGGAGCGCGGGTAGGATCTCGCGGCACCATTCCATTAATGACATCGTTCGGAGGGCGCTTGTATCTGCTGACATTCCTTCGGTTCTTGAACCACAGGGACTGTATCGGAGCGATGGCAAGCGTCCGGACGGTCTCACTTTGGTTCCGTGGGAGAGGGGTCGATGCCTGCTCTGGGATGCCACTTGCGTCTGCACATTTGCACCCTCACATGTGGGCCCTACGGCTGTAACCCCCGGGGCTGCTGCAGAGGCGGCTGCTAGGCTCAAATGCATAAAATACAGTCAGTTGATGAGCAGCTATTTTTTCGTGCCCTTGGCTTTGGAAACCACTGGGGTCTGGGGTTTTCAGGGCAAAGCCTTTATTAAAGAGGTAGGTGGTCGTCTGAGGAACCGTGGCTTGGACTACCGCTCCGGAGCATATTTGATGAAGAGGATATCCCTAGCAGTGCAGCGCGGTAATGCTGCCAGCGTTATGGGAACCTTTGGGTCGGATATGTCTCGGGGCGGTTTGATTGACTAATCTTATTTTGTTTGTGTTGTTTGTGTAATTTTGTTTTTTTTTGTGTTTAAATGACCATTTAGCTTATGTACTAATATTATTTTATATGATATGACGATACTGTTGTGGATTTATATAGTTTATGTTATTCTTTTGTTTGCATGTGACATTTTTCATTTAAAGTTAAACTTGTTATTATATGTCTATGCGTGTTTCTTGGACCTGAGCAAGGCATTTGATCTGGTGAATTATATTCTCTGGGGCAAATTGCTTTGCACTAAGGTTCCTAGAGAAGTAGTGGACCTGTTGAGGTACTGGTATGGAGGCCAAACAAACAGCGTAAAGTGGGGCGACACGACTTCTAGTGAGTATAGACTAGACTGCGGTGTGCGTCAGGGAGGGCTCACCTCTCCGGATCTCTTTAACCTTTACGTCAACCAACTGATACTGGAACTGAGGAGCACTGGAATTAGCTGTCATCTCGGCGGGATCTGTGTTAACAATCTCAGCTATGCTGATGACATGGTGCTTCTCAGCGCCTCTATCAAAGGTTTACAAAAGTTACTCTCGTTATCAACCCTTGTATGTCCCCACTGCTGGGGCACGGGTCTCTTCCTGCATCGCAGAAAGGTTAGGCCATACTCCACCACGGGGGCCAAGTCCGGGTTGGTGGAGGATTGTAAGACAGTGGCGGGCCTTACTGTCAGAGTTATCAAGCCGCCCATAAGGCCTCTGACATGGCTTAACGACTGTCATTATGACAGCCGGCACCAACGGCTTAACGTGCCTTGCGAAGCACGGAAAAATTGCCACTAGCGGTAGTCATGGGACGCCCACCCATCCCGTACCTGACCGTGCCTATTGTTGCTTAACCAAGTGATTGATTCCAATCACTCGGTTCGCCTAGGCCGCGAGCGCTTCTCAAAGTTACTCTCGGTCTGTAGATATTATGCAAATAAGCACGGTCTGAAGTATAATTTGAAGAAGACAGAGTTGATGATGTCCGGAGAGGTGTACCAATGTGTTTCTTTACGATACTCCGGTACGTCGGGTGCACTAGTTTAGATATCTCGGCCACGTGCTCACGGAGGACCTTAGGGACGACGATGATATAGAGCGAGAAAGGAGGGCCCTTGCTGTTAGATGCAACATGCTCGCGCGCAGATTTCACGGGGGCAATGAGCAGGTCAAAGTTACACTTTTCAAAGCGTATTGTCAAAGTATGTACACATGCCACCTGTGGGTCAAATTCACTAGAAAATCTTTGAGTACCATGAGGGTACAATATAATGATGCATTTCGTATACTCATGAAAAAGCCAAGATTCTGTAGCGCGTCGAGCTTGTTTGCGGAGGCAAGTGTTCCTGATTTCTTTGCTATCCATTGACGTAATCCACAATAGATCCATTGACGTAAGGTAAGCTACTTCAACAAGTGAGAGAAACGATGATATTGTTACGGGCTAGGGTTCTGGATTTGGATGTAAAACACCAATGACAACTTCTTAGGATTTATTCACGCAGGGTCTGGTCTGCAGGTCTTCACGACACGAAGTCCACACGTAGATTCCAATCGCAGGTCCAATCGAAGTCCAATAGTATCGCAGAGGTCGTAGGTTATCGCTCGTATCGCAGGTATGTTCGCTCGAAGTTCACTCTTCGCTATTCCAAACGGAACTGACAGCGCGCCGCGGCGACCGCTATTTATATCCGCCGGCAAGGGTTCTAGAACATTCAAGTACGTACCTACACTCGGTGCACGCGACAACGACTCTAGAACAAAGTCCTTGTCAAAGAGATTTGAACCTTATACTAGTGGACATACGAGTCACTATTGCTTGCCGTGTTTTATTGTTTACTAAAACGTAGCATGCGGCGACTATTCGATAGGCTTCCAGAAGGCTCTATTCTAGATGGTTCGGGATAGGACCGCGACACTGCTCCCCTCTTAGAGATGCTCGTCTCGAGCATCTTCATTACTGCCGTGATAAGAAGCTAAGCGGTCGATGTGAACCACTTTTTGTGCACCTCTTGGCTGCCGTTGAATTCGGTACGTCACGTCATTTAACCGAGTTACCACTTTGTACGGTCCCTCCCATCTTGTCTGCAATTTCGGAGATTTTCCTTTTCGTCGAGTTACATTGTGAAGCCAGACTAGTGCTCCTTCTTCGAAGCCGCTTGTATTTGCTCGGCGGTCATACCTAGTCTTCATCTTTTCACTCGACTCCAATCCGTTTTCCCGTACTATGGCATGAATCTCTCGCATTTTCTCACGTAACTCGGAAATGTAGTCGTGTAGAGAACGTGGGTTATCAGGAGGCCCTCCAGTTAGCAGATCTACTGGTATTCTCAGTTCTCGGCCAAAATTTACACGCGCCGGGGTTACCTTCGTGCTTTCATGTTCTGCCGTTCGGTAGGCCAGAAGAAATGGCGGTATGTATTTGTCCCAGTCTCTCTGGTGCCTGTCAACGACTTTTGCTAAATGTCTCTCAAGTGTTTGGTTAAATCTTTCTACCATGCCGTCAGATTGAGGATGATATGGGGTGGTCCTAGTCTTATGCATTCCCAATATTTTACAGAGTTCTTGAAATACTTGAGACTCAAAGTTCCTGCCTTGGTCAGAGTGTATTTCCAAGGGCACACCAAACCGGCAAACTACTTCCTCAAACAACTTGGAGGCAACAGTCGTGGCTTCTTGATTGGGTATGGCGAATACCTCTGGCCATTTAGTGAAGTAATCCATAACTACCATGAAATACTTATTTCCTGATTCCGTTACTGGGAACGGTCCAGCCACATCAACTGCAATGCGTTCCCATGGCGCACCAACGTTATAAAGTTGCAGATTTCCTCGGCTTCTAGTTGGTGGGCCTTTCACCGCGGCGCAAGTAGCACACTTGCGGCACCAATCTTGCACATCTTCTCGACAATGGAGCCAGTAAAATCTTTCTCGAATCTTTGTTAAAGTCCTTTTTACGCCCAAATGTCCACCTGACACGCCGTCATGTACTTCACGAAGGACATCTTGTACCTTATCTCTTGGGACAACTATCTGAAGATGGAACTCTCTGCCGTTAGGTTTCTCCCATTTGCGGTAAAGTATTCCGTTCCGAAGAATAAAACTGTCCCATTGAGCCCAGTATGCCTTGGTGACAGCACTAGTAGGAGCGACTTCGCACCATCTTGGCTTGTCCTCGCCTCGTTTCTTCCATGCGACAATGAGCCGCACATCTTCGTCATCTTCCTGTGCTTCTTTCATCGCCTCATCTTCCCAAGATCTCGATGGACTCATTCTTGTCAATCTCAATGGCAGTTCCTTTGTCTCTTGTTTGGCACAGTGCTTGCAGTCTTCCGGACACGGCCTTCTTGACAGTGCGTCAGCATTTCCATGCGCCTTTCCGCTGCGGTGTTCAATAATAAAGTCGTACTCCTGCAGTTGTTCGATCCATCGAGCAACTTGCCCCTCTGGATTTTTAAATTGTAACAGCCACTTCAGGGCGGCGTGGTCAGTGCGAAGCGTAAACCGCATGCCGAGGAGATATTTGCTGAAGTGCTGTACTGTCTTTACCACAGCCAAGAGCTCCCTTCTTGTCACACAATAGTTCCTTTCAGGTTTCGATAGCGATTTACTGAAATATGCCATCACAACCTCTCTGTCGCCCTGTTTCTGCGATAACACTCCTCCGATCGCTGTGTTACTGGCGTCAGTGTCAACAATGAATTGGCCGTTAGGCTGTGGGAATCCCAAGATTGGGGTCTCGCAAAGACATTTTCTTAATTTTTGAAATGAACTCTCACATGTGTCATCCCAATGAAATGACTGCTTGTCTTCAGTCAGTCTGTGTAAAGGCTTGGCAATTTCAGAGAACCCCTTAACAAACCGTCTATAATATGAGCATAGCCCTAAAAATGCTCGCACTTCAGTCTTGTCTTTGGGAGTAGGCCATTTTTGCACTGCTTCGATTTTGGCTGGATCGGTCTGTATGCCTTCGCTGGTTATCACATGGCCGAGATAGCTAACCTTGTTCTTAAATAAACTGCATTTCTTCGGATTTAACTTTAAGATTGCTCCCATTATCTTCTTAAAGACTTGCTCTAGATTTTGTAAGTGGTCCTCAAAATCTGAACCCATGATTATGACGTCATCCAAATAGACAAGGCAGGCTTCCCCAACTAATCCGGCCAGTACGCACTCCATAAGTCGTTCGAATGTAGCTGGCGCGTTGCACAATCCAAAAGGCATCACGTTAAATTGCCATAAACCTTTGCCAGTTGAAAAGGCTGTCTTCTCTTTATCCTTCGGATCAATTTCCACTTGCCAATAGCCCGATTTCAGATCTAATGTCGAGAACCATTTCATACCACTCAATGTGTCCAGGGTATCGTCTATTCGTGGCAGTGGATAACTATCCTTCTTGGTCACATCGTTAAGCCGTCGATAGTCTACACAGAACCTTGTGCTACCATCTTTCTTCTTTACCAACACAACGGGAGAACACCATGGGCTAGCAGAAGGTTCTATAATCTTGTTTTTCTTCATGTCTTCCAACATGTCTTGTACTTCCTTTTCTTTGGCAATCGGTATGCGCCTCGCTCGCTGACGAATAGGTCGCTCCTGTCCGGTGTCGATTTTGTGCTGAACTAACGATGTTCTTCCAGGATTTCCTTCGTCAGAGAAGATATCCCTAAAGCGCAGTAGCAACCTCTTAGCTTTCATGCTTTGCGAATAGCTCAGATTACTCTTAGAATCCTCAAGGAGCTTAGTGACTATAATTTCACTACTGGTATTCGATGTGTTTGAGCTTGGAGATGATTGGCAGCTTCTCATCCAAACGGCTTCCTCGCACCTTCCAATAACGTCACCTTTGCTAAGGGTAATCTCACGATCGCCTATATTCACAACCCTCACTACAGCGGTCTTGCCTCCATAGACGAGAGTTCTTGCTGTCAGCAATTTCTGACTGGCTGCACTGTCACGTGTATCTTCAATCAGCACACACCTATTCCGCTGATTCTTCTGACTCGAAGGCAGCTTCACCTTTACTTCAGTTTGTGCTCGTCCAGGTATAACGATTTTCTTCAGGCACGTGACATTTCCATCGGGACCGCCAAGTATGAAGTTCTCCTCATCACCACATTTAAAGACACCGTTAGTGACATCGATGTGACAATTGTGTTTCTTCATAAAGTCTAGGCCCAGAATGCAATCATCCATAATTTCGGCTACGATTACGTCGTGAATATATGACGCTTCCCCAATACATATCGTAACCGACCTTTCACCCAGGACGGGTATCTGCTGGCCAGAAGCGGAGAGAAGTCTGCTTAAACTGGTGCCTTTGCGGCTCCCTACAGCTTTCACCAGGTCTGGTCTCACTATTGTTCTAGAAGCTCCTGTATCTAGGGTGATTTTGCACTCTATTTTGTTCACTGCACCGCGTATTAGTAGACTGTTCCCGTTCCATGCTTGTGAGATTCTGGTTACTGGGGCTTCCTCCGCTCCAGCCAGTACCCGCCCCGCAGTCCTGGCTTTTATTCGTTTCCCTGATTCGCGGTGGAGGGCGCAGCGTCATGCTTCTTCACAAACTCTTCCAAACACTGCTCTATTTTGTTGAGACGCGCATCCAGTCTGCCATCTGTTTTGGTCGGTTGCCTTTCCTTCTTAGCACACGTGAACTGCAGATGCCCTCTTTCCCCACACTTGTAACACATGGGCCCGGTGTTCTTCTTGGGCGGTGTCTTGATCTCTTTAACTTCCTCCGTAACTTCTCGAAGCTTATACCCTTGCCGGATATCATGACGCACAGCTTCTACTTCCAGGGCGTGTGCGAGAGCTTCTTTTAACGAGGAATGGTGGCGAAGCTTTACTGCAGCCCTTATTTCAAGATCCTTGATTCCGTCGACGAAGGCTTGCAAAATATTCGTATCCACCATCTTACTATCAGCAGAAGGATATGCCTTTCGAACCAGCTTCTCAATTTCCAACGCCCATTGTTGAAGTCCTTCACCCAGGCGCTGAGTCCGGTCACGCAGCTGGGCACGGAAAACGTGTTCCAGGTGTCGTTCCCCGTATCTAGCCTCAAGTGCCTCCAGCAGATCTTTAAACTCGCTGCCTGAGGTCGGCAGTGCCTCCAGGACAGATAAAGCCGATCCTCTGAGTGCGACGGTGAGGGCTGTCAGGCTCTGTTCGTCCGTCCACCCATTTGAAGCAGCGACAGTCTGGAACTGCTGTCGGTAGGCGACCCAAGACGTAGTACCATCGTACGGAGGCACCTTCACTTTAGGCCCCTGGCTTATGCTGACAACTCCGCTCGACGTAGCTCCAGCAGCTTTAATACGCCGAACTTCCTGCTCTAGTCCAGTGAGGCCGGTTTTCACATTTTTTAGGTCATCCTCTAATTCGGAAACCCGTTCGTTCACTACCTCTACATCTTCATGTAGCTTAGCGACCGTATCGCTGAACTTTGTAACGGCAGATAGGATCACTTGTTGATCTGCCTTCTGTTCTTCTTGCAGACTCCGTATCTGCTTGCTCTGTTGTTCTTGCATGCCCTTCAACATTGCCATCAGGCACGACATATCCAAAACCTCCATTGTACGTGACGGAGGTTTAATGTCTTCGGTGGGCGCGGCCAGGTGGGAGTGGCTAGGAGGCGAAGCCTGTTGGTCGCTGAGTGGAACCTGGTAGTCAAGGCCGGTGGGCGGGGCCTGGCGCGCGGGGTCGGTAGGCGTGGCCTGGTGGGCGGGGCCAGTGGGCGTGGCCTGGTCAGTGGGCGTGGCCTGCGGGGCGGGGCCAGTAGGCGTGTCCCTATGGCAGGTGGGCGTGGCCTGAGGGGCAGTGGGCGTGGCTTGGTCAGTGGGCGTGGCCTGGGGGGCAGTGGGCGTGGCCTCCGCAGCACCTCTGGACCTGGTCCTCACTCCAGAAGTATCCTCTCTCGGAGTCAGTGGCATCTCCAAATCCCCAATTCTGACACCAAATGTTACGGGCTAGGGTTCTGGATTTGGATGTAAAACACCAATGACAACTTCTTAGGATTTATTCACGCAGGGTCTGGTCTGCAGGTCTTCACGACACGAAGTCCACACGTAGATTCCAATCGCAGGTCCAATCGAAGTCCAATAGTATCGCAGAGGTCGTAGGTTATCGCTCGTATCGCAGGTATGTTCGCTCGAAGTTCACTCTTCGCTATTCCAAACGGAACTGACAGCGCGCCGCGGCGACCGCTATTTATATCCGCCGGCAAGGGTTCTAGAACATTCAAGTACGTACCTACACTCGGTGCACGCGACAACGACTCTAGAACAAAGTCCTTGTCAAAGAGATTTGAACCTTATACTAGTGGACATACGAGTCACTATTGCTTGCCGTGTTTTATTGTTTACTAAAACGTAGCATGCGGCGACTATTCGATAGGCTTCCAGAAGGCTCTATTCTAGATGGTTCGGGATAGGACCGCGACAATATTGAAAACGACCATTTATTGAGATGAAAGAATTAGGTACCTTCTTATATTTTACAAACAATAATCTTCCAGAACTGAGTCTCGTCCCAGCGGACCTTACCAGCGGAAGCAGCATGTTACAATATCTGTGCCGTATTTATGTTCATAAAAAAAATTAATAGTAACTTACGAGTATTTCGATCTTATTTATAATAACACGATTCCTTTATAGCGCTCTTTAGAGGCAGTTTATTTAATCTGTAGTTATGTTTTTCCTTGTAAAATCCCACAGACTATTTTAATCAGTGTTTTTCGAGTGTTAATGAATCATGTTTTTATAAATGACACATTTTGTTTTTACTTTTCTAAATGATAAAAATAGGATTAAAATTACAATAATTGATAATGCTACATCATACAAACAAAATCAATAACGCGACATGACTATGTTTCAGTATTTTCTCGTAAGAATTATAATAAAATATTTACATTCTAATTACAAAACAAACTTTTCACCTAAAGGTAATATATGATATTCTAGAGCACCTGCATATAGCCTGTTACAAGAGCTTTGTTGTCTGTCGGTTTTCCTTTACGGCCAACACGCGCAACGAGACTCCACACTACGTAGGTAAATATCGCATAGGGAAGAGATATTTCCACCAAAAATATACTCTAGATAAAAGTAGAGTTTACGCCTGCCACGTGAGCCCTAATGATCGATCTATTGAGCACAACATCATAGTGGGTAATACAAGTCACAAACAGAATTAACTTAGGTGGTAGAGAATATTTAAATGAGGGAAAGGACGTGGAAAGCAGTCACGTACCCACATACTGCGGTTATTACAGTTCACCGTACCAAGAACTCGAACCGAACAGCGTGTTACGAATAGTAAATATATTTATTATGCTGTAATAGTACACGTCAGTAGACGCCTCGAGACCCGGTCGGGCGCGGACACTCCGCGGTATCCACTCTCGGATCGCTCTGTCGCTAACGATCCCAGTATGGATACCGTGCCGCGCGTCGGATTTCCGAATATATTGAGCGAACCCTTCCGCACGTCACCCGATTCCCCGCGGCCCGGACGGGCCTCGAGACTAGCGATCGTTACGGAGAATCCGGACTCGTGTGTTAGTTTTACATTTGAGTCGGCGCCGGGCTCTGGTCCCCGTCCGGGCCGAAGCCGGCTAGGCGAAGGCGCGGCCCAGGTTCACGCGGAGCCGGCTAGGTGAAGGCGCGGCCCAGGTTCACGTAGAGCTGCAGCGCGGGCGGCAGTGGCAGCGCGCGCACACTGAGCTGCAGCTGCTGCGACAGCCGCGCGCGGCGCGCCGCCTGCGCCTCGCTGGCGCGCGCCCGGCGCCGCCGCTGCCGCCGCCGCGCCGCCGCCGCCCCCGACCCCGCACCCGCCGCCGCCGCCCCGCCCGCGCGCCCCCCGCCCTCCGACGACGAGCCGGAGCGGCCGCCGCCGGCGCCGGCGCTAGGCGAGCGGTGACTTCGCTTCGGGACCCGGCGCCTGCCTGCTACCCGACGATAATGCAGAGTTAAAGCCGGTTATGGGGAGGAGTTCATGTTACAATTATATACTTGAATGCGTCTAAGTGAAATCTACATTTTATAAATATGACCGCTAGCGTTTTCTTGCCTGCGACAATATATTTATTGTGCAATAGAATTCAAGTGCTACTTAAATTCTATTGATTATTGGAACTTCATTCACCAGAGCTAGTCAGTACTGATCTCAATTATTACGCTATCCTCCCTCGCATACCAAAAATATAACTAGTCACGTAAATAACAACGGCCATTTAATTTAGTTTGTACGACAATATCAAAAGTAATATAGATAAACTGCAACCAAAGGAACCCACGTCTATTTATCGGTGTTCGCTTTCATTAGCATGCAGGTTGTGTGTTAGTGAAAATTATAAATAAATCGGAAGTCGAGGAAAAAAGAAAACCAAAGAAGAAAACGTAAAATGTTTTGATCCTAAATTGTAACGCGTGCTCATTAAATAAATATCAAATAAAAATGTATAGTTTTAATTACTTGCTTATGTGGACCGTAACTCCATTCTTAACGTTCTAGGGATGTTCCGCTATATGTACAAACTGGATACAGTTTAAGACAAAAAAAATACAACACTTATTTAATATGGCAAAAGCTACGTTTTTTTCGAGTTGGTTTTGGTAGACAAGACCGCATTCTATTGGCTATATGGAGTCTCGACTGCCATCTCAGAACAATTAGTTATTGTTCTGCGTTTTTAGAGTGTTTTAAGGAATTGTGTTTTGATAAGGTGTATGATTTAGTATTCATATTGCCATGCTGTTTTGTACAACAAAAAAAAAAAATTTTAACATCTATTTAAAAATAATACCTATTTTACTTTCGAGATAACGCAATTTTTTTAACTTTAATTAATTAATCTTAAATTATAAATATATTGAACAACAACAGGCAAGGACGACGCATGCGACGCATGTAGTCACAATAATCATCAACCAAAAAAACATAACTACCCATTTTGGCCTGGTCAAAAGTTTCGCTATCAATCTCCTATTTTATTTATCTTTTTACATTTTATGCAATTACTTTGCCTGACATTTCACTAATATTTAATCCAGCCACCTACCTCGATAACTCAAAGTTTTACTCGCTTGAAGCTATTTATTTACATTAATTATCGCACCTGACTCACTACCCTATATTATATTCTAATTCGATCTTGATTTTTACGGTTGTACTATCTCTCCGGGCTCTGCACGCCGCGCCGCCTGATGGGTACTGACGGAAGACCAGCTCTGGGGTGTCCTGTAGCTGCTCTAGCGCATGCTGAGTCAGAGCACTTTTGCATTTGCAACACCCGCAATATAAATTGTATAAATTGTTAACGTACTTTTTGTAAATTGTTCATTGTGTTTTCTATGTGTTATTTGCTCTTGCTACTGATCTGATTAATGCTGGTCTTACCGTGTGTACAGTGTGATAATGCAAACAAATGAAAAATCCTGTGTCCGAACAGCGTGTTACGAATACAAGTGTCCCATAGGTTAAATGGAGACTATAAAATTGTAAGCGAGCATACCAGTAAGATCGCTGTAGTCGCGGTCTGGAGTGGAGCAGCAGCTGCGGCTTCGTCTGCGGGCGGCGGGCGGCGCGCGCGCGGGGGGGGAGCTGTCGCTCGACAGCAGGCAGTCCTCGCCCAGCCCGCTGTCCACCTTCTGTCGTTTGCCGCGCCCCCGGCCCCGCCCCCGCTCCCGCCCCGCCAGGGCCCTGCACTCGTCTGCGCCGGAGCCGTCCTCGTCACCGGCCTCCCCCTCCGCCGCCCCGTCGCCCGCCCGCTCGAGCCCCGACGTACTGGGCCCGGCGCGGTCGACCCGCTCGCGCAGACGTATCTCCACCGCGGAGGGAGAGTAGGGCTTCTCGCAGCGGCACTCGACCGAGCCTCGCGAAGGCCGCTTGCGGACTCTCCTGGAGTCGCCGTCGCGCGACGGTGAGCTCCCGGGCTCGGAGCCGGCGTCGGTGGCCGTCGGGGAGCAGTCGGCGCGGGGCGGGGAGAGGTCGGAGGGGAACCGGAAGAAGTCGGCGCGAGACGGGGAGTCGTCGTCGGGCGGGATGTAGTCGGCGCTAGGCGGGATGTGGTCGGGATGGGGCGCGGTCGGCGCGCTGTACTCCAGCGTGAGCGACAGCCGGCCTCGCGGAGGGTCGCGCGGCTCGGCGGCGCTGATGGCGCGGTGGATGGCGCGGTTCATGTCCTCGAGGTTGTCGAACGTGGCCACCTCGGGCCCGCCGTCGCCGTCGCCCCCGCCGCCGCCGCCCCCGTCGTCGTCCACTCCGTCCCCCCCCGCGCCGCCGTCGTCGTCGTCGTCCTCGTCCCCCGGCCCCGGGTCGTCGCTGTCGCCGCCGCTGCTGGAGTCGACGGGGTCGAACCGCAGCGCGCCGGCCACGCGGTTCTGCCCCATGCTGAGCACGAGGCTCAGCAGCGCGTTCATCTCGTTGGCGCCGGTCTCCCGGTCCAGATCGTGCAACGCGTTCAGTCCTTCTGCAACCGGAGTGAGATACGCATACATTTCGGTCCGTCCGGCGAGGGGCGAGGGGCGCGGGGCGGCGCTGTCGGCACTCACCGACGTCGCTGTCGTCGTCGATGGGGATGCAGATGCGGCGCGGGCAGGGCTTGCGGGCGGCGGGCGGCGGCGGCGCGCGCGGGGGGGCGCGCAGCTGCGGCAGCCGCGCCAGCAGCGCCCCCCGCAGCGCCCCGCGCACGGCGGCGCGCGCCAGCTGCTGCAGCCGCGCCGGCGCCTGCGCCTCTGTCGGACCGCCCATATAAAACCATCGAACAGGTAAATTTTGTAGTCGTCTACAGAAATAAAGACACAATCAATCAATCTAAGTATTTTTATTCAAAGTGACACAAACACTGCGATGCGACTCAATTCGTTTCGTTATCAACCCTTGTATGTCCCCACTGTTGGGGCACGGGTCTCTTTCTGCATCGCAGGAAGGTTAGGCCACACTCCACCACGGGGGCCAAGTCCGGGTTGAGTTCCAACGAAACTTGGCTAGTTTTCACAGAATGTTTTTGGTGGGTTCTTTTGAGAGAGAGAGAGAGAGAAACAATTTATTTAAAGGTACAATACTTCAAAAACAAAACCAAACGGTAACAAAAACATAAAAAACGCAAATCTTAACAAAACACAAAAAAAAAACAATTGAATAGAACAGCACAGAAAAATATGTAGACCTAGTAGAAGTAATTTATTTAAAGTTTTGACAGCATATGCCTCAGAACTATGCGTATTGGTCAATTTTAAAGCGACAATGAAATGAAATTGATAATGTTGAGGAAAAAAAGAGGCTATTAATGCGTTTTAGAGCGTAGCGTCCGGCTGGGGGACTGACCGAGGAGCGGCGGCGGCGGCGGCGGCGGCGGCGCGGCGGGCGGCGGGCGCAGCGCCGCGAAGGACACGCTGAGCAGCGAGCGCGAGCGCCACTCGTGCGCGGCCACGCGCCGCACCTGCAGCAGGCTGTCGTGCAGCGGCATCACCAGCACGCCGCCCACCTGCCGCCAACACCACGCCCTCCTCACTCCAGTGACCGCGGGCTTACTTACTCTTGTATCGCGTATTATGACGATCCGCTATTTGACTCTCTTTTCAAGTAAGTCTTGAACGGTAAATAACTCTTCCATTAGACCAAAATATATTTTAGTATATTTTTGAGGACCTAAAAGCAACATAAAAATATATTTTAAAACTTTCCTAAACAGCCAAAAACGCGGTCAGCCATTTTTGTCTATGGTTTGAAGATTGAATAGGTTTTAAAAATATGGTTTGAAGTCCAAAAAATTGTAAACAACGTTTGACATTCAATTTTCTGTAAGTGATCCCTGAGCATAGTGAAATAACAACAACGCAACCATGATTTCATCGAATTTACATCCAAAATATACCAATTATCATTATTACGTTGTTCGAGTATGAAAAAACACGTCAATAAAGACCCCCGGGAAGTTGTGGATTCGTGTACCCAGTGAAATTAACATTCGAAAAACTTGGCTTAAACTTGCCAAAAGAGACCCCGACTCTTTATCAATTGAAACTCGGGTGTATTTATGTGAAGATCACTTTGATGTAAGTCCTATAATAATCAATGTCTACTGGCTCTGGCTAAAAGATGTTTGTTTACATACTTTAGATGGTTTCAAGATGGCGGATAGCGTTTTCACCGTTACGAATTAAACGAGAAATTTCTTTTTTTACTTTGCAAATTTTGCAGCCATCCTGCATACTTACTTAGCAAAATCAATATATTTCGGTTTCTTATGTTAAATACTATAGGAAATATTAATTTATCGCATCAAATTTGATACGTGTTTTGACACGTATCGATTTAGCGGATTCAAGGGACATTGCGTAGTATAGCCTTCCTACTTGTTATTCTGTGAGTTAATAGACTTTCCAATGTACTATCAGCTAGGGTTGCGGTGCAACGATTTCGGAACTTTCGCTTGCAGCTTGCACGTGACTATCTCAGCTGGTTTCCTTTTTGTCGACCTCCAAAGACCATATTTTGTTTTACGGCGGACACTGTTCGGGTGCATCTAGGCGTTGCCGCAGTTATCTCTTTCATACTTTCAAAATATTCATTCCAACGTTCTCTTTTCGGCAAGGAGCTACTCTTATTCCTAATAACAACCACACCTAACTTGGATTGCTCTAATTTACCTTGGGCTAATTGCACTGTTTCAATAAGTTTCCATAGTTTTACATTGGAGTTAGAAGGCTCGTGAGCATCTCCTGTTATAGTTTCTTTTTCTATAACATTTATATAAATACACATAATCTTACGCCCGTATACACCGAGAAGTAGGCAGATATCAGTAATTTTTTTCTTTCTCTTCCTTCTTCTCTCTCGAAATACTTCACCTTCTGAGATACAGTGTTTATTGTTAGTTCAGACGTCACCGTTTTTCCTGAAATTACATACGCACTACTAGTCTCAAATAATATGGTGTATGGAATGTACCTATAATCTCTGTTTTAATGAATAAACATTAGTGAATTACTTCCTTTTCATATAATTGTACGTAGATCGCTTTTAAATCCATTCCATCTTCACCCTAAATGCTAATTCTTTACATTATTTTGCTTAATTATTCAATTCATTGCTTAATTGCTATATTAAGTAAACCTAAATAAATAAAAAATAAAATAAAAATAATAGCCAACAAGTGCATGGTTGCTATTTCTTTTCACTACTTCTTTAACTCTTTCATCCCACCACATAGCTTTCGGTTTTCATCCATTTGGTCTCTTATTGATTATACTATTTTTATTTTAATGCACTAACCCGTGCTAAGGAACAAATTTAAAAACCTATTTAGAGGCTAAAAATTTCACCCATGCCGGGATTCGAACCCGCAACCTCTGGCTATCGTGCTCTTATTGATTCTACACACTTCGTCAGCAATCGTCTCTACCATATTTATAATTGAATTCACAACATGTTCTCACTGAAACAATGTAATTTACCAATGTACATTATATTTATACTAGACCAATTCGGTGCTTTTAAGAAAAAGCAAGATTTTCGAGTATTCTGGACTGAGTTAGCGGGAAGCGTTTTGAGCGGACTGGAAACGGGAAACCGAAAATATCTCGCAAAAGTGACCGGACTAACGGATCCATGCACCAACGCGTAGCGTAAATTAATATTTCCTATAGTATTTAACGTAAGAAAACTGAAATATATTGATTTTGCTAAGTACGCAGGATGGCTGGATAATTTGCAAAGTAAAAAATTAAAAAAAAAAACGAATCCACAACTTCCCGGGGGTCTTTATTGACGTGTTTTTTTATTCTCGAACAACGCAATAATGATAATTGGTATATTTTGGATGTAAATTCGATGAAATCATGGTTGCGTTGTTGTTATTTCACTATGCTCAGAGATCACTTACAGAAAATTGAATATCAAACTTTGTTTACAATTTTTTGGATTTCAAACCATAGACAAAAATGGCTAACCGCGTTATTGGCTGTTTAGGAAAATAAAGTTTTAAAATATATTTTTATGTTGCTTTTAGGTCCTCAAAAAATATACTAAAATATTTTTTTGGTCTAATGGAAGAGTTATTTGCCTTTTAAGACTTACTTGAAAAGAGAGTCAAATAGCGCATTGCTCACCACGCTCGAAAATCATACTGCAAAGCATTTTTTACATCTGATACAAAATGTTACTACACCATTTGTATGAAATAAACAAACCTTGATGAGCTGCTCGAAATAGTTCTGGTACTCTTCAGGACAGCCGGCTCCGCAGTACACGCGATCATAGGGCGCCTGCAGCGGGGCCAGGCTTAGTCCATTTCCTGCCAATATGCACCCATAATAAGATACATAGGCTGCTACTTATGTATGCGGAATCTAGGATTCCAATAATTTTAAACGCAATGTCTGACCTCCATGGTCAGATTCGTTCTTTTTTTAAATACTGGCCGCTAATATTTTTCTCTTATATACGTAAAGTGTTTTGTTTTTGTTGGGTTTAAAATGTTATATCGCTGAAAAAATGGAACTCACTCGTGAAAATATTCGTGCTATGATTTATTAAGATTTTCGACGTGGTTTAACGCAACAACACAGCTCCATCAAAAACGACTGTGTATCACTGGTTTAGTGAGTTTAATCGCGGGCGCAGTAAGCTCACGGATGAAGTTAAAGAAGGTCGCCCGAAATCGGTGGTTGTGCCACAAAATATTGAAGCTGTGCGAAAAATAATAATGCAAGACCGCCATGTTACGTATCGCGAGATAGAGGCTATTCTGGGCATATGTATGACGAGCATTCATAGGATATTACTGATGGATTATGAGCAAATAAACCAGGATTACTTGAGTAATTAAAGATTTATTTGCCAACTTGAAAACAACACGTTTGTTCTACGACCGAAAGAGAGTGACAGACATTTGGATGCATTCAAGGAAAAAACTATCTACGCTAAATTAGACTGCGTTCAGTTTACATTTCAACACCATCCCTTAAACTAAACATTCTAATTTCAGACAAGTTGCCTTACCATCCCTTGACTAAAACTATCCAAATTAAGACTACGTTCATACTTAATCTATATGAACACAAGAACAAACATAAATATACAAGCTACTTACAACATAACACAGTAGTAAACTTATTATGTTTTTCTTTGGTCAATGCTTTCGTTAAAACATCAGCCACCATATCAGCACTAGGTGTATAATCTATAGACACAACCTTTTCGTTAACCAATTGCCGAACAAAATGGTGCCTTATGTCTATATGCTTCGTCCTAGCATGAAACGATATGTTGTTGCATATCTTCTGAGCCGACTGACTGTCGTTAAACAGGTTAATAGTACGTATTTCACCAAAACATTCATTTAAGAAGGTTCTCAAGAATAACCCCTCCTTACATGCGTCTGAAATTGCCATGTACTCAGCCTCAGCGCTAGACAGAGCCACTGTTCTCTGTTTGCGACTTTCCCAAGACACAACAGAACTACCAAGAGAAAAAACATACCCAGTATATGAGCGACGATCAACTTCGTTTCCCGCCCAATCTGCGTCTGTGTAACCGATGATCTTCAGTTCACCTTTCCCGAAAGTTAGACCATAGCCAGACGTACCTTTTAAATAACGTAAAACTCTCTTAGCAGACTTCCAGTGCTCTTCTGAATAACAGTTATTAAATTGACTTAAATAACTGACAACATAGGCAATATCTGGTCTCGTGCAGACCGCCAGATACATCAAACTTCCAATCAGATTTCTGTATTCTAACTTACAATCTGAGTTTGTAGCCTTTTTCAACTTCAATCCACATTCCATTGGAGTTTGAGCCGGTTTGCAATCGGACATCTTAAACCTTTCCAGAATCTTGTTCAAATAGTTAGTTTGATCTAAAGTGATTTTACCAACAGCTCTCCTGATTCTCATGCCTAAGACATGACTTGCTTGACCCAAGTCTTTCATTTCAAACTCGCTCATTAATTGCTTCTTTAAAGAATCCTTCCTTACTTGTGAGCCTCTCGTTGAAAATAAAATTATGTCATCGACATATAGAGCTATAATAATAAGCTCTACTCCATCACTATAAACAAACACACATGGCTCCGATAACAGCTTTCTGAACTTCAGTTTTTCAGTCAAAACATGGTTAATTTTGTCATACCATGATTTTGCCGCCTGTTTTAAGCCATACACTGCCTTATTTAATAGACAGACCTTGTTTTCTTCTCCAGCTTCTCTAAAACATTCAGGCTGATCCATGAAAACAGTTTCTTGTAAATCTCCATTTAGAAACGCAGTTTTTACATCCATGTGCTCAATTTCCATGTCATATTGAGCGGCCATCGCTAGTAATATTCTTATTGTAGAATACCTCACCACTGGCGAAAAAGTTTCAGTGTAATCAATGCCGTATTTTTGAGTAAAGCCTTTTGCCACGAGCCGAGCCTTATATCGTAGTAACTCTCCGTTAAGACCTCTCTTCTTTGCAAATACCCACTTGCATTTTACACTCTTTTTTCTTTCAGGTAGATCCACTAAAGTCCAGCACTTGTTGCTCAGAAAAGAATTGTACTCTTCCTTCATTGCTGCTTTCCAGTGATCTGCCTCACTGCTCTCCAAAGCCTCTTGCACTGTATCAGGAACATCAATCTCATTATTAATCATACCAGCCAGCCGAGCATGTTCAGTCGTATCAGAGATGTCTTGAAAGCTTATTTCATTCGAGTCTTCCGAATTATAGTCTGAAGAACCTGGAACATAAGTTTCATCAGCAGACCCCTCTGTTGCATACGATTCAGATTCTCCTGAACTAGACAAATTCTCCCTACGTGTGCTCACGTTCTGTGGCTGTACGCCAGATGTGCCCGGAACAATTCTGCTATCAGGCTCAGCAGTGCCATCAGAGTTATTTAGCATACTCTCACAAGGTATTATTACCTTACAATCATTCTTGTTGTGAAGTACCTCATCATTTACAAAAACATTTTCCAAGAAGGTTACATGTCTTGCCTTGACAACTTTCTTCGGACACGTCGGATCAATCAACTTGTAGCCTTTAGTACCCTCGCAATATCCAACGAAGATATATTTCTTACTCCTTGCATCCAACTTACGTAGATTTGGCTGTAAGGCATAGGCCACACATCCGAAAACACGTAAATGTTTTATATCTACCTTTTTACCTGACCAACGCTCTTCAGGAACAGCGCCACAGACAGCTACAGTCTGTGAAAGATTCTTCAAGTAAACCGCTGTGTTAGCCGCCTCAGCCCAGTATGCTTTGCTCAAGCCTGCTCCCTGCAGCAAGCAACGTGCCTTCTCCATAATTGTACGGTTAGCACGCTCAGCAACGCCATTCTGCTGACTACAATAAGGGACCGTAGTTTGGCTCCGTATACCACAGCTTGCCAGGTACTCCTGAAATGCACCATTAAGATATTCACCACCGTTGTCGCTCCTTAAAACTTTTATTTTCTTATTAGTTTCATTTTCGACTAACGCTTTAAAAATCTTAAATTTGTCAAAAACTTGGTCTTTTGTTCGTAGAAAATATATAAACGTTTTTCTCGAACAATCGTCAATGAAAGTTACAAAGTAACGAGCCCCACCCAAGGAAGTTACTTCCATTGGTCCGCATACGTCTGTGTGCACTAGCCCTAATATCTCCTTAGACCTAGTTCTACTTCTTTTGGGAAACGGCAATTTTGTCTGTTTTCCCTCCAGACATGCAACACAATTTTTATATTCAGTATTAGAATAATCCATACCTGTAACCACTCCTTGTTTCATTAGGTTCATGCTCCTGGAATTCAAATGTCCGAGCCGCTTATGCCACACTTCTTGTGTCTCCATTCCCTCCATGAATACATTACCCGTATCCCTGCAAACCTGAACAGATTCCCTGTCATTTGCACCGGAATTGACACTAGACTTCATGGCAATCTCAGACGACATGTTACATTTCAACCTTTCATTTGTATTTAACTGATACACACCATTCAAATAAGACGCTGTACCAATAACCACCTTACCATAGTAAATTTTACAACCCTTGCTGTCAAATGTTACATGGTGACCTTTACGAACCAGTTCACTAACTGACAGTAGATTCGCTGCCAGATTTGGTACATAAAACACGTTGGTTATTGTGCCTACACAGTCTTTCAGATCAATAGATACCACGCCGCGACCTCCAATGCGCAGCTTCTCGCCGTTGGCTACGTTTACTTCCAAAGATGTGTCCGTTACGAATTTTCTCATGATTCCTCTGTCATTACACATATGATTAGTAGCACCCGAGTCAATGTACCACAGATGATTCTGTACGTTGACAGACAATGCAGTCAGTAGTGCATGGCTCTTGCCTTTCTCATTTTGCGATTTCACAGATGAGTTTCTATTCGGACAGTCTTTCTTGAAATGCCCTTGTTTCTTACACTTGAAACATCTTATAGCCATCTTGACAGCTAACGCTTGGGCTTCCGGTCGTTCCATCTTTTCATCCCTCCTTATGTTCTCCTGTAGCAGCTTCGCCTTTACGGTTTCACTGGACAATTTTGTGCCCGAGTGCTCCAACGCCATAATCAGGGGATCATAATCATTGGGTAAGCCACTCAACATGATTATTGCGATGAACTCGTCTTCTAGTGGTGAATCTATATCTTTCAGTTGCTGTGACAACTCACTTATCCTTGATATATAATGTATCAATGGTCTCACCCTCCTTCAATTTCGTACCGAACAAAGATCTCAGCAATCCCAGCCTTCTGCACAATCCTTTGTCTTCGTATGCACGTTGTAAGTTGCCCCAAGCCTCATATGCCGTCCCAGCGTTCCGAACATGAGTCAAGGCTGATGGACCCACGGACAGGCAAATTTTTGCCAGTGCCCTTTGTTTTTTCCGATCATCCTTGCATCCGTCCTCGGATTCCACGCAGACATACAGATCTTCATGCAACAACAACATCCGCATCATGAATTTCCAGTTATTGTAGTCCTCCATACCACGAAGCTTGTCAATGATAATTCCATTGCTTGCAGAAACGGCCATTCTTTACCGTTGCTAAGGGTAACCCGTGTGTTTTAAAATTTTTCGTATTTTCTCAAAATAACAAATAATATTATTTTCCGAGACCTGAAAACCGTCCTGGGCCCATAACCTGATGGATTATGAGCAAATAAACCAGGATTACTTGAGTAATTAAAGATTTATTTGCCAACTTGAAAACAACACGTTTGTTCTACGACCGAAAGAGAGTGACAGACATTTGGATGCATTCAAGGAAAAAACTATCTACGCTAAATTAGACTGCGTTCAGTTTACATTTCAACAATTACATGAACATTTGTCTGTAAAAAAAATTTGTTCGCGTTGGATCCCGCACAACTTAACTCAGGATCAAAAAGATGCTCGCGTCGAATGGTGCAAGAAAACCTTAAAAAAAATCAACGGAGGCGACTCAAAATCTGTTTATAATATCTACACAGGTGACGAATCCTAGATCTACGCGTACGATCCCGAAACTAAACAACAATCAACAGTTTGGGTGTTTCAAAATGAGCCGAACCCTACGAAAGTGGCTCGTGCAAAAAGCACTGTAAAGCAAATGGTGGCCTGCTTTTTTGGTATTAATGACTATGTGGCTACAATACCACTGGAGAATCGCAGAACGGTTAATTCGGAGTGGTACACGACCATTTGTTTGCCGGAAGTATTTGAAGAAATACGCCAAAACAACCAGCGACGCAGAATCATACTTCACCATGACAATGCCAGCTGTCATACATCTCAGGAAACAACTACATTTTTGGATGGTCAAAAAATAGAATTGATGGGTCATCCACCGTACAGCCCTGATTTGGCTCCCAATGATTTCTATTTATTCCCAAATGTAAAGAATAAATTACGTGGTGAACGATTTTCGACCCGTGAAGATGCCGTAGATGCGTTCAAACAGCACGTTTTGGAGATATCTCAATCAGAGTGGAAAAAGTGTTTTACAAATTGGTTTCATCGAAAGCAAAAGTGCATCGATCATAGTGGAGAATACTTTGAAAAACAATAAAAGCATATTTAGCCATATACATTTGTTTATTTTATCTATTCCGCATACATAAGTAGCAGCCCTCGTACTACTTAAGATACAGTGCAACAAATCCTTCGTCTATTTTTGACATTTACTTTTACAATAATATCTCTTCACATTCATTGTAAAGTTTTTTTTATGGCAACTATATTGCAGAAATATTGGTAACTCATAAAGTAAAAAATCAATCAAGTAAATCTTTTAATACATCATAAGAATAATTAATAACATAATTTATGTTCTTAGACATACAAGTCATTTTTGCTTGCAGCTTTACTATAACGAAGCATGCGGCGACTATTCGATAGGCTTAACCCGTCACGCGCTTAGTGTACATACGTCCGTACACTAAACCGTACACTATGCAACGCTCAGATTGGACTCTTTTTATCTATGCTCTGTGCATTCTCTATGGACAATATCTGTTGTTTTATTGGCCAATGGTTAGTAAGGATTACTTTTGCCAACCAATCAGATGATGTGACGTGGAAAAAAAATTAATTATCATCGAAACCACATGATTATCTATTTTTCATGTTGTATGTGCATATTTGTAACTAAGTTTGTATTGTATTAGATTCTAAGTTGACATTTTCATGTTTGTATACCAGCTGCGCTGGTGCATCACGCCTGTGCCATGAATTAATTTTGCGCGGCCGCTGTGTTGGCGCGCGACCTTTATGTCGACGATGTGTGCACCGGGGCCCAAAGTATCGAGGAGGCTCTCATACTGCGAGACGAATTAATTGCCATTCTAACAGCAGGCGGCTACGAGCTGCGGAAATGGTTGTCTAACGAGCCTGGTCTGTTGGAGGGTATCCCTGAGGATCACCAACAGAACCCTAATTTGTTTCAGAATGTGGATGATCCCAACATGATAGCGTATGATAGCCCGTATGTTTGATCCAAACGGGTGGATCAGTCCAGTGATCTTCCTGGCCAACTGTCTGCTGCAGCAGCTCTGGATTATGGGCGTCTCGTGGGACGAGCCGCTCATCGGGCCACCACTGGACACCTGGCTTGCGCTGATATCCTCAATGGAGGAGGTCAGCCGGGTTGCCCTGCCTCGTCGGATTCTACCGCGGGGCAAATATCAGGCAAGTCTGCATGGATTTTGTGATGCATCCGAGCGGGGGTACGCTGCGGTGGTGTATCTGCGCACGGTTGATTCGGAGGACCGGGTCAACGTCGCTTTACTCTTGGCGAAGAGCAAGGTTGCTCCAATTAGGACTCGTCTGACCATACCCAAGCTAGAGTTGAGCGGAGCTCATCTGTTGTCCAGATTGTTAAGCCACGTCTCTCGTGAGTTGGCTGCCACCGTTGACATCCGGGATGTCTTCGCATGGTCAGACAGTCAAGTCGCGCTGGCCTGGTTGCGCGCGGCGCCACATACTTTGGAGATCTTCGTGGGAAACCGGGTTTCCCAGATACAGAACATTGGTATCCCCATCATCTGGAGACACGTCCCAGGTGATTGGAACCCCGCGGACTGTGTTTCCCGGGGCTGCACAGCTCCCGAATTGGTGTCTCATTCACTTTGGTGGGGACCGGCCTGGTTGGAGGAACCAGAGACTTCGTGGCCTGTCCAGCAGGTGGATAGGTCCATTCAAGTTTTACCTGGCGTGCGGGTGCACGCCCTGGCTGTGGAGACGGCCTTGGATCCCATTTGGCTGCCTGGGCGGTATAGCAGTCTGGATAAACTGCTGGCGATTACCAGCTGGATTAAAAGATTTGTTCGCAACTGTCGAAATCCAAGTGAAAAACTTTTGTCCCCAGTTGAGAGTGCAGAAGAACGTCGGAACGCGCTGCTGCACTGGATTCGCATCGTGCAGGCGGACCGCTTCGAGGCTGAACTTCGGATTCTGCGCGAGGGTCGCGCCAAGCTCAAGGGAGCGGTCGCCAGGTTAAATCCTTTTACGGATTCGGAGGGACTTTTGCGTGTTGGGAGTCGGCTTCGGAAAGCTGACCTGCCTTACGGAAGATAAAGATAAGATAAAGATATATTTATTTGCTTAAACATGTGTCAATAATATTATAGTAACATGCATTATCAAGGTCTTAAATCATAACATTTTCGTCATATATATTTTGGTCCAACATGTTTTGCCGAGAGTAGCGTGCAAATAGGAGAGGCTCGCCATCAACATCAAGTCACAAAAAGTATGTCGAAATAAAATGTCAGATTAAAATTTGTCATTTAGAAATTCATTGAGATTATAATAACATTTGTCAATCATTTTTTTTAACCTTATCTTAAATAAATTAGTATCTCATTGTTGAAGTCGCCACCCCTTGCTGTTACCAAAGGATGGACCTTTGGTAAAGCTCTTGGTGTCTGATCGACACATTCGTAATGCCCACGCCGGATGTGGCGCATAATTAGCTATCCTACAGCGGGAGTTTTGGATATTGTCTGCTCGAAGAGTCATTCGAAGCGTCCTCTTCCAGTGTGTACCTTGTTACAGAGTGAAGGCTTCACTCATGCAGCCGCAGATGGGAGATCTGCCGCCGGACCGAGTTAATCAGTCTCGGCCATTTGAGGAAGTCGCAACGGACTTTGCGGGTCCGTTTTCAGTAAAAACGACCACTCTTCGCAACGCTCGGGTTGTGAAGGCTTACATATTATGCGTGCTTGGCCACCAAGGCTGTCCATTTGGAAGTAGTTTCAGCATTGTCTACCGAGGCCTTCGTCGCCGCGTTGGATCGTTTCGTGTAGCGCAGAGGCTTGCCCTCACTTATTCTCTCCGACATTGGCTTAAACTACAAAGGTACCATAAACTATCTAAAGGATGTTAATGTATTTTTAGAAAATAATGGTGATAGTTTAAGTCAAATCCTCGCCCGGAAAGGGGTAACTTCGCGGTTTAGTCCCCCAAATTGCCCCCACTGGGGAGGTATCTTTGAAGCTGCCGTCAAGTCAGCGAAGACTCATATCCGCCGCGTGATCGGAGAGACTGTCCTGACGTTTGAGGAGCTTGCTACTGTATTTTGTAAAATAGAGGCGGTCCTCAATTCTCGTCCTCTCTGTCCCCTGATCCAAACGATCTAGAGGTCCTCATTCCTGGCCATTTTTTGATTGGGCAGCCACTTACTGCGCTGCCAGAATACCCATGGAGGGATGAACGTACGTCACGGTTGTCACGTTTTCAAATGTTGCAACAAATGGGCCAGGACTTTTGGAAGCGTTGGTCGGTTGAATACCTGCATCTGTTGCGGGTGAAGTGGACAGACTGGACCGAGCCTCCTAGGGAAGGGGATTTGGCACTTTTGAAGGCGGCCAATTGGCCATCCTTGTTTTGGCGCCGGGGGCGCATTTTAAAGTTGCTATTTGGGGAGGACGGAACTCCACGCATCGCGGATGTGGTAGTCGATGGTTCGATTCTGCGACGAGCCATAGCAACTCTCTCTCGCCTCCCGGTTGATTAAGCTAGCGGCCTGAGCTGGTCAGCCCGGAGCGGGGGGATGTTTAGAATAGAAGTTTGATTTTGGAACGCAGACTATTTGACAGAGTGGACAGTTGTCAGATAGGTCTGTGCACACTTTGTCCCCTTGTTTTTTTGGTTGTACAGCGTGAAGCGTTTGTTGGCCCAAATTGGTGTGGCAATTAGATTGCCGGGCTTGTATCTTCGTGTGAAGTGTGAGATACGTTCCGGGACGGATCCCGTGTTAATAATACCCTTGGTTTTGGGCGACGGATCGCCCAAAATAGTGGACAAATACACTGTCGTGAAAGTGCACTGCAGGTACGTAGCTTTCTGGGGAAAGAGCTCTTGGGGGTAGACGGGGAAGTCTAGGGATCCCAAACCTCAGTGCATCCACCCCGGGCGGCGCCGGCTGCCAAGTCGAGAGGCATCGACGCAGACAGAATTGAACTGTAAGGGCTCCCGCACACGGGCCACTGGCCACAACCACAAAACGCCGCCACTGGCATATTTCCTGTAATTTTCATACATTTTATATGGACTCGCCGCACACGGTTGGCGCCGGTGGCGGCTACACGCTACAAATCGTCGCAGCTTGCTTCTTGTGGCTCGCCCCGGCCACTAAACGTCGACACAAAAAGCCGCCACACGCCACTCGCGCGATTCCGCGCCCCTCTCTCCCTTGCCTCAGTTTAACCTGTGCTGTAAAGTCGACGGTAACGCACGGTACTATGTGGTTCATATAGGTAGATAAATATGGATATAGAATTATTTACATCAGAGAAACAATCCCGTCCTGAGATTTGGGATTCAAAAAGTGATAGTTATAGTAATAGAGGAAAAAAGTGAAGGCCTGGGAAGAAACCTGCGAATTGTTTATTGAAATTGTTGTGAAACTTACCTTAATGTGATAGCTAGTCTTTCCGCAGGTGCGATAATTTTCCGCATGTAGGTGTCGTGGTGCTTTAATCCAGCATATAATAGAGCATGTAGTTCCCAAAACGTACCTATACTTAAACGAAAATGTGTGAAAAACTTTTTAGAATGGTTTAGAAGATTATCGAAATGTTCGATGCATTTGTGTACATTCGTTAAAACTGGATGTATCCAATAACTACGGTTTCGTCTTCTACGACGACGTCTTTTTATCAAAAGTAGCGCAATTAAACCTTCTTCGTCAGAGTCCATTATGATACTGCACGCATTGCAAGGGTTAAAAAAAGTAGCAGCCACCGACCGCAAGTGTCGACCACCGGCCACAAGTGGCTGTCGCGCGCTTCAGCTACTTTTGTAGCCGCTTCTGGCTGCTCGTGGCGGCGTTTGTGGCTGTGGCGTGTGGCCCGTGTGCGGCGACACTAAGTGCCTTGTTTTTATTAGTTTTTAAGTATTAGTATTTGAGTGGGTCCTTTACCCAACAATCAATCTCTCGCATTTTCTCACGTAACTCGGAAATGTAGTCGTGTAGAGAACGTGGGTCATTAGAGCTCCTAATGACCCACGTTCTCTACACGACTACATTTCCGAGTTACGTGAGACTTTGCAGTTAGCATACCCACTGGTATTCTCAGTTCTCGGCCAAAATTTACATGCGCCGCTGTTACCTTCGTGCTTTCATGTTCTGCGTTCTGTAGGCCAGAAGAAATAGCGGTAAATCTTTCTACCATTCCATCAGATTGAGGATGATATGGGGTATGAGTCTTATGCATTTCCAATTTTTTCCAGTTCTTGAAATACTTGTGACTCAAAGTTCCTGCCTTGGTCGAACTGTATTTTCAAGGGCACACCAAACCGGCAAACTACTTCCTCAAACAGCTTGGACGCACGCAACAGTCGTGGCTTCTTGATTGGGTATGGCGAATACCTCTGGCCATTTAGTGAAGTAATCTATAACTACTGAAAACTCCATGATTCCGTTACTAGGAACCGTCCAGCCACATCAACTGCAATGCCTTCCCATGGCGCACCAACATTATAAAGTTGCAGATTTCCTCGGCTTCTAGTTGATAGGCTTTTCACCGCAGCGCAAATAGCACACTAGCGGCACCAATCTTGCACATCTTCTCGACAATGGAGTCAGTAACAAAACATTACACTCACAAAAAAAAAAAAATTTAAACTGCACGCGAATCAAACAGTCTCGCCACGGATCGCACGGCGAGCAGCCCGCTGCTCCCAGCTGGCATATAGGTATTCCTTTAATTTTTTAACAGAGCATAGGCCGAGAGGAATCCAACTACGGCCATGAGTAGTATCTCTGACAGTTCCAGAGCCGTAGATGGAGTTGATGATAATACCGGCACCATACTGCTGCTAGAGGCGGACACAATAATATTATCTTTGCTTTCCTGGCCGCCCATTGTCACTGGAAATCGGGGACTTGTTCCCAACACAAACAATAGCACCTGCACAAGTCCAAAAACTCACGCCCTCTGCTGACGCCTCGACATCACGGTCACGCTGTCACGGTCGCCATGAAGTATGCCCAGTGGTGGGGGGAGTGGTTGCAGGACGGCGGCGCAGCAGGGAAACAACAGGAACGGTTGATCACATTTTAATTAATACATCGTTAAGACTCCAGTCTCTTAACTCCCTTATTCTAGTCTTACACTAGCTTATATATAATAATCCTACGTGCCTTGGGAGGAGTTGTCTATATTTCAGATACGTGAAGGCATGTGGCGTGATGATGTTATTTGCCTATCAAAAACCTTTCTCAAATCTTTGTTAAAGTCCTTTTTACGCTCAAATGTCCACCTGTCACGCCGTCATGTACTTCACGAAGGACATCTTGTACCTTATCTCTTGGGACAACTATCTGAAGGTGGAATTCTTTGCCGTTAGGTTTCTCCCATTTACGGTAAAGTATTCCGTTCTGAAGAATAAAACAGTCCCATTGAGAACAGTAGGTATGCCTTGGTGACAACACTAGTAAGAGCGACTTGTTTCTTCCATGCGACAATGAGGAGTACCACCATCCTACTATCAGCACAAGAGTACGCCTTTCGAACCAGCTTCCAACGCCCATTGTTGAAGTCCTTCATCCAGGCGCTGGGCAAGAAAAATGTGTTCCAGGTGTCGTTCCCCATATCTAGCCTCCAGGACAGATAAAGTCCAACCTCTGAGCGCGACGGTGAGGGCTGTCAGGCTCTGTTCGTCCGTCCACCCGTTTGAAGCAGCGACAGTCTGGAACTGCAGTCAGTAGGCGACGCAAGACGTAGCACCATCGTACAGAGGCACCTTCACTTTAGTCCCCTAGTTTATGCCGACAACTTCGCTCGACGTAACTCTAGCAGCTTCCTGCTCTAGTCCAGTGAGGCTGGTTTTCACATTTTTTAGGTCCTCCTCTTACTTGGAAACCTGTTCGTTCACTATTTGAGACTGATTGTATGTGGGGGTGCCGCGAGAGCAAAGGAAGGTTGACAATGTTCTGTCAGGGGTCACCACTATAGGAAAGAGCAGGTGATCATGCTCTTTTACTATAAAGGCTTTCCCACTAGGCAGATTATATGCCTGGGGACAGCCGGTCTGGGGACTGTTGTTAGTGCGACGTTATATTTATGGTATGTCATGTGAAACATTTTGATTAGGCGATGCAGGAATGTTAAGAGTTTATAGTGCGCATGCAGAGTTGAGATGTGCTCACCACACATTGTAACTGAACAATCAATTAATGCTTTGGCATTTAAAGTTACTGTTGGCAATCGTGGAATCTTATCATATGTATAGGTGGCAACTGATGAAAATGTACTGAACCTAGTTAGCTATGCAGGTATTATGCCCAGTTTAAAGTATTGAAAAACATTGACTATCAACAAAAAAATTAACAGTTTTAAATTTCTTTTCATCAATGCTTAAGCTGAACCCCCAATAATGAGTCTTGTCAAAATATCACACAAAGACAAAGAAGCATCATTGAAGTTTCTAACCCAAGTCTATAGTCCTAAGAAACTTACCCAAAAAGAATTTCGGTTCGCAGAAGTCAAACTCGTCAAGTGTGGGTGAGTTTTCCATGAAGTGGCGCAGTTTCTTGTTGGCATAGTCCAGCACAGCGGGGTGCACCTCCACACCATGGCTGATCCCGGCTGGGCCCAAAAGCAGGCCGGCCAGTGTGCTCAGGTAGCCCGTGCCAGAGCCCACGTTCAGGAAGCTGAGCCCGGGGCGCAGCTCCAGCCCCTCCATCACCTCGCTGTCCGACAGAGAATGTACTCAGTATGATACACAAGCGAGGCATGTTGAGCAGTTGCCGCTACCGCACAGTATCACCTGTAGATGCAGGGCGCGGACATGTGCAGCGCGCCGCTGCGCCACGCCAGGTCCTTGTAGGCGCGGTCGCGGTCAGCGGGCAGCATGTAGTCGGCGCGATCCAGCGCGCGGAAGGCCAGCTCCACCTCGCGCGAACGGATGTAATTGCTGCCCAGCAGATTGTCTATCAGTTCGTTGTTGTCGCGTCCCGAGCTCACGGCGCCACCCATCTTGAAGCTTTGGCTGCTCTGCTTTTGCAGCCCAGCCAACGACACTTATCACCTCAGCTGATTGTGAATGTGACGTCACAACTTGTTTTTCAACATTTTACTTGAGTCTCCTTGGGTCCACTCGCAAATTATATTTTGTAAATAACTAAAAAATATGGAATTGTTTTCAAACGAACTTGTTAACACTCCACTAAAAGGGCTGTCAATCAATTTATTACTTCCCTAACAAACAACAATGCATTGCACGCAACAGCAGCAAAAAACTATATTTCAACCACCAAAACAGCACTCTGCGACAGGCCACAGAGCATATAAATAAGAGACGGGACCTCCCTATATGCTTTTGTAATGAGTTTAGCCCCGTTAGCAATACCAACCAATAGAGCAAAAATGCAATGTCAAAAGTGCTACCAACATAACAACTTGTCTGTGCATTAGGGACGTCCACTTACATTGGTACTACATTTATCGATATCGATAAATTTTCATCCAGGGGCTCCGCAGTTAGCCTAATAAAATTAATAAAAATCAATGTTTTCAATAAAACGACAAATGAAATTAGTATTTTATTATTGATTATCAAATCACAATAATTGTGGTCAAGGTCTATTGAATTTATTTCAGCAGCTATTTGGTTTTTCCTTAGAGGTGTCCAATCTGAGCGAACTTCATCAATCGGTGGTTTGGATTCAGGTGCTGAAATCGTCAAAAAAAGTTAAGTTGAGTCGTTATTGATTATTAATTTGTTGGTAAACTATGCTACTTACCGGGATAGTTCTGATAAATATGCTGAGATTCCAGGCCACAATAATTGTGGTCAAACCCTACTGGACCAATAGCAACAGCTGATATTTTGGCTGCTGTACAAGGTGCTGAAAATGATAACACTTTGTAATTTATCAAAGTAAACAAACTCTAGTTACAAAAAACTTCAGCGATACATGAAAAGTCTACGTACCAGAGTTGTTTTGTGAAGCTCGACCACTAATAGGTTTTTGTATAGCTGAATCTGAAAATAAACAATTGCAAGAATAGTCCGAAAAAAAAATAGTTTGTTCCTGTTTACCACATAACTGCATAATTGACTATGTAACTATCAAATACATTTTTATAAAAAAATATTTTAAGTTAAAAATTAGTAAAAAAAATATTTTAGTAATTCCAATCACTAACCAGTTTCAAGTGATGCGACGTGGCTACGTGGTAAGGAAACTCAGCTAGTAAGTAATCAGGAAGAGGAGGCGCATTTATAAGTAGAGAAGATACAGCCCTGTAAAAAAATGTTTATCAAAGTATGTCATTTACGTATTAAGACGTAATAATAATATTGCGTTCTAAATGACGGAGCAAAATATATTCAAATGTTCGACGTAAAGCAAGGCGTATTTTGTGTTTTATTACATAATTATTCATGAAATGTAGTAAGTGTTACATTATAAGTTTATAACACAACTCACCATTTCTTTAATCGGCTTCCTTTTAAAATAGTTGTAAAAATCTTTCGGCCGGAAATGATCTCTACAAACATATTTATGTTGGTGGAGTTTTTCGATGGGGATATACGATATAAGATCTTCCACAATTTTCACCCATTGTCTGCATCTAAAAAAAAAAACAACATTCAATGCAGCCACTAATAGTGCATCGTTGAAACATTGTTATGGCTTACAGCAATTCACCCGTCATACACTGAGTAGTAATTCTGACCAAGGTACTTATCAGATATTTTTTTATCGATATTGAATATGTGTATGGCACATCACTATGACATTGAAACATCTGAGTATTTTTCTCATAGTATATTAATTACGTTATTTAACATAATTTATGATCTTGCTCTTGTGCAAGATGACAAAAACTGTAGCCAGAAATACTTACCGGTCTTCATCCCTAGGAAATTTACCCATAAACTTTCTTTTGGTACCCTTTGACCGGCTGCATCTTATTTTACAAATGGCACAAGTTCGACACCATCCGATCAATGCCAATATTAAAAGAAAATCACTAAACACTGTACAACAAGATACACACAGCTAGATATTGAAAAAACTTAAAACACAAAAATTTTAACTAGAAAACGTTCTAATATGTGCTGCGTTCCGCCATATTTGTTATGTTTTCAGTTTGACATTGACAGCAAAGAAAGAGTAAGTAGTATTAAAGAGTGAGACAAAAATATGTCCGCCATTAAAACGGGGCTAAATGCGAACAAAAATTTCAAAGTTCCTACTTGCGCTAGGCTGCGACAGGCAGCACAGAGTATCTATCTAACAGGCAGTGGCAAAAAGTATATAGGTAGGTAACCACTACGTCTGTCTGTATTCTGTGCAGCGAGCTCTCATCTCAGACAGAATAAAAAATTGTTCTGAGGCAGCGAGCGAGGTGGCGCAGCGAGCGACAGCCAGAGTTGCCACCTTGCAGAAAACTTTTTCACTAGTTTTTTTTTGGTATGTCACCAGATTTAGGGATATTTTTAACTAAAAAAATCCCCAGAATTCACTAAATAATTTAAAACTAATTACAAGGTAACAAGGTAAGTAAAAAAAACATTTTGATTTTGAAAACAATTAACACAAATAAACATGAAAAAACTAAAAATCTACTTCAAATACCTACTTCTGCTGGTATTTCAGACCACAAAGATAGAGTCGAACCAGCGAGTCATGGCACAATAGATTGGCAGCAAATTTAAAAATCTTTAACCTGTTAACCCCAAATATAGGCCGAAAAACCAAGTTTTGCAAGCTTTCTATGAATAAACATATTGCAAGATAATTTAAAATATCAAGTTAGTCTTTTACGACTGCATTTGGGGTAACAGCTTAGATTTTCAAATTTACCGCAAATCTATTGTAGGTAACACGATTTGCTGGTTCGATTCTATACGTCTAGCTACGTTCCAAAACAGAGTGCTTAGTGCGAGTTTTTTAACTACTCGATCGCGTTAACGTAAACTCATTGTGCAAGCGCCCGCACATGTTAGCGTGGCAAGCAATCTTCACTTCTCGCCTTGTTGCTTTGCCTTCAACCTTTTTCAATATCCACCTTCGATACTTTTTTAGGATCCAGTGCCAAGGACAAAGAAATAGATAATTTATGTACAAAGTTTATTTACACTGAAAGTACACTGGCACGGTGGAAATTATAATGTACAGAAGGAGTTAACACTGACTAACTGCAATAATTAGATGAAACTGAAAACTATAGCATCTGCATGAAAAACAACATTAAATTATTAATAAAATCGATTCCGATAGCAATCATCATTTTTAGACAGAATAGAAGAAAAAACTTTTTAAATAAAATCTACACGCAGCCTGCCAGCTATGCTTGGCGGAGCAATGAGGTTCGAATCTGCGCGCGCCTGATTGCCGCCTGTGAATGTGGTGTAGAGTCAACCCCACACTTTTTTACTTTTCTAAATTTGTTCTGTTCTCACCTTCACTCAAAAAACCAAAATTGTAATCGCTCCCGATATTGTGTAAATTGCCAAAATAAAATCAACTGTAAATCTACGACTTGAGTTTCAATAAAAAAGAAGCTCCATTTGTGTCCGCGAAGACATAAAATTGGCGACCGTGACAGGACTTCACCTGCTACTTCGGAGCGTCGATAACCTTCAGCTAAAGAAGGTCAAAGACAAAGAATCCAGGTCATCGGGCCAGTGCTGCAGCTAAAGCATCACCCCATCTGCGAGTTCATCACTTCAGATAAGTGCCCTGTATCCCTCCATAGCAATTTCCTACCAAATTCTATCCTTTCATTGTCCAATCTTGTTACCCAAAAATATCCAAGAAAACTTCATTTGCGCAATTTCACAGTATCTCACATCAACAGAACATTCATCCCTCCAATAATAGGCAAAAATAAACGGTTATTTTCCAATATTTCAAGGTATTACGCCGACTTTTTCAGATGGTACACAAAGTGACCTTTGTACCCTGCGACTTGCGAGTAACTTCCCACGTCAGTATCGAGCAAAAACCTGCTTCCTGGTCATCAGGTGATGCCGCGGGAGGAGCGTAGTATCATCCTAGCTAAGTGAAAGACCTTATTTTACAATTTACAACCGTAAATATCCGTCCAACGAGTAAATTCCGTACGTAAACGTAAACTAAACATGGTTAAAGAAATAAGTGCTGAGACTCTAAGGAGTCTACTTGCAAAACGTAGCTATGTAAAGGGACAAAATACAAAATTCAAGAATTATTTAAACAAAATAACGGATCGTACTCATTGGTCGGATATTGACCTTGCCGAGCTCTCACTAAAGCTGAGCAAGATAGAATCGTTGTCACTGAAGTTTGATGACATGCAGGGTCAGATTGAGGTCATTAATTCAGGTTCTCTTGATGTGGAGATTGATGAACGAGACTGTATTAAGCAAGAATTGATTCTTTGCATCGCACAAGCGAAAAGTTTACTAAATAAACAAAATGAATTACGGGACGCCGCCGCACAAGAAAGACGAGCGTCCGTATTTCCTGAAGCTCAATGCAGTCACGACCGTCATAGTTTGGGAGTAAAACTACCACAAATACAAATAGCAAAATTCAATGGTGCATATTTCCACTGGCTTGAGTTCCGCGACACTTTTTCCAATTTAATACACAAAAACGAACGCATCCCTGCTATACAAAAAAATCATTATTTAATTTCCTACTTAGAAGGGGATGCCGCTCGGGTTATTTCCAATATTGAAGTATCGTCTGACAAACTACACTGAGGCGTGGACATTGTTAAACAATCGCTACAATAACAAAAGGCTTCTGATCAACCACCACCTTAAGGCTTTATTCAGCACCCAAGCGCAAACGCAGGAGACTGACTCATCGCTTAGGTATTTAGTTGACCATGTTACAAAAAACTTGCGCGCCCTTTCCAGTCTCGGTCAAAAAACGGACAATTGGGACGTATTTATAGTTTACATGATTTCAGCCAAGCTAGACAGCCGCACACTCATGAAATGGGAGGAGTACCGCAACGAACTACAAGGCGACGGCCCTACCCTAGAACAATTTAACCGGTTTCTAATAGACCGCGCGGATGTGCTCGAATCTATTTACCGCGGCAAGTCAAACAATCATTATCAAAATAAGCCATCACACGCGACTTCACCCGCCGCCTCGAATAATTCCAAGCAACACAATCATAACACAAAATCATTTGCTGCGAATTTCGATAAGACATCGGAACGTGTAAGTACATTTTATCAGTGCGTTGTATGCAACCAGAACCACAGAATCTACGACTGCCCTACTTTTAAAGGCCTATCAGTAGCGGACAGACTCGCAGAAGTAAATAAATATAAACTATGTGTTAATTGCTTAAGACAAGGTCATCCAACTAGCCAATGTCGCATGGGCTCTTGCCGTGAATGTAAACAAAAACACAATGGTCTTTTACACCAACAGACAAACACAACAAACAGTCATGCAGTTTTAGATACAATAACTGAGCCTGACGTCGTTAATAACTTTTCAAGACAAAACACAACCCGAATAATTTTGTCTACAGCGTTGATTGAGGTATCGAATCCTACGACTAAACAAACAAAAACAGTGAGAGCACTTTTAGATTCAGGTAGTCAGTCATCGTTCGTTACAAAATCACTACAAAAAACTAAACTTACAAACAAACCCTACTGATATAAACGTCATAGGTATTGGCAATAACCACGCCAATAAGGTCACAGAAGGTTGTGTAGTTCAGCTAAGGTCTACCAACTCAAACTACAGTGTCATTCTTTCATGCTTAACACTAAATGAATTGACAGGAGACATACCAAAGGTCCCCATCGATTTCACAAAACTAAAATTACCTAAAGAGCTAATTCTCGCCGATCCAGCTTTCTACGAGCCGGCCCCTGTTCAGGTACTGATAGGTGCAGACCTTTTTTGGGACATTCTAAAGTTTAAAAACCTATTTAGAGGCTAAAAATTTCACCCATGCCGGGATTCGAACCCGCAACCTCTGGCTATCCGTGCCAGCGCTCTACCAATTGAGCATTCTAAAGTGTCAACAAAGGTCTCTTGGGCCAAACAATCCCAGGCTACAAGACTCGAAGTTGGGTTGGCTTATTGCGGGACCCATATTGTACCCAAAGGTCAAGGGGTCACCGAACAATGTAAATTGCAATCATGCTAGACTTTGCATTGATTCAGCAAAAGATCAAGAAGTCGACAAACTCCTTCCTAAATTTTGGGAGCTAGAAGAGCTACCCCAAAAAAGGGCACTGTTAAGTGACGGCGAGGAAATGTGCGAAAAACATTTCACTACTCACTTATCAAGGCTACCTTCTGGCAGATTCTGTGTCAAATTACCCCTAAAGGATACCCCAGACTGCCTTGGTGACTCTTATCACCTCGCAAAAAAGCGCTTAATCAATTTGGAAAAGAGATTCAGAAAGGACCTTACTCTAAAAAAAGAATATTCAAAATTCATAAAAGAATACAGTGACCTGGTCACCTTTCTGAATCTCCAATCCCTCGACCAAATCCATCCTATTTTCTGTGTCACCATGTAGTTTTTAAACAGGATAGTGAATCCACGAAACTTCGCGTTGTGTTCGACGGCTCAGCAGCGACATCTTCGAGTTTCTCTGTCAACGACCTGCAAATGGTAGGCCCAAATGTTCAGGCCTCTCTTCTCTCTATATTGCTCAGAGCTCGGCAATATAAATATCTCCTAACTGGAGATATCGAGAAAATGTATCACCAAGTTCTCATCAGCGAAGAGGATCGCGACCTCCAGCTGATACTGTGGAGAGAAGATGAGTCCCAGCCTATCAGAACACTGCGTCTCAATACTATCACTTATGGTACCGCAAGTGCTAGCTATGTAAGTACGCGGTGTCTTTGGCAGATTGGCGAAGAATGTGAAGATGAGCGAACTAAAACGATTATACAGAAGGACTTCTACGTGGACGACTTAATTACTGGTTGCGATGATCCTGAAGAACTAAAGTTCATACTAAAGTCAGTGACTAGCACACTCAGTAAGGGTTGTTTCAAATTGCGTAAGTTCAAAACCAATTTACCCAGTATTTTCGAAAACTCTGACCTCAACACAAATGAACATTTAACGCTAAGTGAATCCTCAAGCACTCTCGGATTGGGGTGGAGCCCTAGCGCTGACACGCTCAATTTTCCTACGGTCATCCCAAATAAAAATGACCCAATAACAAAACGGACTATTTTGTCCGTATCATTCAAAGTATTCGATCCTTTGGGCCTACTGAGTCCATGCATCATCCAGCCCAAGATGTTGCTACAAAAACTTTGGAAGCAAAAACTGGAATGGGACCAGCCAGTACCAAAGGATTATGAAGATTGTTGGCTTGAATTTCAAAATAACTTGTCAGCATTATCTGAAATTAATATTCAAACATCAGTTTTGTGTGACCAGCCTACAAGAATAGAGATGCACTCCTTCAGCGATGCTTCTCTACTGGCTTTTGGCGCATGCATTTACATAAAATCTATAAATAAAAACAATGAAGTTACCGTTAGGTTGTTGTGTGGTAAATCTAAAGTAGCCAGTCTCAAGCCCACCACTATACCACGCTTGGAGCTGTGTGCTGCGTTACTTGCCGCCAGGCTGTGCGATACTGTCAAGGAGTCGATCAGATACAAGTTCGACCGCGAGGTCCACTGGTGTGACTCCACCACAGTGTTGGCTTGGCTAAAGGGCAATCGCAGCAAGCTGAAGGCTTTTGTGGCCAATAGAGTAGGTGAAATAGTAGACACTACTGATTCGTCATCTTGGCGCTAGTGCCTACTGACCAAAACCCCGCAGACTTGATTTCCAGAGGTGTCCATTGCCGGGCAATTATCAAGGTCAAGTCTGTGGTGGAGTGGGCCGAACTTTTTAGCACGAGATGAATCAGAGTGGCCGACCCTAAAGTCTACCCCTGATTTTAATGATTTACCCGAAGTTAAGGCAGCAACGTCTGTATTAGAACCTGACACATTTTTAAAGTTTGACGATTTTTCCAAACTTACTAAATTACAAAGATCACTAGCACACATTAAAAGATTTCTGCACAACACAAAAAATCCAAAAGACAAAAAAATTGGTATTTTATCACTTGATGAACTAAATTAATCTTTCAATCAATTATGTGCTATTGCACAGAAATAAAGCTTTCCACAAGAATTAAAATCTCTTTTAAAAAATGAACCTATTTCTATGAAGTCAAAACTTTTACCTTTATCACTTTTTATCGATGAACAAAAAATAATAAGGGTTGGTGGACGAATCAGTGCTGCAGGCTGCTCTAACGAAAGGAAGCACCCTATATTACTCGATTCCTCTCACCATTTATGTAAGCTTATTTTCGAACATGAGCATAACAGAAATTTACATGCTGGGCCGCAGCTCTTTTTATCAACAATCAGAGAAACTGTCCATGTGTAGACGAGTATTAGGAAAAACCCTATCCCCGAAAATGGGAGACCTGCCGTCTCAAAGAATAACCCCAGATTTTCCATTTTTATCGGTAGGTATCGATTTTGCTGGGCCTTTTATGGTCTTAAACCGGAAGGGAAAGGGCGCCCGACTTATAAAAGCATATTTATGCCTAAGATATAAATGCTTGCATCTCGAAGCGGTTTGCGATCTATGAAAGGAGTCTTTCGTTATGACATTGCGTAGATTCGTCGCTCGCCGCGGCAAGCCAGTGGAAATATTTTGTGATAACGGGCCTAACTTTGTGGCAGCTGCCAAAGAACTATCATTATTTCTAAAATGCCACAATGAATCTCTGTCTGACTTTGCTGGTCAGGAAGGCTTCAAATTCATCTTTACGCCTAGCTACGCTCCTCACTTCGGTGGCATCTGGGAATCAGGTGTCAAATCCGCTAAGCATAATTTAAAATGCGTTATGGGCAACAATAATTTTACGTTTGAAGAAATTTCAACTCTTTTTGCGCAAGTGGAGGCGATCTTGAATAGTCGCCCCTTGTATCCTTTATCGTCGTCCCCAAACGATTTCCTATCCCTCACCCCAGGGCACTTTATTATCGGAAGACCGCTCAACGCGCTGCCAGCTCCGCACCTGGAAAACTACAAAGAAGGTCAACTAAACCGATATACTCGCGTCGAAAGAATCAGCATTTTTGGCAAAGATGGCACAAAGAGTATATTTAGGAACTCCAACTCAGAACCAAGTGGAAAACCAACAAGGCCAAGCTGAACGTCGGTGATCTAGTCCTCATCCATGAAGAGTTCGTTCCACCGTTGTGCTGGCGTCTAGGACGAGTCGTTAAAGTGTTCCCTGGACCTGATGGAGTCTCGCGCGTCGCTGATGTCGCTACCACTCGAGGCGTCTACAGAAGACCTCTCGTTTGTCTTTGTCCTCTACCAACGGATCAAGATCTTCAGGGTTGAAACGACCCTGCCTTTCAACGGGGGGAATATGTGCAAGCGCCCGCACATGTTAGTGTGGCAAGCAATCTTCACTTCTCGCCTTGTTGCTTTGCCTTCAACCTTTTTCAATATCCACCTTCGATACTTATTTGTTCTGTTCTCGCCTTCACTCAAAAAACCAAAATTGTAATCGCTCCCGATATTGTGTAAATTGCCAAAATAAAATCAACTGTAAATCTACGACTTGAGTTTCAATAAAAAAAGAAGCTCCATTTGTGTCCGCGAAGACACTCATATTTCTATGGCATCGAGGAAGCGCCACCTAGCGACAAGTATGGAAATTAAAATTGCTGAGTGCGAGTTGTAATGGTTTTACGTTGAGAAGTGACCACGTTTACCAGCCAAAACACGAATAAACGCGAGTACGAGTTGCACTGTGATAGCGTTTTGCCAGTTCGAACGGTTAACTTACTCATACTCACTATTCAATGCTCTATTAACGCGGTAGTAAAGTTACTCGATTGGATCTGTCAAACTCGCACTAAGCACTCTGGTAATTTTAACTCTGCAAAGTGTACATATTACTTTAAGCCGGATCCAAAACATTTATTGCTGCCTTTACCGAAGAGTAAAGAGGGTTGCCAATATGTACTTTCTAAATTCTTTGAGATTCTTAAATATCACTAAAAGTCATCAATTGAATTTTTCAGTGATTTTTTTTCTAGAATATCACTGCCTAATTCCTAAAATTCACTAAATCTAGTGACAAAATCACTAAAGTGGCAACACTGGCGACAGCAGCACACAAAAAGCAGCACAGACAGCAGAGGCAGAGCAGCGACACAGCAGCATAGAACAATGACAGCAGCTACTTCCCACAGGCTACAAGATGTCACTAACTAACTGCTTCTTTGGAAGTGTCTAGATAGCCACAAGCTATTACTCAATAACACAGATGTCAAAAAAAAAGACGGATGGAATCTTCTATAATCACGAGTGAAGCAGACAAATGGCCGCCGTCTCTTTATGTATGCGTGCCATCGGTGTTGCCAGACTAATATCACTTTGCCCACTTTTTAAATCAAGAGAATCAAGGTGCTTCAGGGTGCTAACTAGCGCCACCAATGGAAAAAAGTCATAAGTTGTGTTATAATACGTTTTATTTTAAAAGTGAACATGAAAAATCTTAACAACTGTGACAACTATTTTTTAAACATACAGTCTAGAAACTAGAATCAACAACCAAGGACTTCAATCACTTTCCAGCAAAAACAGCCGGTTTAACGGAAATCCATTAAAGTTCTAATCTATTGATCATATGTTCTAATCTATTGATCTCCGAAATGCCTTAAATCATGTTATCAAAAAATAAAGTAAACTTACCTAATCTAGTGACGGTTTCACTTTTATTATACTACTGAGTGACTTAAAAGGCTTTCATGAAGGAGGTGGGGCCTCGATTGAGGGATTGGTTATGACTAGAGATCGGATAATCGGATGCATATTAGCTAACATTGATAGCACTTTCTTTTAGTTTGTTACTATAGAATCAAGTTACACCCAACTATACAGGGTGTCCCAAAAATAGGACGTCACGCTGACATCGGAGGTAGATGGACTTAAGGCGCATCAAATAAGCTTAATATGTCCATAGAAAAGTGTCATGAGTATTGAGTATGACCAATTTCAATATTTTTTGAAAAAAATGCCACTTTTTGATGATTTTTGTATCAAGGATCTTCTAAAAAACCGTTTATTTAAAAGAGAAATACGTTAACGGCTTGGTCAATACTTACTTATGATGTAGCAAACATTATTTAGTTGATGATCAAAGTGAAACACTGACAATTTTATTGTCAGGGTCAATTTTTATTCTCTCAAAAAAAACAGTAGCTCTACTTTGGGCATCTACCACGAAAAAAAAATACTTGAAACGTAGTGAACAAATGCTTTTAAAACTTCCCTGTGCTATACCAATTCCAAAATGGTATAACACTTGCAACAACAGCCCTTTGTTTCTTTAAACAATACGTCAGATAGAGAAAAAAGCTTTAAGCGGAAGGTGACGTCACTCGGAATTTATCCTGCAGCTGCGTCCTAATAACAAAAGAAACGCGGGCAGCGCACAAGCTCATTGTGAAACAGATAGAGAATTGTTTTTTAAAGACAGGGATGGAGATATCTCCATCAGCCTGACAAGACGCACCAGGTAGTAAAGTAAACCAGTTCGTTACCTTGCGTTTCGTGCTACACTCGTGTTCTCTGCGCCGCTTCGCCTCTGTTTTGTTTTTGATTTCGACGATTTAAAGCATTCCTACCGGACTTTGATTTGCTTGTGATTTGGACTACCATTGTGACTACCACTCCATATTAGCACCTTACAATAAGTAAATATTTACTTATTGTAAGTAAAAATTTGGGAGTTTTGGAATCGACAAATTTAGTGTTTTTGGAGCAGATACCTATAACAACTGCCTCTTATTTTTTCTTCATTTTTTAAAACATTGATAAAAACGAATACGAAACAAGAATTAGAAAGAGAAACTAATTACATTTACAAATTAACGTGAAACAGCGTCACCAACTAATTCACGCGCTCAATTTACTCACATTATCACATGTGACAAATAAGTGGAAAGCTTAGGATACAAAATATCTAAGTTATATCACTGCCACCTACAACGGTGGCGGGTGTTTGACAACTTAACTAATATCAGCTGGATGTCAGGTGTCAATAATTATTGTAGGTTATCTCTTGTTTATTATGTTTGTGGTATATATAGCCATTGGCACAATAAAATGAAATAGACGGCTCATGCACAACGTTTGGAACGATGTATATAATTTTAAATAATAAAAACTGGAACGACTTCAGGTGTTGTTTTATTTGTAGATATTTATAGTAATTTTAAAACAGAAAACTGGATAAAAAAACGGAGAAACAGGTAAAATAGTCAGATCTGGTCAAAGGGTAAAGAAGTAATGATGAAAAATGAGGAAAATCGAAGAATGTGTGACGTACATAATTTAAATATTTGAAAATGATAGATTATAGAAAAAGAAATAAAAATGGTGTGAAGAGGTTTGCACCGTTACACTACCCGGGGGCAACCGGTAATTTTTTTTTTTTAAATATATGTGAGTATTTAAAAAATATATTTAAAAAATTTTTTTTTTTAAAAAATATTGTCGAGTAAAATTATTTAATTTAAAATTTTAAGTCGAGAGTCCAAAGTAAGGTCGATGAAGGTCGGGGATGTGGGATGGAAAGTAAATAAATTTAAATATTAGAATAAAATATAAAACATGGGCGATGAAAAAAATTTTGAGTGTGTGGGGTGACATTTACAATGAATATTTACATTAGGCAGTTCCACTTTTATTCATCATCTATCATTCATCCCTAGCATGCATCATCTATCATTGTCTTCAACTAAAGTGAAGTTGAACGTTCATTCAGTATAGACAAAATCTATTTTTATTAATTAGATTTATCCAGAAACTGGCCTAAATTAGTAATAGGCTTATTTAGCCAGTTACCACCCGCTGGTATTCGGTAGTGGTAAGGCTTATTAAAGAGTCACAATCCGCTCTATGAAAATTATTTACATTTTACAAATATTTATAATATTGGGTACATAATACCCGACGGGGTAGAATCCGTCGTAGTCGTGCTCTCAAGAGCTATGGTGGGGTAAACACCGTAATGCGTTTAAGTAAGTAACGCGATTGATAAATTAATTAATTGACCTAGGCTTATTTAACGTGTTGTCGCCGCACCTGATTGAATGTTGGGTTGTTATAAAAAAAAATTGGTTATTAAATGTTATGGGGGATAGTGTTAATAAAGAAATTGACTTTTGTATGATGCAATGTATCCGAAAAGGTAATGTAGTGAATATATATACAGAAAATTAAAACTATAAAAAGATGGCGTTGGTAGATTTTGTACAAGTTGTCGGTTAAAATGTCAGAGGTTAAATTTTTAAAAAGAATACGGACAATATAAAAAAGAGGTTAAGAAATTATTTTAGTAATGAGGTAAGGATGGGGTGAGTGTGAAGTTTTTATTTTATTGCCAAAGAGTTCCTTGTAGGTTTAACCTGTGGAGGTTTTGTTTAGAATTCTGAAAAATTTATGACGATGAATGGTGTCAAAATTACTGACGTCTAGAAATTTGGTTTGCAAAGATTTTGTAAATAATTATAATTATATTTTAATAATATAATATTGTTATCAATAGACTGTATGAGTGCATCTTCGCCTTACCTTTGAGTCGGCCTCAAAGACCTAGAGGGTAAAGCTCGGCTGTCTACGTGTAATTACCCAGGATACTCTCCTGAGGCAACGTAAGTTAGTAACCAGTCCCACCTGGAATTATAAATTCCAGGTTACCGAGGTCTATGGAACTGCTAGTAAGCAGCCTGTGGGTGTGTAACTGTCTGATAATGTGTGTAGAAGTTATTGATTGTGTACTGTTAGTGTACTTATACTAACTGTAGTATGTTTCGGTTAGGTGGGGTGCAGATATAGGTATAGAATAAGAATTTTATTAGGGCCGAAAAATTTGTTACTATGGATGAATCTACTTAGTGAAGAATAGGTTATGAGTAGTTATAATGAATTACCTTTTGGTCCAGAAGTCAAGTCGCACTTTAAACTGAATTTAATATTTTATTTATAAAACGTGAAAACACTTAACAAAAAAAATCTTGCAGGTCTTCAGAACCGGAAGAAGTCCAACCTTCGAATCCTTAAGCAAGGCTGGGGAGCTCCTGGGGATGCGCGTGTGATGAATGGGGTCGTTGGTCGTGGGTATGAAGCAGCAGCAGCAGTTCGACGATTGTGCACTCGTATAATCGTGGTAATCGTACTCGTACTCGTATTCGCCCTCGCACTCGCAGCGTAGCCGCGGTGGGTGGGCAGTGTCGTCTCGGCGTATCAAGCCGTGGGGTGACGTTGGGTTTCATTATTATCGTTGGGCGCCAGTGGAACGTTGGGTACCTTTATAAATAATAATAAACTGGATCGACTTCAGGTGTTGTTTTATCTATAGATATTTATAGTAATTTTAAAACAGAAAACTGGATAAAAAACGGAGAAAGAGGTAAAATAGTCAGATCTGGTCAAAGGGTAAAGTAGTAATGATGAAAAATGAGGGAAATCGAAGAATGTGTGAAATATTTAAATATTTGAAAATGATAGATTATAGAAAAAGAAATAAAAATGGTGGGAAGAGGTTTGCACCGTTACACGTTGTTACATGTCCACACACAGCACGGCTTGTACAGAAATCAGGCGGCAAATTTCATACAATTAGATATTTGAAGATAATAAAGATATGTTATTTTATAAGGGTTACGGTTGCGTATTTCCATAACTCCAAAACTACTACTATAAAAACACTAATAAATGCAACAAATACATATTTCTCCACTTTTCGGGAATTTTTCCCGGAAAAAAACTGGTATCACTGCGGTATTTGACATCCCAATTTGTAAGTAAATAAAGAAAAGTAAACAAAACCTAATAAGGAAAAATATCATGAATCAGTAACTTAAAATATTACTTACGCATGGTAGGTGCTCCCATGAGACTTATTGCATTTTTTCGAGAAGTGTTTACACCACCGTACCACACAAGATGGCATTTCTTAAAATTTTCTTTTGTGTCAAACCAGACTTACTGGCACTGCTGCCCGGAGCGTAATGGCGGCAGAGTGACCGACTTGGTGTATCTGTGTGAGTTAGCTCGTGTATGCACACGAAAGTGTAGGACTAGGGGTGCTTCACACCCTTTCAATGCGAGATGGCATCAATTCATACAAACAATTCATAGCGCTATTGTGAATTTGTGCTGACTGCTTATTCCTTAGCGATTTTCATCATCTGTCAAATTCCATACTAGTTTATTTAACAGAACAGGTACGCGAGTTTGATATGATTAGGCAGCAGAGGGCTTGATTTTTTTTAAAGATATCTTTCTGATGATGATGTTGATTGTATCGGACGCCGAGTCCGGTTTTTACTTTTTGTTAATCCGTGCTAATGCCAACCAAAAGTCCCAAGATCAGTGAACATGTTACATGGTTGTAGTGTGGTCTAACTTCGGTCTAACAAGTCAAGTCACCAATTTTGTCTTTTTAATCTGTGTTGGCAACTTAAAAAAAAATTAAGCCACGGGACGAGATGATGAAAACTTTATTGTTTTTCTCGAATAAATAAAGTCAAGACAAATTTATAATAAATTTCTGTATACCAGGTGAGACGATACACTGTTCGTCGTTGTCGTTCATAGCCTTTCATTTGTTGGCTCGCTTGAATCCCCAATGATGTACTTGTGATTAACTTTTTGCCGTGTCACATAGTAACGAACGTCACAACGTAATCAAATGATATCGTAATCAAACCAGAATCTCAAGGGGTGCTACAGAACATAATAGCGATTGGTATTTGTCGCACAGGGTATCAGACGGTCATGGCGGAGGCGGGTGAGACGGCAGCGGGCGCGGGCGCCGGCGGCACAGCAGGCGCGGCCGGGGCTGCGGGCGCGGCCGGGGCGGCGGGAGCAGGCGCAGCAGGAGGCGAGGACGAGCGCCGCGACGAGCGCATGCTAGAATGCAACATCTGCCTGGACACTGCACGCGACGCTGTCGTCAGCATGTGCGGTCACCTGTTTTGGTATGTACTGCAATAACTTGCAGCCTCAATTAGTTGTCTGAGCCAGTGTTTTCATGTTTCACATAGCTTGGCAAATCTAATTTTGCATTGCACATTAGACAAACTGGTAGATTTAGCTTATTTTTACTTCAAAAGTGCCTGGTACGATTTCCTATTACCAACTGAGCTTTTGACTGACCTTATTACAAATGAAAATATTTAAGTAACTTGCTTAGGCAAAGCTTGCAGGTATGGGATGGTATGGGAAACTATTTGCACCAAAAGTGTCTAGTGCTCAAGGAAATTTTTAATTTTTTAATTGGATGAATAAATTTTGTCTTGTATTACCTATAAAAAATATATCCAATTAAACATACCAAAGACTTCCACATCTAGTCTTCCAGATTGGCTTACTTAAATTCCTGTTTGAAAAAAAAAAGAATGAAAAAATCTTTATTTGACCGCCACTTATAATCCAACTACTATGTGTTGACTTACTTTATTTTGTAATAATTTTGTTCCCAAAATAATTTTATCAGTGTTTAGAATGGGCCTTCAGAATAGACATACTCTTATCTAATCCAATTGTCCAATCCTAGATTACATTTCTTTATATTATTTTCTCTTTATATTATTTTCTAACGATGGATTCCCATGGAATTAAAGATAATTATGTATAGATCTAATTTTATGAAGTATTTGAATCCACCCTCTTACTAGATACATGAATAAACAAATGTTTCAGCTGGCCATGCTTGCATCAGTGGCTGGAGACACGACCAAGTCGGCAAGTGTGCCCGGTCTGCAAAGCGGCAATTAGCCGTGACAAGGTTATTCCCCTCTATGGCCGCGGCAATACCAAGCAAGAGGATCCTAGAAATAAGGTCAGTACTTGCTACTTGCCATGACACGGAATATTGTGTAAAAACCAATTAAATTATAGATTGGCAATATAAATATATATTAATTTCATTTAGTTGTACTTAGTATAGGGCTAACGAAATCTTCGTAATATGTCCATGGATATTTTATTGTAGAGCAAAATAAAACATTATTACCTTATTTCCCAACGTTTCGGCAGCGTTACAGTGGCCGTGGTCTCGGGTAGACTGAAGTGGGGAGTACAGTCAATTATTGTGGGTAGTCACTATTTATTTTTCGCTACTGTAATGCTGCCGAAACGTCGGGAAATAAAGTTATTACGTTTTACCCAATAAATAATCGCGATTGTACCCGTTTAATATATAACTATGTATGAGTATCGCGAATCATTAAGAAATACCAATAAAATAAAAGTTTACATTGGTTATAAATCTGGGGACAGTAAGAAAATACTATAATTAAAGCAAAGATGAAATTAAATGTCCAGAGGAATAAAAGATGCAGATGATTCAAGTTATCAGAATAATAAATTATTCCGATACCTAGCTAGGTTAGGACCAAGCTATCAGAATAATAAAGGATAACTAAAATAAAGGGATAATTAATAATAAATATTAATATAAATTTCAATAATTTTAAAATTGCTATGCCAATATCGGTAAAATTACATTAGAACAAAATTTTTGTCTATGTAACATCATAATATACTGTAATTTATGGCAATAAATTGATTGATTGATTAATAATTGCTAGGGCAGCAATTTCTGCTGGCTGCAGTTATTGAGGGTGATTAGAATACAATGGTTATTACCTAAACAGTATATCTTGATTCATTGCTGTTGTTTTGCTCTTAAGTGTGTAGTCAAATACATGGTATATGTAACTCAAAACATTATTTGCATGGCGTCAATAAAGGTTTCATGAATGTGTGATTTTGGTAACCAATTATTCACTAATAAATTAAGTCTGAAATAGTTTTTGTATGAACCCAAGTTACATTTTATAATTAGTCGCCTTGAATAATGTCAACTCGTGAAATAATAATTTATACAAGCTAGTGGGTGAGTGAGTGTGCCGCGTCGCAGGTGCCGCCGCGGCCCGCTGGCCAGCGCACCGAGCCCGAGACCAGCAGCGGCTTCCCCGGCTTCGGTTTTGGAGATGGATTTCACATGTCATTTGGCATTGGTGCCTTCCCATTTGGAGTTTTTACTTCTACTTTTAACTTTGGGGACCCAAGGCCTAGTGCTGGTAAGACCATTAATATTTTATCTCAATGCTTATAGGCTTGAATTCCTACAGTCTATATGTTTTGTTTATTATTATACAAACATGATACTATCTCTAGCGCCACTAGTGTTACGTACTCGCTCGTTGTATGGAAAAGGCGACTAAATACCTAGTATTTACTGAGTAAGGATGATAAATATGACTAAACTTCCCTTCATACCTATTTATACTCTAGTATTAATCCAAAAGCGTATACAAACTTCTTAAAATAATGCGATAATGTTATGCAAACAATTTTGCTGATTGTGCATTTGTTATTGTGTAAACCTCTTTACAACATTTTTTTTTATATTTCTATCTTTCATAATTCATAACTTTATTGCCATGTAGTTGTTTAGATGTTACAATTTAGGGTTGTCTCATACAGTCAAACATTATACCCATTATATCCCATCATAAATCAAAATTATGTCATTCAAAGATAGATAGATAGATAGATAGAGAACACTTTATTGCACAACCAGAAAAATAAATTTAGATTTCATTTGCATTTTCCACTTGCCACCTCACCTTTGATGAATTACCAATAATTTCCTATTTGGTTCTGATCAGTTTTATTTGTACAGTTGCACAGTTAAAGTCATACATATTTTATTATTATTTATTACAAGAACCCTTCCAAATTGATCACATGATGGGATTTAAATGATGATGATGATGATGCCTTCCATGCCGATTTCGGCAACGGCGACCAATTCTGTTTTGTGTTACTGGTGCGTCCTCACATGACTAATGTAACCAATTTTATGCAGTAAACGTCCGAAGACAGGTGCCACATGTGAGGACTCCATTTACATAATTGTACAAAATATTCGAAGGCGCTTTATTTTTTAAATGTTCCCGTCGTAAATCAAGCTCGTGCCTTCGTTTATTTTCAAAGTCGTTAACCTTTATTTTAACTTTTTGCCTCCATTCAGAGCGACTAGCAGCTTGCAATTCCCATGTCGTAGGCTCGATCCCGCACCCTTTCATATGCCTCTTCAGCACATCCTTGTATCTCAGATACTGGCCTCCGCTTTTACGCTTGCCTTCTTCAAGGGATTTAAATAAAGACTTATTTGATCGGTGCTACGTAGGTCACACTATAAGTTTTGCGTAATTTAAAAAACCACATGTTATAACCAAAATATTACGTTTATTGCTTTTCAAAATACTCTTGAAGAGACTAGTGCCCTATCTTTATTAATTTAGGGATATCTAGACTGAAAAAGCGTGGACTGTAGTTAACATAGGTATGGTATAATGACTAGCGAACAAAATACATTATTTCTCCGTCGCGATATATCGAGAAGTGTCGTGGCCGTGCGGCGGGTCGCAGGCCACGGAGCCCCTCTTGCCCCGCGCGTCTCCTCGACCCCCGGGCCGGTCGGTTTAGTCGCCTCCAACTCTCCTTTACATTTTAAACATTTTTTCATGCGATCGAACCATTTTTTAAAACAGGAGCACCACAGATCTGAAGGCATGTTTTCTACGAGTACATGCTGATTGAACGCTATCACTGCCTCTTCGGAGTTGGTAAAAGTGACCTCTCATCAAATCTTTGATTTTAGGGAAAATACAGAAATCACAGGGTGCTAGGTCGGAGCTATAGCAGGATGGGTGACGAGTTGTACTTTTTCGAAAGCTTAAAATTACTTTGTTTTGTTGGCCGTGTGTGTTGAAGCGTTGTCATGATGTTGGAGAACGCGGCTTTTGGGTCATTTTTCGCGAACTTTTTCAAACACCCTGGGTAAAGAAATGTTAGAATACCACTCGGCAGTAACAATTTTGTTGATCTTCAAGTGGAATTGTACAGATGGGACCCGTAGATAAGAAAAAAAGCAATAATTTTTTTACCAATGTTTCTCGCCTGCCTCACTTTTGTTGGCTCATTTTCAAACACCCATTCACAAGATTTCTGTTTTTTTTCGGGTTCAACGTTTCATCTCCAGTGACAATGTCATAAACAGCATTAGAATGTCCGCGGTCGTACTTTAGTAGCATCTGTGAGCACCATTCCACGCTAGCCCGTTGCTGAGTTCATGAGGGATCCAACGGCAACAAAGTTTCCGAACTTTCAATTCTTCGTGTAAAATTTTTGAATTTGGCTCATACCAATCCCCAATAGTCCTCGAATTGTCTCATAGGTAATCCGCGGGTTTTCTTCAATTAGCCGCTTAGCAGTAGCCACATTATTTTCGTTGACGGCAGTTGAAGGCCGCCCTTTCTCTAATTCTGTCTATAATTTCGTCACCCATTTTTGAGATTTGACTCTTTGGCATTACTACTTTACATTTCAACCAGACCCGTCTACATAAATCGTCCTTTACTTGCTTATCGGTGTATTTACATTCGATAAAACTAACCGTCGCATTAAAAAGCATCGCAGTAAAATTTTCGATGTAACGAGGCATCGCACCAACAAGCAGTCGGTGTATAAACATTCGATTGAATAAGGCGTCGAACAATCAATCGTTAGTGACCGTCAGGTCCGCTGGACAAAATGAGATATAGAAATCAAACCATGCGTATTATTTACTACCCATTTGCTACTATTTACTACCTATCATAAAGTATTTGCTACCTTTACGGTATCGAATTTATCAAAAGAATAAAGTGGCCAGCCATTCTGACGTCTGGTTGGCTGGCTACTTGAATTTTCTCGTCATGTTAGTTAAGTGATAACGATGTCATTGATATCAGTATTTACTACCTTTTTGCTACCTAGAGAAAACATTATTTTTACGATGATAAAAAGCTCGCATAAACCTTATTTAGGAAAAAAATAAAACGCCTGTGCAAATGCTCATACCACCCGTGTTATTCATGGCTAAAATATTTCTGCAGGCGCTTAGTAGAAGTAGATTTTAAATGAACTGTCTTAGGTTTTAGTTGAATTTGTGATACCATAATAAGTAGAGTTTTATGAAAATCGTTAGAAGACTCAAAAATGACAATAAAATTAATTGAAATAATAATTAATATAGTCGGTCTAATTATGTCATGTTATTGGCGTGTTTCAGCTTTCTGAATCTGTCACCGTTGCAAATATTATGTAGGTCATTTGTAAATAATATTTTTTAAACTACCGACAATGTTCATGAATACAATTAATGTATGCCAATTTCAGATCTTATTATAAATAATTTATTGATATATTTATGAACTTTTATTACATATCTTAAGAGAAATATAAATACGCATGAAGTATAATAATTAGTTACAATAATTGGTCTAGAATCTACTAAGCGCCTGCGAAAATATTTTAGCCATTATCGTCATGGAGCACATAGGTGGTGTGAGAATTAGTACAGGCGTTTTAATGTTGTTATCTAAATAAGATTTACGAGAGCTTTTTATCATTGTAAAAATAATGTTTTCTTTAGGTAGCAAAAAGGTAGTAAATACTGATATCAATGACATCGTTAACACTTACCTAACATGACATGAAAATCCAAGTAGCCAGCCAACCAGACGTCAGAATGGCTGGCCACTTTATTCTTTTGATAAATTCGATACCGTAAAGGTAGCAAATACTTTATGATAGGTAGTAAATAGTAGCAAATGGGTAGTAAATAATACGCATGGTTTGATTTCTATATCTCATTTTGTCCAGCGGACCTGACGGTCACAATCGTTCGAAGTATCATTCGTAGCCTATTCGTAGGTGAACCGTATTTCGAACAAAGAATTTTCGGGATGGAGTAGGGAACCCATTATAACAATGAGAAACACGTTTTTGCATAAGAGATATGTAAAAAAATCGTATATAACGAGAGGATGATCAAAAAATGTAAAAGTTTTTTTTTAAGTGATATTGTATTGATTTTGTTATTTCTTAATTTTATCTACACAGTTAATGTGAATTCCCAATCGCTGTACGAGCAGCCGCTTGGCTTGAAGCGCCAGCAGTGATCTAGAGCACAATACAAGAATATGTAGGGCCTACGAATGCTTTAGTATTAATACTGAACTTCATTTTCTCTTTGTAGCACCCCGAGGTACAGCGCAGTACGAAGAGGAACAGTTCTTGTCAAAAATATTCCTGTGGGTAGCCATACTGTTCGTACTGTGGCTGGTGTTTGCATGACCGAGCGGAGCAGAGGACTCGGCGCGCGTGCTTCGCCGCCACCCGCGCCCCGCGCCCCGCCCCTGCCGCCGCCTCCGGCGACTGACGCGCCGCATGTCGCTGCCGCATGGCCACGGACAATGGACCGTGCAGGCGCATGAGCCCTCACCCCTTCACTTAATTTTATATAGGTATTGAAAAATGCGTGTTTGTTCACTACTCAAATCTTAAGCTTATTTTTTGGGTCCAACAGAAAACTACTCTGTTCGATTTAAGTTACCTATGTCATTCTTTCACCATCATTTCTGTAGACGCGTTAACAATAAAAAGAATAACGGTCTTTTGTAAATACGAAAGCTCTATTTCTCGAAAGCATTCCTCAGGTGTAGTTTATTTAATGTCTTGTAAAATGTCCACCACAGACTATGTTAATCGTTGTTTATTGAGAGTTTAAGGAATTTTGTTCTTATAAGATCGTAATAGAACACATGATGTCGAAAATTGATTTACATAACATTTTAAGGGAGTTGATAAAGAACCATAAACATTTCTAAATCTTACGTCATTGTTAACATTTAAATAGAACCTTTTCGTTAATAAAATTGCCTCCAGTGCGCGTGCACTATTATAGCTTGAAGGTTCAACTAAGCTGCCACACTCTCATTAACCACTATAGTCGATGTGACATATCAAATAAGCGCTAGATCTCTTAAAAAAAGCTTTGCCTGAAGGTGAATTTCTTTTTCTCGTGGCAGCTAACCATATGAATGTCATCAGCATAACTGCAACTGATATAAATTGTAAAAAAAATAACTCTAGTGACACCGCGGCTGTGAGGCACCGAGGGGGTGTGAAACTGTGAAAATATTGTCAGAAAGGCTAAATGGCTTGATCAATTCTCACGGATGGGATAATACCTTAATGGAATATTTGCATTTTATGATGTCACAGAAATCAACATGGCAAATGAGTAGTTTGTAAGTTTCTAACTTACATTATCTCAGCAATATCTTTGTGTCCTTGCTATCAATAGTCATAATAAATATTGGTGTATTTGAAATGGAGCAAGAGCGCCTTTAGACAAAGTATCAAACTTTTAGGACATTTAAAAACGACAAATTGCATTTCTCAGCTAAGAGTAACAGAGCGTTCCTGAAGTACCTATTTACTTAGTGAAATTCTCAATTTAGAAACCGGCTATTTTATCTGTTTGGGACTGATAATAGCTTAGCAAGTATCTAGAAATATCTATATAGATGTGGCATGTTTTGTTAATTGTATTTGTTACTGGTTTAAACTGTAGAATTCTAAAAAGCCCGATAGAACTACCATATAATGGTTTTTAATTATTATTTTCGAGGCGATTTTGCTTTCCATTATCTAAGAGTAGTAACGAAATAAGAAATGTGTTTGACTGTCTTTGATCTTTAACAGATCTGAAACTCCTAGAACATCGGCGAAGTTGTTAAAGGTCAAGGGCTAATTAAATAATAGATTCGGCCAGCAATAGCCGGTGCGAGATGATGCGGATGGCGAAAGACCACAAAAGATGGCACGATGGGGAGAGGCCCACCCATAACTAAGAGTCGACAGAGGTGGGCATTGATAATGATGATGATTCCTTGTGTGGGAGCATCGCCAAATAATACAATGGCGATCGATGGCTTTAAACTCTGCAGAACACGTCTAGAGTAAGCGTCTAGTTAGCAGATAATTCAGACATTTAAAGCACCTATGTATCGGCGACAACCCTGTCTTATTTATGCCCCAATTCATCGAGGCTGCTAACTTACGTCCAGTTAGAATCGAAATTTGTAAGTTGTCAACGGGCGCAAAGTCCGTGTCATCGGACTTTACGCCCGTTACGGACAATTTAAGCGCTTTTTACATTCACAACTCAATTTTTTTTTTCCATTGAGTATGGGATATAATTTAAAATCATGAGTTGTGTGTGACTGAGTTTTAGTAGGAGTGTGAAAAGTATATCAGTTAACTGTTTGTCAATAGAGATTAATTATCTTTTAATGCATTTTCTTCCTGAGAGTGTTACATATTTGGAATAAATATTATTACCTATTATCGAAATAGATGCTCTCCTTCCAGAGGTAAATGTCGGTTAGCAACTCTCAACTAACTCACCAGATGACCAATGAATATCAATCATGTACAGAATATGGTTTATTAGTTATTACCAATCTGTAAACTATGTAATGTTTCAGGAATTACTGGCTCGTGTTTACAAAAATGGCTAATAAATTTAATATATGAATTCGCTTTTTGTGCCTTCGTTTCCTCCATAATAGCTAGAACAAAATATTCAGCAAGGAGCTCTAGCAGCCTATTCTCTCCTAGCAGCTAGGAGAGAATAGTCTGCTAGGAACATTAGGATCATAAGTTGTCATACGAGGGCTGAATATTATCCACATGTTTGGATCTGTTGTGTCCACCCCTTGTTCTTACACTTATTCCACATCGAAAATGTGTTCAGGTTTAGGGTCCGCCATACCCTACAAGCCTCATTCCTTTTTCAGTAGGACATGTAAGAATGGTTTATCCTAGGGTTCATAAAAAGAATTTAATTGAAGAATGGTTTACTTTGCAGATGAATATTTGTCATCAGTCATTCATTAGATGGTTAGGTGGGTGGTGGGAAAACTAGAACCAGGCACTCTTGAGTTGCACTGCAAACATTTCCACAGCAACTTAATTATAATGTAAATCAGAGAACTAGAAGTGTGTCATGCAAGCAGTGTACCTATTTTATAATGGTAAATTTATTGAAATCTATGTGTATATAATTATTTTAGTATGTTATGAAAGGTGGGTAAATTTGTTTAATGTAAACTATAAAAAAAAATAAACAATGAAATCTACATACAAAGCTATTTTATTACTTAAATAAAATAAAATTAATGTGTGCAAGAGCTATTATAATTTTTTCATTGGTTTTTGTACATAAGTTTATATAAGGGATAAGGTTCAATTTATAGCGGAAATGATTATACCATTGCCTAGTAGGATTAACCTGCACCGAACTGTCACATAAATACATATTTTAACACTTTGGAATCATTTAAATTGTTTAACCAATTAGAGTGGACAGTTACATTATAGAAAGGCTGGAATGTACCTCCTGAACTAAATGCTTTCAAATACATATTTAACAAAACACAACTTTATATACTTACAATATTGTAGAAGATTTGTAGTCTCACCTTCAAAATATGTACATAAATATATATCAAGAGTGATCAGTTGTTTCATGAGAGGTGTTTTAGGAAGTGCTCAACTTAAGGGGGTCTTTCTACCCATTAATGCAATTAGGTTTCACTGACCTTTCCTTAAACACCCAGTATATATGGTGCCATAAATAGATATGATTTAATTAAAAGGCTTACTTCCTGGTTTCATATGCTCCATAAACTATCAGTAACAATACTGCAAATGACACTATTTGCACCATATTATGCCTAATACATGCAATATCTTAAGAACCAACTTTTCCTTAAAATTATATAGAAAATGTGTGCAGTAAGCAAACAGCTTAGATACTGGGTGAACTGAAGTGATTTCAAATAAAAGATATTTTTTTGTTGCATGAAAAACATAGCACATACCTACCTAAATAGTTTGCATGTTATACATCGCAGGGTTTTCTGACAATGGAAGCCCATTGGAGCCATAGAAATGTTCAATCCTTAAAAGCTGGAATATCAGTTGACATGATCAAAACATACCTATTTACAGGGTGGTTAATTTCGAAGTACCAGCAAGGATTCCTTATCATACATGGAGAAATATAAATTGTTTTCAAGTTATTGTGTACCTACTAGTGTAATTTGCAACATTGATGTGACCTAATCTTGAAGAAAATATGGAAGATATTAAGCATAGAAGAGGCACGTAACTTAAAACTCTGAATTTTTGGAAGTCTTAAGGAACCCCTTTTCTTGGAGTAGTTGGTTGCACTGCTGGCGTGAGAGTGCGGAGAGCGGCAGGCGCTCCAGCTCTGCGTCCGCGGCGCCCAGCAGCACCAGCTCGGGCGCCGCGCCGCTGATGAAGCGCACCTCCAGCCGCTCGTACTGCGGGGCGTCCGACATCACGAACTGCTTCACCTCCGGCAGCCGGTTCAGGGAGCAGCCGCGGCAGGTCTGACAAACTCGTATTAGTTCAATCAACTACTCTGCACGCAGGTGCCCTGTTATGAATTAAGGTATAAGCTTCCAAACACCCACCTCGATTCTACCTGAGATTATCTCATTATCCTTGGAACACTTTGCCGACGCAAAAACCAAACATAGTATGGCAATAACGAACTTCATCATTGTAAGTTGTAATACGAAACAAGAAGTTTTAAGTCTGTCCACTGTCTGTCTGTTGTTGAGTTGCCTAGCAGCCTAGCGCAAGTAGGAACTTTGAAATTTTTGTTCGCATTTAGCCCCGTTTTAATGGCGGACATATTTTTGTCTCACTCTTTAATACTACTTCTCTTTCTTTGCTGTCAATGTCACACTGAAAACATAACAAATATGGCGGAACGCGGCACATATTAGAACGTTTTCTAGTTAAAATTTTTGTGTTTTAAGTTTGTTCAATATCTAGCTGTGTGTATCTTGTTGTACAGTGTTTAGTGATTTTCTTTTAATATTGGCATTGATCGGATGGTGTCGAACTTGTGCCATTTGTAAAATAAGATGCAGCCGGTCAAAGGGTACCAAAAGAAAGTTTATGGGTAAATTTCCTAGGGATGAAGACCGGTAAGTATTTCTGGCTACAGTTTTTGTCATCTTGCACAAGAGCAAGATCATAAATTATGTTAAATAACGTAATTAATATACTATGAGAAAAATACTCAGATGTTTCAATGTCATAGTGATGTGCCATACACATATTCAATATCGATAAAAAAATATCTGATAAGTACCTTGGTCAGAATTACTACTCAGTGTATGACGGGTGAATTGCTGTAAGCCATAACAATGTTTCAACGATGCACTATTAGTGGCTGCATTGAATGTTGTTTTTTTTTTAGATGCAGACAATGTGTGAAAATTGTGGAAGATCTTATATCGTATATCCCCATCGAAAAACTCCACCAACATAAATATGTTTGTAGAGATCATTTCCGGCCGAAAGATTTTTACAACTATTTTAAAAGGAAGCCGATTAAAGAAATGGTGAGTTGTGTTATAAACTTATAATGTAACACTTACTACATTTCATGAATAATTATGTAATAAAACACAAAATACGCCTTGCTTTACGTCGAACATTTGAATATATTTTGCTCCGTCATTTAGAACGCAATATTATTATTACGTCTTAATACGTAAATGACATACTTTGATAAACATTTTTTTACAGGGCTGTATCTTCTCTACTTATAAATGCGCCTCCTCTTCCTGATTACTTACTAGCTGAGTTTCCTTACCACGTAGCCACGTCGCATCACTTGAAACTGGTTAGTGATTGGAATTACTAAAATATTTTTTTTACTAATTTTTAACTTAAAATATTTTTTTATAAAAATGTATTTGATAGTTACATAGTCAATTATGCAGTTATGTGGTAAACAGGAACAAACTTTTTTTTTTCGGACTATTCTTGCAATTGTTTATTTTCAGATTCAGCTATACAAAAACCTATTAGTTGTCGAGCTTCACAAAACAACTCTGGTACGTAGACTTATCATGTATCGCTGAAGTTTTTTGTAACTAGAGTTTGTTTACTTTGATAAATTACAAAGTGTTATCATTTTCAGCACCTTGTACAGCAGCCAAAATATCAGCTGTTGCTATTGGTCCAGTAGGGTTTGACCACAATTATTGTGGCCTGGAATCTCAGCATATTTATCAGAACTATCTCGGTAAGTAGCATAGTTTACCAACAAATTAATAATCAATAACGACTCAACTTAACTTTTTTTGACGATTTCAGCACCTGAATCCAAACCACCGATTGATGAAGTTCGCTCAGATTGGACACCTCTAAGGAAAAACCAAATAGCTGCTGAAATAAATTCAATAGACCTTGACCACAATTATTGTGATTTGATAATCAATAATAAAATACTAATTTCATTTGTCGTTTTATTGAAAACATTGATTTTTATTAATTTTATTAGGCTAACTGCGGAGCCCCTGGATGAAAATTTGTCGATATCGATAAATGTAGTACCAATGTAAGTGGACGTCCCTAATGCACAGACAAGTTGTTATGTTGGTAGCACTTTTGACATTGCATTTTTGCTCTATTGGTTGGTATTGCTAACGGGGCTAAACTCATTACAAAAGCATATAGGGAGGTCCCGTCTCTTATTTATATGCTCTGTGTTGCCTAGCGCAAGTAGGAACTTTGAATTATTTGTTCGCATTTAGCCCCGTTTTAATTGCGGACATATATATGTCTCACTCTTTAATACTACTACTTACTTACTCTATCTTTGCTGCAGGGATGTTAGATGCCAACTTTTGAATTATGGCACCAGGCGCTCAAAATTATGGTATTTTTGAAAAAAATATGGTATGGGTAGGAAAACTCTTACAGATTTAATAAATTAGGCAGGTCCATAATTAAAGTATTAAATTTTTTCGAATTCACTCGAATCGAATTCACGAAAACACTCAACTCGCTTTTTTCTTTTTAGTCTGTGCAATTCGCTACTTTTGACTAAGTTCAACTGTTTGAAGATTCACCTGTGAAGTTCACATACAATCCACAGACTACAAAAACTATCACAGATATGAACGTTCTTATCAACTTACTGAACGAAATTAATGAATGTTTTTTTAGTGTTGCTAGATATCGGTATATGAAACAAACTCGTCAACAGCAAAAGCGAAAGATGAAAAGTGTGATGCAAAAGTGCTTGTGATAAAAAAAAATTATGGCAAAATTATGGTACATTTGCGTACCATAATGGATGTATCATGGTACATGGTACGAACAACTGATTTATGGTACATGTACCATAATTATGACACGTATACATCCCTGCTTTGCTGTCAAACTGAAAACTCAACAAATGACATGGCGGAACGCGGCACGTATTAGAAAGTTTTCTAGTTAAAAATGTTTGTGTTTTAAGTTTTTTTAATATCTAGCCGTGTGTATCTTGTTGTACAGTGTTTAGTGATTTTCTTTTAATAATGGCACTGATCGGATGGTGTCGAACTTGTGCCATTTGTAAAATAAGATGCAGCCGGTCAAAGGGTACCAAAAGAAAGTTTATGCCAAATTTCCTAGGGATGAAGACCGGTAAGTATTTCTGGCTACAGTTTTTGTCATCTTGCACAAGAGCAAGATCATAATATTAAGTTAAATAACGTAATTAATACCTATACTATGAGAAAAATATTAAAATGTTTCGATGTCATAGTGATGTGCCATACACATATTCAATATCGATAAAAAAATATCTGATAAGTACCTTGGTCAGAATTACTACTCAGTGTACGACGGGTGAATTGCTGTAAGCCATAACAATGTTTCAACGATACACTATTAGTGGCTGCATTGAATGTGTTTTTTTTTAGATGCAGACAATGGGTAAAAATTGTGGAAGATCTTGCGTTGGAAGATCCCCATCGAAAAACTCCACCAACATAAATATGTTTGTAGAGATCATTTCCGGCCGAAAGATTTTTACAACTATTTTAAAAGGAAGCCGATTAAAGAAATGGTGAGTTGTGTTATAAACTTATAATGTAACACTTACTACATTTCATGAATAATTATGTAATAAAACACAAAATACGCCTTGCTTTACGTCGAACATTTGAATATATTTTGCTCCGTCATTTAGAACGCAATATTATTATTACGTCTTAATACGTAAATGACATACTTTGATAAACATTTTTTTACAGGGCTGTATCTTCTCTACTTATAAATGCGCCTCCTCTTCCTGATTACTTACTAGCTGAGTTTCCTTACCACGAAGCCACGTCGCATCACTTGAAACTGGTTAGTGATTGGAATTACTAAAATATTTTTTTACTAATTGTAACTTAAAATATTTTTTTACAAAAATGTATTTGATAGTTACATAGTCAATCATGCAGTTATGTGGTAAACAGGAACAAACTATTTTTTTTTCGGACTATTCTTGCAATTGTTTATTTTCAGATTCAGCTATACAAAAACCTATTAGTTGTCGAGCTTCACAAAACAACTCTGGTACGTAGACTTTTCATGTATCGCTGAAGTATATTGTAACTAGTGTTTGTTTACTTTGATAAATTACAAAGTGTTATCATTTTCAGCACCTTGTACAGCAGCCAAAATATCAGCTGTTGCTATTGGTCCAGTTGGGTTTGACCACAATTATTGTGGCCTGGAATCTCAGCATAATTATCATAACTATCCCGGTAAGTAGCATAGTTTACCAACAAATTAATAATCAATAACGACTCAACTTAAATTTTTTTGACGATTTCAGCACCTGAATCCAAACCACCGATTGATGAAGTTCGCTCAGATTGGACACCTCTAAAGAAAAACCAAATAGCTGCTGAAATAAATTCAATAGGCCTTGACCACAATTATTTTGATTTGATAATAAATAATAAAATACTAATTTCATTTGTCGTTTTATTGAAAACATTGATTTTTATTAATTTTAGGCTAACTGTGGAGCCCCTGGATGATAATTTATCGATATCGATAAATGTTGTTACGTAAGTGGACATCCCTAATGCACAGACAAGTTGTTATGTTGGTAGCACTTTTGTCATTGCATTTTTGCTCTTTTGGTTGGTATTGCTAACGGGGCTAAACTCAATACAAAAGCACTTAGGGAGGGACTAATTCGACGGACACGACGTAAAATTACACGGATTTTACTAAAATTGGATTGGACATTTTATATAATTAAAACTGAAGACGATAATATATTACTGAAGACTTTAACCTCCCAAAAATTCATAATGAAGAACAGAAACCAAAGACGTGGCAGCATGAAAAATATATTACTGAAGACTTTAACTTCCCAAAAATTCATAATGAAGAATAGAAACCAAAGACATGGCAGCATGAAAAATATATTATACTGAAGACTAACCTCCCAAAAACTCATAATGAAGAACAAAAACCAAAGACGTGGCAGCATGGTCTAGGACCTTAGCCGGTTCCTTGCGGGACGAACTAAAAAAAAAAAAAAAAAAGCAGGAGGTCCCGTCTCTTAAAACGTAGTGTTTATATACTCTGTGGTTGAGTTGACTTGTATGATTGTCACAGAGCATATAAATAAGAGACGGGACCTCCCTATATGCTTTTGTAATGAGTTTAAGCCCCTATTAGACTACCCAATTTCAAGGGACCCTTACCCTGACTAAGAGTGGTGTAATAAGATTTAGGGAGTAAGTGTCCCGATTTAGGGCGATCGGGTCGTCCCGATGTGCCTAGCTACCTAAGCGCTCTGCCGATCGGGTAATGTAATAACATCTAGAGCGATTAGGGAGCTCAGTTGCCGCGCGACTAGCGCGTAGAGTGGTCGTGAGTGTAGGTATACCGCGTAGCGTCTGTTCGTCACGTCGCCTTGCGCCGCCATTTTGTAATACCATGACGTGCAACAAGGAAAAGGAAGTTTTATTGTGCATGTTAGACATGTATAAAGACATGCCGTATTTATGGCGAAAGGAGCATAAAGAGTACATGAATAAAAACATGCGAGCTGAAGCCTTTAAGGTTTTATTAGAAATTTATAAGAATTTCGACGAAAACGCAACCGTAAAAACAATAAAAAAGAAGATTGAAAATATGCGTACGAGTTATACAAAAGAATTAAAAAAGGTGAGTATAATTATAACCTACAACATCATCGAAATATTTTTTAATGAATTTTCCTTGTTGATTCGTAAGTTTCATGAAAATAAATGTCTATTTTATTTTTATTTACCTTCTTATTTAACAGCTCCCTGGCTCAGTAGTGTAGTGAGGGCATCCACCCCTAGCCCCGAGGTCCGTGGTTCGATTCCCGGTGGGATCAATGTCATGAAAGTGACTTACCCCAGTTTGGTTGGGTTATTAGGTATTTAATGTATTTTATTTAAATGGTGTATAATGTATTGTCTAATTTATTATTCAATCGATTTCAGGCCCTGGCTTCTAAGCATACAGGCGCAGGAGCGGACGAGGTGTACGTACCAAGTCTATGGTATTTTGATGCTCTAAATTTTCTGGGTTCAAGAACGGAATCTTGTCGTACTGTAAATGACTCCTTAGAAAATGAGGTAAGTAAAAAAAATATGTAGACATTTTATTTTTATTTACGAATGTAACTGTCTATAATTAAGTATTTTACATTATCATACTGGGACTATGTTTATCATTCTATCTTGAAATTCGACTCTTCCTTCAGTAATGAAATAATTCTTGAATTTGTTTCGTACAGCTACAGCTTCATCATTCCTTTGACTATTGTTTCTGTGTTGTAATGGAGTAAAGCCATCGGCAGTAGTCCTCCAATCTCCTTTATGAAATGTCGCACTTGCTATATTCTCACGGTCAACATTATTTGGACGTATATATACTGTTGCGTGTTTTCTCAAATAATTGTGCAAAGCACAACATGCCATAACTATAGCATCAACAGTATCTAGGTCTACATCAAGAGGTCTCCTTAGAACTCTAAAACGGGACGCTAGTATACCAAATGCGTTTTCTACGACTCGCCTGGCTCGCGACAGTCGATAGTTATAGATCCGTTGTTCATAATTAATGTTTTTAAAGGGAAATGGCTTCATAAAATTTTTATTTAATGCAAAAGCACTATCGCCCAGGAATACATAGGGTGCAACTGAATCAGTGCCTGGCAGTGCAGATGGTGGTGGTAAATTCAAATCGTCAATAATCATCTTCTGATAAAAACGAGTACAATTTAAAATCGATGCATCTGCGACCGATCCATTAGTGCCTGTGTTTACGTACAGGAATTCGTAGTTTGCATTCACCACAGCAAATAGAACAATACTGAAAAATCCTTTGTAATTATAAAACAAGGAGCCACTTTCATGAGGTTTTTCAATTGCGACATGTTTGCCATCACATGATCCAACACAGTGAGGGAAATTCCACCTTTGTTCAAATTGCTCAGCTACTTCTCTCCACTCTGTTTCTGTCGTAGGCATCTGAAAGATAATATTATTTTTAAATATAATGTATACGTATTATATTATACAGAACTCATCATCAGAAGATGAAACCGCAAGTGTTACTAACTCTAGCAGCGGGTCACGGAAGAAAAAGAAAAAGGACACTCTATTACAAAGACAACAAAATATTATTTTATCGGCAGAAAGAGAAATGGCTGAAAAAGACGAAGAATGGGAGGTATATGGACGATCAATTGGCTTTCATGTAAAAGATTTAAACAAACGTCAAATGATAATAGCACAAAAAATTATATCAGATGTTTTGTTTCACGCCAAACTTGATCAACTTACTGAATCCTCGTACGTTGTTCTCAGTCCATTTTACGACACATCTTCATCATTTATGCCTAACAATCGTGGATTTTACCAGCGTCAAAACCAGTTTTCTTCACCTTCACCGCCATCAAATTATTCATCGCCCTCACCGTCGAGCCAACCTCAATGGCCTCGTTATCACACACAGTCGGTCCGCCAACCATTACCATCACCACAGCAACAAACTCAACTGCCAAACTCACCATCGCCTCATCAATCATCAAATGCTCAAATTCATGTACATCACACACAAACAGTCCGCCAACCACTACCATCACCACAGCAACAAACTCAACTGCCAAACTCACCATCGCCTCATCAATCATCAAATGCTCAAATTCATGTACATCACACACAAACAGTCCGCCAACCACTACCATCACCACAGCAACAAACTCAACTGCCGAACTCACCATCGCCTCATCAATCATCAAATGCTCAAATTCATGTACATCACACACAAACAGTCCGCCAACCATTAAAATCACTACAAAACCAAATGCTACTGCCTAATCTATCACCAAATAAACTATTACTATCTCATCAACCTACATCAAACATACAAGTATATCATTCATCAAACGCTCAAGCACACTATACGCCTAATCGTCAGTCACCATCTCAACGGCCCTCACCAAACGCTGAAGTTAAAGCACAACCTTCACCTCGAAGTCAAGAATTACCATTTGACGATGAAATTACCGTTGGTAACAGTGAACAATTTTTGGAATACCTACCCAATGAAAATTCATCAGATGGAAACTCAGGATCGTTGCCTATAATAGAAGGTCCTGCAGAACTCATGAAAGAGTTTTTAATTGTTAAGCGCAGAGAATAAATATGATTACGTAAATAATAAGTTTTTAATTGTTAAGCGCAGAGAATAAATATGATTACATAAATAATAAGAGTTTTTAATTGTTAAGCGCATAGAATAAATATGATTACGTAAATAATAAGAGTTTTTAATTGTTAAGCGCAGAGAATAAATATGATTACATAAATAATTATGTTTTACTTACCTTGATATAATGACTCAAACATTTGTAAATTGCTCGACATGTTTCTGGGATAATTTGAGACAGAAGCGGTTGAGATATTAAAGTGCTATATTTTAAGTCTTGGTAAGAGTTTCCCGTAGCTAAAAATCTTAAGGTAGCGACTAATCTCTGTTTAGCACTTATGCTTTGTCTTAGAACCGTGTCTTGCTTTTGTATGTGAGGTGTAACCAAACTCAACAAGTGTTCAAATTGTACTGCACCTACTCTGAGATAATTCCTTAAATCTCCCGGTTCAAGCACACTAAGTATTTGCATATTTGATAGCTTTTCACGTAATTGCAAATACTCTTTCACCCAGATCTTTCTCTTCTTTCTTTTTTTAATATTTATTGTTGCGAGCACGGTTGTGACAGCTACAGCAACTTTTTGACGTTTCGATAGTGACGACGGCATGATCTAATAAATACGATAATACGTTCAACTCTTTCGACATTCGCGTTTAAACTGAGTTAGGGCCCGATTCTCAGAGTAGTGTAATAAGCGCCGTACTAACTAGGGTTCACGCCCACCCTGCATGCAGGGCACTTCATATCGTGTGGTGTAATAGGGGCTTTAGCCCCGTTAGCAATACCAACCAATAGAGCAAAAATGCAATGTCAAAAGTGCTACCAACATAACAACTTGTCTGTGCATTAGGGACGTCCACTTACATTGGTACTACATTTATCGATATCGATAAATTTTCATCCAGGGGCTCCGCAGTTAGCCTAATAAAATTAATAAAAATCAATGTTTTCAATAAAACGACAAATGAAATTAGTATTTTATTATTGATTATCAAATCACAATAATTGTGGTCAAGGTCTATTGAATTTATTTCAGCAGCTATTTGGTTTTTCCTTAGAGGTGTCCAATCTAAGCGAACTTCATCAATCGGTGGTTTGGATTCAGGTGCTGAAATCGTCAAAAAAAGTTAAGTTGAGTCGTTATTGATTATTAATTTGTTGGTAAACTATGCTACTTACCGGGATACTTCTGATAAATATGCTGAGATTCCAGGCCACAATAATTGTGGTCAAACCCTACTGGACCAATAGCAACAGCTGATATTTTGGCTGCTGTACAAGGTGCTGAAAATGATAACACTTTGTAATTTATCAAAGTAAACAAACTCTAGTTACAAAAAAACTTCAGCGATACATGAAAAGTCTACGTACCAGAGTTGTTTTGTGAAGCTCTACAACTAATAGGTTTTTGTATAGCTGAATCTGAAAATAAACAATTGCAAGAATAGTCCGAAAAAAAATAGTTTGTTCCTGTTTACCACATAACTGCATAATTGACTATATAACTATCAAATACATTTTTATAAAAAAATATTTTAAGTAAAAAATTAGTAAAAAAAATATTTTAGTAATTCCAATCACTAACCAGTTTCAAGTGATGCGACGTGGCTACGTGGTAAGGAAACTCAGCTAGTAAGTAATCAGGAAGAGGAGGCGCATTTATAAGTAGAGAAGATACAGCCCTGTAAAAAAATGTTTATCAAAGTATGTCATTTACGTATTAAGACGTAATAATAATATTGCGTTCTAAATGACGGAGCAAAATATATTCAAATGTTCGACGTAAAGCAAGGCGTATTTTGTGTTTCATTACATAATTATTCATGAAATGTAGTGTTACATTATAAGTTTATAACACAACTCACCGTTTCTTTAATCGGCTTCCTTTTAAAATAGTTGTAAAAATCTTTCGGCCGGAAATGATCTCTACAAACATATTTATGTTGGTGGAGTTTTTCGATGGGGATATACGATATAAGATCTTCCACAATTTTCACCCATTGTCTGCATATAAAAAAAAAACAACATTCAATGCAGCCATTAATAGTGCATCGTTGAAACATTGTTATGGCTTACAGCAATTCACCCGTCATACACTGAGTAGTAATTCTGACCGAGGTACTTATCAGATATTTTTTTATCGATATTGAATATGTGTATGGCACATCACTATGACATTGAAACATCTGAGTATTTTTCTCATAGTATATTAATTACGTTATTTAACATAATTTATGATCTTGCTCTTGTGCAAGATGACAAAAACTGTAGCCAGAAATACTTACCGGTCTTCATCCCTAGGAATTTTACCCATAAACTTTCTTTTGGTACCGTTTGACCGGCTGCATCTTATTTTACAAATGGCACAAGTTCGACACCATCCGATCAATGCCATTATTAAAAGAAAATCACTAAACACTGTACAACAAGATACACACAGCTAGATATTGAACAAACTTAAAACACAAAAAAATTAACTAGAAAACGTTCTAATATGTGCCGCGTTCCGCCATATTTGTTATGTTTTCAGTTTGACATTGACAGCAAAGAAAGAGTAAGTAGTATTAAAGAGTGAGACAAAAATATGTCCGCCATTAAAACGGGGCTAAATGCGAACAAAAATTTCAAAGTTCCTACTTGCGCTAGGCTGTGATTGTCAGTGTCAGACTCAGTGGTCACATCCACAAATTAGACAGGTATCACATCACAAATTTGTGCAAAAATTGCGTACAAATTAGTGTCAGTGTTCTGTGATTGTCACTCATCAATCTGTGCATCAATCACACACTCATCACATCACAGCAGGTATAGGTACCTAACCTCAGAATAAGAACAAGAATTTATAATGTTCTGAGTCAGTATAATAATGTTCTCTGTGGTTGTTCATAAAAAACTGGCCAAGTGTGACTCTGACTCCCGAACAGAGGGTTCCGTACAGATTTGGAGGTAGGTACTTACATTTTATAGAGTAGGAATCAAGTCTCATTGTTTTTTCCCGAAGTTCAAATACTATTTTTTATGATTTAGTTACAAATTTAGAGTTTCAGACTTTTTCCTGTGCTAATGAAATATTAAACCTTATAATTACACTTTGTGCGTGGTAGCTCAGTGGGACCATGGACTAGCAAGCGAGAGACCCAGGTTCGATCCCGAGTGCGGGCATATACCAATGACTTTGTTTAATTTCAAAGTTACGTACATTTACATTTGTGAATTTGTAGTCGCAATACCACACGCTAACCCGCGGCTTGGTTGTCTCGGCACACATTGACTAGTCTTTCCTGTGGGCTAGGCCGACTAGTCTTTCCTGTGGGCTAGGCCGACTCAAATTCTTCCCGCGGATATCGTAAAAGGTGATTAAGGGACACAAACCAGGGGGTGGGCAGCAGCGCCCCCTGCAGTACAATCCCAACAAACTGCGATCCCCAACCCGCATGCCCAGCGTGGGGATTATGGGCATTAACCCCCAATGATGGCACAACCTTGCGCTATGGCGCTCATTAGGGGAGGGCTATGTCCAGCAGTGGACTAATATAACCTGAAGAAGAAGAAGAAGGCCGACTAGTCTTTCCTGTGGGCTAGGCCGACTAAGCTGTCAGGATGGTATAGGTGCTGGACATGGACAAGCCTACACCATCTATAAAACCATGTCCCAGGCACTACAGCGTCGGAGTGGTCCCTTCACCCATCTAGTGTGAGTGAAGATGCCACTGGACGCTGTAAAAATCATCTCATTAAGTAGATGCAAAAAGGGCAATATATATTATATCTATATGCACCTTATAAATATATCATGATTAATTCACATAATACAAATATTATATTGATTTGATCCCTAATGTTGTTTCAGAGATAAATTTACTTCGGTCCCTCAAGAAGCAATATCAGCGCTTGAAGTTGCCAATCCGCAGTAGGAACGCGAGGTATTTCAGCCAGCATGTTTATTATAGGCTAAAAAAAGCAAGATCATCAAAGAAATGTAGTATTATTATATAATTCAATATTATATGCCAAATTTCATAGTCCTAGGAGAACATTAAGTAGGTACCCTATGAATTAGTCCCTTGATTGTCGAAATAATTCCTTGTTTTTGCGGCATAAACAGCCGTAACTTTGCTTTACATACTTAGAAGTTTGATTTTTTCACAGCTTCAAGGGACCGTAAACCTGGGATTATTATATAATTATGAACTCGATACCTCTACGCGTCCCTAAGATAAACGGTCCTCACAGATCGCCGGACAACAAAGTCGTGGATCCTTTAAGGGATCCCTTTTCCTTTGGTACTGGACCCTGAAAACGACCGACCGACGCGGATGGCCACAGAACCCGAACTTGCTTGTTTACACAGATCCGTGCACAGATCATAATATGCTTACTTTTTATTGCATGTGGTTTAATTGTTCTGTGGCATACCTCAGAATAATATCTAAACCTCAGATCATAGAAAGAAGGAGATATGCCCTCGCCGCGAAATAAGTCCGGTACCGCTGTCGCCACTTTTGAATATGTGTGCGTTTTCATCACATGCACAATATTGTAAATATAAGGTTCACGCACACGTCTGTCCAGTCATTTACTCCCTCCGTCCACTTGGATCCATTGATTGGCTCCATTAAGGTATCCAAGGACACTTTTTCCTCCTCTTGAATCCATCGTTAATATCAATGGATTCAAACACACTAACACAGTACACTTGGATCCCCTCCGCCATTGCATGGCTCCATTGAGGGTTCCACGAAAACTTTTTCCTCCTCTTTAATCCATTGTCGAAAGCAATGGATTCAAAAACACTTCGAGGGTTCTATCAGATCCTCCTCGGTTTTTTTCGTCCAAGCCGTTTGTTAATTATCGAGTTCCATGCCTCTACGCAGTTATTTGTACGATGCCTCTCTCCAACTGTGATCCATATTTTGTGCCAGAAACTAGCTGGTTTAAAATATTTCTCCATGTATTTCCGTAGTTTTTAAACTGATTATTATTGTTGTCCATTTGTAAACAGATATAATTCCAACCCACATGATTTTTTCTTTAAAGGAAAATTTGGAAAAAATATCTGACATAAAACATATATTCATGGACGGGACTTTTAAAAGCACCCCAGTACCGTTTGACCAAATATACACGATTCACGGCGATTTTGGAAGTACTAATTCTCACAACCATGTCATATCATTATTTTATGTCTTTATGACACACCGAAACACGGAGTCATACGAAACACTTTTCCGAATATTAAAATCTGGAGTGCCAGAGTTAAATCCTACAAAAATATTAATTGACTTCGAAGTTGCAACAATTAAAGCGGTTCGCCAAATATATCCGGCAGCTGTGATAATCGGTTGTTGGTACCATTTTCAACGAAACTTATGGAAAAAGGGACGAGATCTGGGTTTTAAAAAAAATAAAGTGACATGGCGAATAATTTCCTTGTACGCTGTATTGCCACTCTTACCAGACAGTGACACAAAACAGGGTTGGAATTATATCTGTTTACAAATGGACAACAATAATAATCAGTTTAAAAAACTACAGAAATACATGGAGAAATATTTTAAACCAGCTAGTTTCTGGCACAAAATATGGATCACAGTTGGAGAGAGGCATCGTACAAATAACTGCGTAGAGGCATGGAACTCGATAATTAACAAACGGCTTGGACGAAAAAAACCGAATTTTGTGTCGGTGTTAAATTATTTGACCAAAGATGCCAAACGGAACGCGGTCCGCATTAAACTCAATCGTAAAAACAAGCGGACACAGAAACAATTACAATATGATAATTTTGTTCAAGAATGTCAAGTGGAACTTATTAATAATGAAATTACTGTTCCACTTTTCCTAGAAAAAATTAGATAGGTAATCAGTATCATCATCATAACTTGTTAAGATAAATTAAATAATTCAGCAATTGATTCAGTAACTTGTTTTACTCGTTAGGTACTTTTCTATTTTATAGTACTTCCAATACAAAGAGAGTTTCAGCTATCAGTATTGGAGGATCTGAGAGAACCCTCGAAGTGTTTTTGAATCCATTGATTTCGACAATGGATTAAAGAGGAGGAAAAAGTTTTCGTGAAACCCTCAATGGAGCCATGCAATGGCGGAGGGGATCCAAGTGTACTGTGTTAGTGTGTTTGAATCCATTGATATTAACGATGGATTCAAGAGGAGGAAAAATTGTCCTTAAATACATCAATGGAGCCAATCAATGGATCCAAGTGGACGGAGGGCATTTACTAGCGTTCTAATCTTTTAATTGGTTCGCACACTATGAAAAACAATTGTACGAATACACTCGTACACGTAAACAAAAGCGTCGGTGAACTCCTTAGGGATGGAACACTTGTATCAAATAATACATCTATCGATAAAATTATCCGATGAGAGGTTATTCATTTATTAACAGTATACTTCGTGTTGGGATGATACAAAAAACAGAGCATGTTTAATTTACAAAAACAATATTATTAAAACAAATAATCCTATTTTAATTTACTGTCCTGTGAAATGTAAATATTTATTAAATACGTGTCTTTTTGACAGTATTTGTGGCTTCAGTATATGATAAAGACGCAAACTTGGCTTTCTACTGATATAGAATTTGATTATTTTGATAATGATGATGACCCCTGTTCTGTATACTAAGACGATATGTTAAATTTGTTGGACAGAACACCACTGAAGCATACTTGGTAGTGACTCTGTCCGGAAAGCTAGGTCTTCTGGGTTTAAATGCTGGTAATGGAAAGAACTAATATTTGTGTGAAGAGCATGTCCACGGTCAGGGACGCATTTGTACCTGGATCTTGGATATTTCTTTGTATTTTATTTAGTATATGAATCCCAATGTAACGTGAAATGCACTTACATTACCATTTACAAATTGGCTTTAAATATTGGTAACTCTGTTAGGACTCTGTAAATTAACAGCAGTTTTTGTTGGGTGAAAGAATGAAGTGCTGACTTTTTAAGAATACGATAGCAATTACTTTCTCATTTTCTGAAAATAATTCACCCAGCTATATAAAAAATAGAATAAACACATGTATAAACTCAAAAAACAACCATTTTTCTAAACAAATTGCCACTGGTCTGAGTAACAGCGATATATTGGAAATCAGTAGCCACGCTTAGATTATAAGGATTAAGTAAAGAATGTGTTTATGGCTATGATTGAAATGTATCATGGCCTGTAAATAAAGTAAGTTCCTAATTAAAAATACAGTAAATAGGAAGAAATTTTGTAAGCTTGTCAAAAAAAATTCAATGAAACTTTCGAAACATATACGAGTATATATATATATATATATATATATATATATATATAGATAGATTAAAAAAGAAAATCAGCATCCGACTGGAATCCTAAAGAGAATATTTTCATTATCGTCATCATTCAGCCACAAGATATCCACTGCTGGACATAGGCCTCCTCTATGGATTTCCAAAAAGACCAGTTGAAAGCGGCTTACATCCAGCGTCTTCCTTCGACTAGGATGAGATCTTCTCTCCATCTTGTCGTCCGTCGCTGCACTTGCCGATATGACATATAAGCAAGTACCGACATACCATATTGTGGTCTCCATTCGAGAACTTGTCGGATCTAAAATGGTAAATAAATTATTGAAATACTGAAAATGCTTTATTTAACTTGTTTTTCATTACACAATCGAATTTCATTTATAACATAACGCTCATAAAAAAATAAATATATAAGACTATGATTTAGTACCACAACCACATCACATGATTTGTTTCTTTAGAAACACTTTCTTTTGGAGAGTTGTGCGTCGTCCATATGAAATGAAGATTAAAATAAAGTGATAATTGAATATTCTAAACCATGTAAAATTTTATCGTTATTTTAAATATACTGGTACCTCAACCTTTATGGAACTCGTTATTACTGATATTTTCAAAGTAGGAACTGCCCACGGAAATATTTTTTCCCCCACTTTAGCATCTGGAAACACTTCTCTGTAAAATAGATGGAGCAAATGGTACTTTATTTGAGAGGAAATCAGTTATACCCTCTGTATTTTGATCCATTTTTATTTCGTATTTTTCTTTATCTTTATTAGAAACTTTTTGAAATACATGATCGAAGCTAAGCCTGTTTTTAATAAGACAAAATCCTTCTACTAAAATAAAAGCTTCCTTAGCAACGCAAGCTGAAGTCTACGCAGATAGAGTCGCGGGCAATAGTCGACGATAAGACTAGATACCTAGTCTTACAATAAATTGGTTCTAGTAATTTTGGAAGTTTGGACGAACGATTATAAATGCCTCAATAATATCGATACTTAATCAGTCTGAAAAGAAAGGTACTACCCCATCACTATGTCTCCAGCTGACCTACTGGTGAATTTGACATTTCGCGGCAAATACATGCGGCCGTACCTCGAAACATCGCATTGAACAATGATCAGTTTTGCGTGACGGTTCACTGCGGGCTGGCTTTTCCTAGTTAGCAAACCTCCACGAAAATCCTATATAGAAACAGCAGTGGAGTAACTACAATGTAATAAATACGTCCCATTTATGTTCTTAGTAATGTGATGCACATTACACATAAAATTATTATAATTATGATTTTTCGTAGTTTATAAAACGAATATAGTGAGTAAAATAAGTTTACCGGTGAAAAGACACTCCCCTGTTTCTGAATAGCATGTATCACAGCGATTTCTGCAGGTAATCACTGCACAATTAGGCATTTTTCTCAGATGTTACTACGACGGCTGGCGCGAAGCGATTGACGGCCATATTTTAAAGTTTCGCAGAGGTTAGCCCAAATGGGCTAACGTTGGGCGACAGTGCCACGCCCACAAGGCACTTCTCCTTATTTTTGTGTTCTGAGATCTAAACCGTTAAGCCTATTACACAATGAAAAAAATAAGGTATAAGAGTTAAGGAATAGCACAGAAATCAAAACACAATAGGCGATAGGCTACAATATTCAACCAATCACAGCGGTTGAATACCTGCAGCTGGTGTGTGCGCGAAGCACGAGTGCCCCTGTGAAGTGAGTGAATTCCCTGCGATTGGCTGGCTATAAGAAATAAGAAACAAATTCCCACCGTGACGGAAATTTAATTCTTATTTATTATTCCTTATTTTTGAATTATGAATTGATTAACGGTGCTGCCATCGCTGGATTCCGCTATTCCTTGTTCCTTATTCCTTATCTCTTATACCTTATTTTTTTCATTGTGTAATGGGCCTTACTCTAAACGCGTTAATTTACGATGTGATAATGTTGGTGTCACTTTATCGGTTTTCATTGAACCGGCTAAATAGGTACGTCAAGCAAACAAACATCTTTATGTAGGTAGTCTGTGATCCTGATCAAAACTCGAATGTCAGTGTTAAGTTACAACACACCTACTCATTTTGTGTCAAACTTTAACTTCCCAAAAATTCATAATGAAGAATAGAAACCAAAGACATGGCAGCATGAAAAATATATTATACTGAAGACTAACCTCCCAAAAACTCATAATGAAGAACAAAAACCAAAGACGTGGCAGCATGGTCTAAGACCTTAGCCGGTTCCTTGCGGGACGAACTAAAAAAAAAAAGAAATCATTTTGTGTCAAACAAACAATACGTTGGTTTTTTGTTGATTTGTTGTTTCTGTGTTGTTTTTAGTTATACAAAATATTAGATAGTAAGAGAATTTATGAAGATGCAAGAAGAACATAGACAAGCAATACAAAAGAATTTTAGTTCTCTCGTAGAGCAAACTGACTTAGATATAATAGTCTCAATTCTCTACGAAAAAGGTGTTTTTTCTGAGGCAATGATAGAGCCCTATAGAGTAAGAGTTTCTTGACTTTATTGTTGTTAATATTTAATCATACGTGATTTGTTTTGTAATTGTTACAATTGATATACTTTTAGGATGTAAACAAAGACGTTCGCACTCGAAAACGACAGTTATACAGAGACATAGAGCGGCGAGGTCCCACTGCTTTCGGGTGTCTTATCGAGGCGCTGACCGAGACAGGCCTCTGGGACCTGGTGCGAGCGCTCGACCCCGCCAGCGCGCTGCATCCGCGCCGCGACAAGGAGCCCGGTACCTGCAATACACTTATTGAACTCCTAGTGCTGTGTTTGTGTTCTAACTTTTAGTTATTTTACAGGGCCACAGAGATCCACATTTGTCAGCCTAACAAAAAAAAACAAGGAAATACCCAAAAATGACTTGGAAAATCATCAAAGTAAGTTGTCTCACTCTCTTTTGCTGCTGGTGCTGGCTAATATCTTGGGTATTTTGTACTAAACTTTGCCAACGTCAATTCAACTCTCTTTTGCTATTTTCATAGGTTTCATTAAGTTTGTGTTTCTCAGAAATACTAATTGTAAAATATCATAAAAAGTTTAAATATATTTAAAATTTTATGTCACCAAAGTAAGAAACTTTGATCAATTCACCATAATCTCGATCACCAAAAAAATATTTCAACATCAAATGAGAACAGAGATCTGCTCATTAAAAAGGGGTGACTTCTGCCACACACTGGGCTGAAATCTACAAGAAATATGTTTTCATATTATCATCTCCATGGAGATGGAGTACATAATATACATTCTATTCAATTAGTCTTTGTAGCTTTCATAACAGTCGGTTTACAGAACATCTCTTAGTCCAGTGTGCATCCTGGCAAAGGCCTCCTCCAATGATTTCCACTGTTGCCTATCAAGTGTGAGTTCTCGGAAGCTCGGCTTTGTGTGAGCTGCGACTGATTTCATCACTATCTTTGTGATCCTAATTAACAAATCTTAGATCATACTATTTTTATTTTTAATGCACTAACCTAATTTGCACTAATTTTAATGATGTCGCTGCCTGTACGTAATACAGAGAACAGTGTAAAAGTGGTTCGAAAATTAACTGATGCCGGTGAGTCGCCCATTAGCTCAGTTGGAAAGAGCGCTGGCACGGATAGCCAGAGGTCGCGGGTTCGAATCCCAGCATGGGTGCCATTTTCAGCCACTAAATAGGTTTTTTAAAATTGTCCTTAGCATGGGTTAGTGCATTAAAAATAAAAAGTATAATCATGTAGGTACAGCAATATCATTCCGAAGTAAAAACCTAACTGCAAAGTAGGTACTCGGGGTTGTAAGTGATGCAATTTACTTCAGCCAGATGTTGCTGCGTGTACGTAATACAAATAATAGTGTAAAAGAGGTTTGAAATTTCACTGATGCCGGTGAGTCGCCCATTAGCACAGTTGGAAAGAGCACTGGCACGGATAGCCAGAGGTCGTGGGTTCGAATCCCTGCATGGGTGGAATTTTTAGCCTATCAATAGGTTTTTTAAAATCTTAGATCAATTTCACAGAAAAGAATGCAATTTATTTTCCCCTTTTATTAAATCTAACACTATAAAACTGTAGATATATATTATTTAGTCGTTTCATAATATTTATGCAATATTTGTGCTAAATAAAACGAGCTCCTTGCAAATTTTATAAAACTACCCACAAAAAAACAAACATCTATTTTGCATTATTCTATTTTTATTTTTAATGCACTAACCCGTGCTAAGGAACAAATTTAAAAATTTAAAAAAAATATAAAAATTGTCGCTGCCTGTACGTAATACAGAGAATATTGTAAAGAGGTTCGAAATTTCACTGATGCCGTGAGTCGCCCATTGGCTCAATTGGTAGAGCGCTGGTACGGATAGCCAGAGGTTGCGGGTTCGAATCCCGGCATGGGTGAAATTTGTAGCCTCTAAATAGGTTTTTAAATCTATTTTGCATCTCCTGTTTTCTAAAATGTTGCCAAACTAGCTCTTTCAAAATTACTGGAACAATGACGGGATTAGCCAACCAGGCTCCCAATCAGCCGACAGCTACTGGTGACACATCACCCAAATGCCCACCTAAAAAATTCACACAACAGATCTTCCATCCGGGTCTGTTCTACAATGCACGGTGCCCAAGTTCATGTGGTGAATTGGCTGCCGATCAGCAAAATTCTTCAAGCACATCAAGCATGAATCAAGATAAATACTCGCCAACAACTAATTTGCCCGAAGATCCAAAACCACCCTCCTGGCAGAGAGACCCTTCAACACGGCCTAATAAGAGATTCTGTCCCTCTGAATCACCCCAGTCTCCGTCCATAGGAGTATCAACCCAAAACAGATTTGCCAACCTACCGATTGACAGTAGTGGCAACCCCCAGCCTGCTGTTATAAAACCAAATAAACCTCCACCCATAATCCTTTATGGTATAGAAGATGTGAATGAATTATCTAAGATGATGGGATCATTAATGAACAAAAGCCAATTCAACTTCAAACTGGTTAACAAAAACCAGCTTCGTATAAACTTTTCATCTACTGAGGATTACAAAGTAGCCCTCAATGCACTCAGAACAAATGGTCTTATTGGTCACACATTTACCCCTCGCAATGAAAAAGGTTTTCGCATTGTCATCCGTAACCTTCACCACTCAACGCCTCATGAAGAAATTATTAACGAAATAAAAAATAGTGGTAATGAAGTGCGTGGTGAAATAATCAATGCTCGCTATGGCCCTGATAAGAAAACAACTTCAACATTCTTTGTAAACCTTGAAACAAGCCCAAGAAACCAAAAAGTAAAGGAGATTAAGTACATTTTCTATCAATCAGTTCAAATTGAAGACCCTAGAAAAAGAAAAATTGTAGTCCAGTGCCACCGCTGCCAGCAACTAGGACATAGTAAAAACAACTGTATGAGACCATTCCGATGCGTAAAGTGTGGAGAAAACCACAAAACCTCATCATGCACGAAATCTAAGACAACTCCTGCTAAGTGTGCCCTTTGCTCTGTGGCCACGCTGCTAGTTACAAAGGATGCCAGGTATATCAAGAGATTCATGCTAGACGCTATGGTACTTCAAGTAAACCTGCAATTCAATCTGCTCCTGCAGTCCTACGCCCATCTGCCCCTGAGCCAGTGCGTGTTTCTGAGAATCTGCCACCACCGCACGATTCTAAGGTCTGGCCACCTCTCAGAGCCCCGGCGGCACCACCCTCAAGCCAGCTTAAACTAGACCAATCCGATTTTTTGTCCTTTATTCTCAAATCTCTTATCTAATCTCTGACCAATCGGAAAAGATTAACACTTTGATTCACCATTTAACCACGCTCATGGGCGTAGTCACCACGCTAATATCAAAGATTTCGCCATGAATTCACTAAAGATAGCAACCTGGAACATTAACGGATTGAGCTCTAGTATAAATGAACTAGAAGTTGTCATTAAAACAAACAAACTGGACGTAGTACTCAAAAGTGTAAAGTTAACATTAATGGCTTCTCGATCTACACCACTCCCCACCCAGACGGTAGATCACATGCTGGATCAGCGATAGTGATTAAAAATTCTATTAAACATCACTCATTGCAGTCGTTCCAGACAGATTTTCTCCAAGCAACTTCAGTCAGAATTAAAGATTCTCTGGGTGATCTGGATCTCTCCGCAGTGTTTTGTCCTCCAAGACATAAAATAAAGGCCGCCTCATTCTCTGAATTCTTCAGGTCTCTTGGAAATAGATTTATTACTGGCGGCGACTTCAACGCCAAAATTAAACTTTGGGGATCACGCATTACATTAACCAGAGGACGAGAGCTTAAGAAAAGCTTAGACGAAAATCAGCTTTCACCCTACTCTACGGGTCACCCAACGTATTGGCCCTCCGACCCCAATAAAAAACCAGATCTCCTTGATTTATTCATCTGTAAGAACATCTGTCAACTGTATACTCTGGTTGAGCCGTGCCTGGATGGGTCTTCGGACCATACACCTGTAATTCAGACTTTGAGCTCTCAATTTATTTTAGTTTAGGTTTATGTTTTATTTATTCAAATAAAACATAAACCTAAACTTCAGACTTAAGTCTCCAGATGACGTGGAATCAGCTTGCTTCTATATTACCAACCTTATTCAAGTCGCAGCCTGGAATAGTACTCCTGACCTTAAACCGAATCCTATGAAAAATAATATTCCGCTACACATCAAATCGAAAGTAACAGAGAAGCGTCGCCTCTGACGGGTTTGGCATGCTTCAAGACACCCTGCTGACAAAACCACTCTTAACAAAGCCATTCGCGACCTTAAAGAGTCTCTTGAATCTGCTAAAAACGCCACTACCAAGCACAAAATTGAGACGCTGAGCCGCACTGGCAAAGGAGAATATTCTTTATGGAAGGTCACCAAGGGACTAAACCAACCTCAGCTCTCAATCCCTCCGATCAGATCAGCCAATAATGAATGGGCCCGTACCGACGAGGAAAAGGCTGAAATCTTTGCCAAACACCTTTGTTCAGTGTTTCAACCCAATCATGGAGATGATGATAAACAGATTGACGAGGTACTGGAGCAAGATCTTCAAATGTCTCTTCCTCTGAGACCAGCATCCCCGAAAGAGGTTCATCATTTGATTCGATTATCAGAAACACACAAGGCTCCTGGGTTCTATCTTATAACACCAAGAATCCTGAAGGAACTCCCAAAAAGGTGTATTGTCTTTATTACCATCCTTATCAACGCCACTTTCAGAACATGCTATTTTCCCAGTCTTTGGAAAGTGTCTCAAATAGTCTTGGTCCACAAAAGTGGTAAACCTGCAGACGAAGTATCTTCATACCGACCTTTCAGTCTCACTCCTGTACTATCAAAGCTATGGGAAAGCATCCTCTTGGTTCGCTTATCCTGTGTCACTGATAGTGATAACATTATCCCCGATCATCAATTCGGGTTTAGGAAATGCCACTCCACTATCGAACAAGTACATAGGGTTTATGATACCATTCGCCAATGCTTCGAGAGAAAGGAGTATTGCTCATCTGCTTTTCTGGACGTTCAGCAAGCCTTACATAGAGTATGGCACCAAGGGCTCCTATTAAAAATCAAAACCCTTTTGCCGCATTGCTTTTACCCTATTCTGCAATCTTACCTTAGCAATCGATTCTTCCAAGTCAAACTAAGAGAGGCAAGGTCTGGCTTTTACGACTGTAGAGCTGGAGTACCACAGAGCTCTGTTCTGGGTCCAGTCTTGTACAACATCTTTACTTCGGATCTACCTCAAACTCCTGATGTTCTGGCAGCTACTTACGCCGATGACGCTGCATTTCTGTCTTGCGACCGTAATCATCTTAGAGCATCTGAAAAACTTCAAATCCAACTCGACAAAACTCAAACCTGGCTGAAAAAATGGCGAATCAAAGCAAGCGCTCAGAAGTCAAATCATATTACCTTCACATTAAACAAGGGTGACTGCCCTCCTGTTACTCTGGGAGACAATACGCTGCCACACTCTGACTCTGTAAAATACTTGGGTTTCCATCTAGACAGACGCTTAACTTGGAAGACAAAGACAAAGATTTTTATTTGTGAAGCATGAGTTCATTGATAGGATGTATATAAAAAATAATTAGTTCTATACATGCTCTGCCTGATGAGGCGTACAAATTATAAAAAAGGCACCACCATTAGAAACAATAATATAAAAATGTCAACAAATTCAAATTAAAATTTTTCAGAGTAATAAAATATAATGTCAATTTGAAATAGAGTTAATGATATATTAAAATGAAAATAATAAAAAAATTAAAAATGAATGAATAAGTTAAATTTTTGTTACATGTCAAATTGTGTAAACAGAACCAGAATAAATGTCAATTTAAAATACAAATTATATTAGAATGTCAGTCAATGTCTTAGCTGAAATTATCATCTGTCAAGAATTCTGTTATATTATAATAAACTTTTTGTTCTAATAGTCACTTTAATTTAGTTTTAAAATTATTTGTACTTAATTCTCGCAATTCCTTCGGTATTCTATTATAAACTACAGGACCCATACAAAATATGCTTTTCTGTAACAGCGCAGTATTTGCTTTTTTCACACAAACTCTACTTTTATCTCGCTGCTGACGACTGAGAGTGGGGCGAAAAGATTAGGGTTCGTTTTGACAAAGACAGCCACTTCGCAAATGTAGAGACAGGGCAATGTAAGAATTTTAAATTTTTCAAAATACGGTTTGCAGCTGTCTGTTGTTTTCAGACTAAACATAGCTCATATGCACCTTTTTTGTACCTTAAAGGCAGAGTCTCTGTCCGTCGAGTTGCCCCAAAAGATTATACCGTATCTTAATATTGAGGCAACCATTCCATGATAAGCAATCCGAAGGGCATCTGGGTTTATTTTGGTCGCAAGTTTATAAAGCGCGTATGACGAGGAGCTAACTCTTTTACATACTGTCTCAATATGTGCTTTCCAATTCAGTTTTTTATCTATAGTTAATCCCAAAAATTTTGTAGCTGATACTTCTTCTATTGTTTGGTCATCATAGTGAATTTTTAGGTCAGATGGTATTATTCTTTGACTGAAATGCATTCGTTTGGTTTTGCTCAGATTAACTCTAAGGTTATTATTATCTATCCATGTTATTATTGATTTTAGAGCTTCGCTAATATTGTTTTCGTAGTTATCTGGGTCAAATACATCACTATTTATAGTAACTGTGCTATCGTCAGCAAATAGGGACATCGGATAAGCTGGGTAAATCGTTTATATATATTATGAAAAGGAGCGGACCGAGGACGCTTCTTGAGGAACGCCGTAGTTAAGTGTGCGTCTGTTTGAAGTGTATGAGTGGATTTTTTTGATTGGGTATTAATTTCCGATATTTCTGTATATTGGACTCGGTTAGTGAGATAAGATTTTATAAGTTCGGTCACATTACCTCTAATGCCATATGCAATTAGTTTGTTTAGTAGAATAGCGTGATCAACGTAGTCAAATGCCTGAAACGGAACATACATATAAAAAAGAAAAGAGATGAACTCAACATTAAATTCAAGAATTTATACTGGCTACTGGGCAGGCGATCAGTCTTGTCAATTGACAATAAACTACTAATCTATAACAGTGTATTGAAACCAATTTGGACATATGGCATTCAGCTATGGGGGACAGCGGCGAAAACGAATATTATGTGTCTACAGAGATTTCAAAACAACGTCCTAAAGGCAATTTGCAATGCTCCGTGGTTTATAAAAACTGCTGAGGTACACAAATATCTTAAAATACCAACGGTGCAAGAAGAAATAGTCTCGTATAAGGAAAAATACAAGGCTAGGCTAGCCATTCACCCAAATATACTGGCATCCAACTTACTAGACACATCAAGCTATTCAAGAAAACTCAAGAGGCCTCAAGTGCTTGACTCATGAGGGAGTTGCAGACAGTGGTCTGACCTCCCAAACGCTATTCAATCTTTAAAACAATCTGATTAAAGTCTGGCGACTGATAGCAGATGCAATAAGAAGAAGAAAAAAAAAAACATTGAGCCTTTACGCTATTCCTAGTGATATTACATACGCCTAATCTACTAATAAAGGGAATTCTTTTGAATATTTGAGTCGTTAAGCCATGTCAGAGGCCTTAAGTGCGGCTTGATAACGTCTGACAGTAAGGCTCGCCACTGTCTTACAATCCTCCACCAACCCAGACTTGGCCCCATGGTGGAGTATGGCCTAACCTTCCTGCAATACAGGAAGAGATCCATACCCCAGCAGTGGGGACAAACAAGGGTTGGTAACGAATATGAATATTTTAAGTTGCATGTAAGTTACTATCAACATATCCACAGACAATTGGCCCAATAATCGGCTATGTTCAAACATTATCGAATTAGTCTATTGTGTGGAAGCAACATGATGTGCAACATCTGTGAATGTGACATTGCTGCATTCAATCTCTAATTACGGTCAAATATGTATTGGTGAAAGCCATTTCATATTCTTTTTTTTTAATGCACGAACCCATGCTAAGGACAATTTTAAAAACCTATCTAGAGGCTAAAAATTGCACCCATCTCCATGGAGGACCGTGCTAAGGACAATTTTAAAAACTCTTTCCAACTGAGCTAATGGGCGACTCACCGGCATCAGTGAAATTTCGAACCTCTTTACAATACTCTCTGTATTACGTACAGACAGCAACATCTGGCTAAAGTAATTCAGCCAGATGTTGTTCCAGGCTGCAAGTGATGCAAATTACTTTACGATTAAAGTTACGGTTAGCCAGAGGTCGCAGGTTGGATTCTGAGTCAGATAGGTGGAATTTTTAGCCTGTAAATAGGTTTTTGAAATCCGTTTCATTTGACTGATTATTTCAATCCAAGCTTCCGTAAGCTGAGTTCCTAGTAACCTGGCTCTCGAACCTTTTGGTGCAATCGGACCTTAGCCGTAAGAGTAAGAGTAACAAACGTCCATCCATCCATACATACAAACTTTCGCGTTTATAATATTAGTAGCATAGGATAATTACGAAGACCTACTTATAAAATAATAGATCATTACGACAATAAATAATAATAAGGTTGATTGAGTGACTTAAACTTTAAAAATACAGTGAGGCAGCTTAACAGGTTTATATTAAGCCCTTTTCTGTCTCTGCTGCTCGTATAGTTAGTTACACCTAAGATTTCGTCACTTAGTCTCATAGTTGGGCCATTGCACGTAGCAAGCACTGAGGTATTTGAACATTTCAGACACTCAGGTGTGAGAATCTGATCATCGTGAGGAATCACGATGTTTTCCTTCACCGTTATCGAGTGGTTTCGCCACACCTGAGTGTCTGAAATGTTCAAATACCTCTGCGCTTATTTACAGGAACCTCAGTCGCATTCATTAAACAGATGTCAGCACAGTCCAGGAGCTGCGACAGCAGTGTCTAAAAGAATTAATAATAAAAATAAACTTGAAGTTTTCTGAGTGACTGAAAAGAAAAATGCTTTTGCCTACTAACGTCATCTACATGAGCGTGCCCCCACATACCTCATAAATTATGAAAATATGATAGACTATGATCACCTTACTTATAGTTTTGTTTTGAAGCCTTTATTGCGCCGAAGAGAGGGCGCCACCGTCGCCACTATAAGCCAAGTTCCGTGGAGAAGTTTTTTGAAAAAATAATTTAATATATTATAAAGTGTGTTCAATGTGTAAAAACCATCAAAGTGTATCGAAGATATATCAATTATCCTCCAGTATTGTTTGTGAACTGTATAATCAAGGATTTAACAACAAAAAATACCTCAGATATGTCTGACAGTTTATGTGCTATAACACCAAAGAGTGGTGATTAGAACAACAGTGAACAGTGTAAAAGTTGATTTAAAGTGTAAAATAAACTTACGGAAAGATAAGTGTTAAAAGTGCTTTGTTTACAAAAAATCTAATAACGTCTCGGGTCAAAGTACACTAACTGTTATCTTCTCGGGCTATTTCATCTGCGCTGAATATGTACGCGTAATTCGAAGCCAACTTGTAACATCCCCGTGGCTGATCGTGCATGAAGTTGCCCTCCGACGCGCTCATTGAACGTGCACCCGGATCGAGACCCAAGTGGTGGTACAATTTTTGTTTCTCAAGAAATTGTCATTTAAAACAAGACAATGAATTTCTTTGAGAATATTACACTCAGACGCAGGCGGACACATTCGGAAAACACAAATGAAAGTGTTTCTTTAGGTCAACCACTAGATGGCACCAGAAGTAGTCTACCTGAAATATCAGACGACGAAAATAATGACGTATTACTAAGCCTAAGAGAAGAGCTAGAAAAAGTATCGACAGACTTAAAAAGCGCGCACGTCGAAATTGAATCTCTGACATTAGAAAACACGACTTTAAAACGGCTTAACGAAGAACTCTTAAAGAAAAATGACGTTTACAAGCAAATTACAAGTAGCCCTCTTATAAAGACAAAAGCAAAAACGCTTACACCAAAAAAAACAGCATCTCTAAAATATGTAAGGAATAAAGAAACTCAGACAGAGATAAGCCAAACACCTGTAAAAGCAGATAACAAAACAAAACCTAAACAAACAAAACACAAAAAATCACCAAAAAACTCAAAATCATGCTTAATAACGCAAAAACAAATTACTGACCAGAATCCAACGGTACAAATGAATGAACAAAAAAACACAGAGCAAAGAACGAAAAATAAACTGTGCGTAATATGCGATGACCGCAATAAAAACAGCAAAATGTTAAATTGTATCCAAGCCAACTTCGACTCTGAATATAATGCAATTCGGTATAATATGCACGGAGGTGATCTGAGACATATGTTACATGGAATCGAACAAAAAATAGAGGGTTTCGGTATGAATGACTATTGTATTATACTAATAAGTGAGGGAGATTTTGAGGCCAGCGCTGATCCTGCAAACTTAGTTGTGCAACTCAGAAATAAACTGGAAAATATTAAACAAACCAATATAATATTGTGTTTCCCTGCCTTTAGACTTCGCAATGACACAAGACTGTACAATGGACGAGTTGAACTCTTCAACAATCTTCTGTATATAGATGTAAATACTTACGAATACGCCTACACATTCGATTCAAACTATGACCTATCATATGACATGTTTTCACACAGAGGACTGGTGAACAAGAGAGGAATGCAAACATTTTTTACAGGTTTAGCACAATATATTAAATACTTACAAAAGGAAAAAGTGGAGCTAATAAGTCAGCAAAAAAAGGCTGGAGCCGCGCAAGAAACATCTAAAGGAAACTCGGTGTTTTTTCGAGGCTAAACATCTATATATACTTCACCAAAATATCGCGGGATTGCTAAGCAAATCTGACTCACTCACGATTAATCTGGTTGAACTAGCAGAACAGGAAAAAAATATCGATGTTTTATGCATTACAGAACACTTTATAATGGCTGGATATGAAAATTTTCTGAAACTTCCAAACTACTCATTGGCATCTAGTTTTTGCAGAGCATCAAGTAAAAGAGGCGGAGCCTGCATAATAGTGAATAACCTACATAAATGGAGAGAGATTCCTGATATAAGAAAGTTTGCAGTACCTAATGTATTTGAGTGCTGTGCTATTGAATTAATTGACTATAAGATAATAATAATTTGCATTTACAGATTGAATAATTTAAATATATTTTTTGATCGATTAGAAAAAGTATTAACAATGACATCTAAGATTAACTGTAATGGCATTTTGGTTGCTGGAGATTTTAATATAGATGTGCTTAAAAATAATAATGCCACACGAGATCTTGAATATTTGCTATTGAATTATGACCTAAAAATGGCTCTACGGCAGCCAACACGATTAATTAGTAAATCATGTATTGATAACTTTATGCATAATTATAAAAGGCCTTGTAAGACGGAAGTGTTGGAACTTGGTTTATCGGACCACACATCCCAATTAATTAAAATACCTGTGAAAAAAATTACTAAAATAAAATTTTGGCGCAAATTCACTAGAGAGTACAGCAAAAACAACATAGATAAATTTGAAAAATACATAAAAAACATTTCATTTTCTGAAGTGTATAACTCTAATGAACCCGATTATGCATACGGTAACTTTATGGATATTTTTAAACTGCTTTATGACCAATGTTTTCCACAAAAATTGACTATGATGAAAGTTATTACTAAGCCAAAATGGATATCAAAGGGTATAAGACTATGCACAAAAAGAAAGAGAGACCTATTATGGAAGTATAGAATGAAACCTGACGAAACCAATAAATCAAAATATTATACATACGCTAAATTATTAAAGAAAATTATAAGACTGACACAACGCGCTCAAAACGACCATAAAATAAATATGTCACAGAACAAAGCGAAAACTGCATGGCAAGTGATTAATAAATCGAGACCGAATATACCAAGAGAATCCATAGCTAAAATTAAAATTAATGGCTATGAAATCACTAACCCGAAAGAAATTGCTTGTGCGTTTAATAATTATTTTGTGGACAAAATAAAACCCGTACCAGAAGCTGGTAAAAAAATAACATCAGGTATTGATAAACCACAAAAATCTATGTTCATGCCTCCTAGCACACCCGGGCATATTTTTAATATTATAAATAATTTGAAAAATACGAATAGTGTAGGTTTCGATGGTATTATTACAAAAATTATTAAAGTTGTAAACAAATACATATGCCATCCTCTAAGTCACATAATCAGTTTAAGTATATTAAATGGAACTTTCCCAAAAGACCTCAAAGTTACTGTTGTAAAACCTTTATTTAAAAAAGAAAATAGAGAACTGATGGAATTCTATCGACCTATTGCACTAATATCTATTTTCTCTAAAGTAATAGAGAAATACCTGTACAATGAAATTAATAAATACTTAGAAATAAATAATATGTTATGTAATGAGCAGAAAGGCTTTAGACAAAACAAAACAATTAATTTGGCTGTTTACGAATTTATAAAAAATGTGATCTGTGCGGTAGACAAAAGAACCCCTGTGTGTGCCATATACTGCGATATGACACAGGCGTTTGATTACGTAGACCACAAAATTCTAGCCAGTAAACTCGAAGCTTATGGCATAAGGGGCAATATTTTAGATCTATTGATTTCTTACCTTTCTGATCGGAAACAATTAACAGAAGTATCAAAGATCGATCTCAAAACAAAAAAAGAAGTAATGTACAGATCCGAATTCCGTAATTTAAGATACGGAGTGCCACAAGGCAGCGTATTAGGCCCTCTGTTGTTTATTATATATATAAATGATCTACCAAAAGCAACCTCTCAACCAATGACATTATTTGCTGATGATAGTACAGTGACAATAAAAAAAACATGGACATAAATCATTATGAATCTGACGTAAACAATTCTTTGACATCAATAATATCGTGGCTTGAAAATAACAATTTAAAAATTAATTTAAGTAAAACAAATATAATGCATTTTAATCAAAGACCAAAAAATCCTTCTGACATTAAATTAAGTTATCAAAATGTAATAATAAATGAAGTGGAAACTGCCCGTTTCCTAGGCCTAACAATTGATAGACAATTGAACTGGAAACACCACATCGATGAATTAAGTAAAAAAGTTAGTAGTTCTGCTTATATTCTTTTCAAACTAAGTTCATCAGTTAGTACAGATACATTACTTGCAGCATATCATGGCCTAGCTGAATCTGTATTTAGATATGGCATTATCTTTTGGGGAAACTCAACAAACAAAGAAATAGCTTTTAAAATGCAAAAACGCTGTATACGTTCAATGTTTCACATTAAACCCATTGACACCTGCAGACATCTATTTGTGACACACCGTATTCTAACACTTCCGGCTTTATACATATTTGAAGTAGCTGTGTTCGTAAAAAGTAACCCTGAACTGTTTCCACGTCTGTCTGCAACGGTAATCAGAAACAGACGTGATGAAAGTAAATTACGTTTACAGCCGGCGAAGACAGCTTTATTGGGCAAAAGCATTATATGCATGGCTCCTGTAATATATAATAAAATACCATTAAGTTATAAACAATTAGATACTAATTTATTTAAGATAAGGTTAAAAAAAATGTTAATTGACAAATGTTATTATAATCTCAATGAATTTCTAAATGACAAATTTTAATCTGACATTGTATTTCGACATACTTTTTATGACTTGATGTTGATGGCGAGCCTCTCCTATTTGCACGCTACTCTCGGCAAAACATGTTGGACCAAAATATATATGACGACAATGTTATATTCATGACACATTATTACACTATTTTTATTTTTAATGCACTAACCCGTGCTAAGGAACAAATTTAAAAACCTATTTAGAGGCTAAAAATTTCACCCATTCCGTACATACGTACCCATGTGGGTACAGTGATATCGTTCCGATGTTAAAACCTAACTGCAAAGTAGGTAGTCGGGGCTGTAAGTAATGCAATTTGCTTAAGTCAGATGTCGCTGCCTGTACGTAATACAGAGAATATTGTAAAGAGGTTCGAAATTTCACTGATGCCGTGAGTCGCCCATTGGCTCAATTGGTAGAGCGCTGGTACGTATAGCCAGAGGTTGCGGGTTCGAATCCCGGCATGGGTGAAATTTTTAGCCTCTAAATAGGTTTTTAAATTCATGACACATGTTTAGGCAAATAAATATATCTTTATCTTTATCTTATTATACCAAATAGGTACCCTAGGTGGCCCTTCGGTTCTATTTATGAAAACGTGATTTCTCTGGAGTCCTTTTACTTAATCTATGGTTACGTTTTTTCCCTTGTAAAATCTCCAAAATAGACAATTTCAATCAGCGTTTTTCGAGTGTTTTATTGAATCATGTTTTTAGAAATAAGACCATAAATTTTTATTGGAAGTTTACAATGAACGCTGAAAGCAGACTTAGCCGCATGCCCAGTATTCCTTATATAGGGTGTGGATCTTAGTACGCTTACATCTGGTATTGATTGTGTTGTGTGTTGTAGGCACATCGGCCAGTAGCAAGATACCGTACCCCCTCGACTTCAGCAAACCGGATGAGGCGTCAGCAGAGATACCTAACTTTCATGTCGTGAAATCAACAAAATTTCACGAGCAGAGTGAATCAGGTAATTCATCTAGCATTATTTAATTTATTACTACATTGTTATTCGGCATGAGTTCATGCAACAACTAACGAACGTTAATGAAGCGAAAGACGTCAGGATTGTGGAAAATTTTGGTCTCAGCCTAACCCTCTCATGCGAGTTTGTTTCAATGTGTATTTTTTTCCTCCATTCTATTATTATTATTAAATTCTTTATTGCACCTGTAAAGATTGTACAATTGGCGGGTATTAATACTAAATAGTATTTTATTCTAGCCAACCAACAGGTGACGTGGAGAAGGTGGGGGGGTAGTCTCAAACAGTGAGGTGATATTTTATTGTCATATCTTTTTTTTTATTACAATTAGACTATGTATTAATATGTACAATAATTATAAACATACACATATACAAAGATAATAATTAAGCACATTCTAATCATGGTTGTAATACTTTTTTTCTGGTTTTGGAATAAGGTGTTCCTAATTTGTCTATAGCGTTTAATGAGATGCTGTTCATATTTATTTAAAAAATTGCCACTAGTTTAATACAGCCTACGTCCCACTGCAGGGCACAGGCCTTCTGTCGGAGAGAGAGTATGAGCTTAGTCACACTTGCCCACCGCGGATTAGCGATTTCATGTGTTGGGGTAGAAAATGCAACCACAGCTGAAATAAACTGCTTCTTTGGAGTGCTTTAGAAGTATGAATGAGGCCGTTAGAGTAGTACTCCAATGGACACTACATAGAAACACTTTAACCACGTGTTTCTATATAGTGCCAATTGAAGTGTATTAAATTATTTGTCATGTTATGAAACGCGGCACCGGTGTCCTGCTTACGAAAGTTGTATTTCTAAATTGAGCTAGAGGTAGAGTTGTGATTCTACCCGGGTATTTACCCGAAATGGGTAGATTCGCGGGAATATTCCCATTGAATCTAACCGACGGGTATTTATGAGGGTAATAGTACATTATGATATAAGTGCGGTAAGTTGAAAATTACAGCCGAGGCGATATTACTAGCCCGAGCCATCGGCGAGGGCTATAAGGAAGCAGAGTGTTCGCGCGAGAATCGATCGCGCGACGTAATCATGAATCTGTGGTCATTCATTCACTACTCTGAGTCGTTCCGGTGCCGTCGCTCGTGCCGCTCGCTCGCTACTAATTATCCAGCCATCTGCACACACATTCGCACGATGACATACGCGCGTGAATCGCGTGATAAGTGCTCGAATTCTCGTGAAGTGATAGACATTTGGTGACCAAGAAACTTTATCAGCTCAAAGAACAATATATATTGACAATATTAGACTATAAGTGAACAGTGCAGGAGTGTTCTCCGTACGCTGGACGCATCAGCTCATCCATCACCGCTCATCATCTGCCCAACAGCTAAAGCTAGCCATCATCCACCATCACCAAGTAAGTCCATTCACTTCACCTCCCATTCCGCTCTCTCAACCAGCCCATCGTGAGGTAGACCTAGCCGACACTGGCTAACTACCACAGAGGCTGTAATTTTCAAAGCGCACGTATGTCATACGACGTTTTATAACATAATATTTACGAGGAAATTAATAAAACTCTGACTTTGTTATCATCACTACTTGACGACATTTTCAAATAAAAACATTACATCGAAAAGAAAAAGCGCGCAGATTTATTTTTACTTGTCCACAAATAAGCGATGCGAGCGCCTCAACTTTTTTTTTTTTAGGCAAAGGTACAAAAACAGCCAGTATTACTAATAAATTAAATTAATTTTTTTGTGTTTTTGTTACAGATAAATGGTTGTAATTTATTGTGAAAATTGATTAAATTAAAGAATTAAATGTTTATTTGTTATATTTTATTTCCCAAAGTTAATTTTATTCATAAAATATTGACCACTTTCTTGACATAAAACCTCTTTGCTAAGATTTTTAAAAGTATCGTTCATTTTTAGACGGAGTATCTTAAAACTAAATTTAAAAAAAACACGTGCCTTTTACATTACACTATCGCACAAGTACGTAATTAATGAGATACATTACGATATTGAAATTGGTGTAATTACAACCACTTTACGAGCAAATATGTTATAATAGTACATTACACAACTAGGGTTGTAATACAAAGAAAGGCCGAGATCGCAGAAGTTTGCGGCCCGAGCTGCAAGCGAGGGACGTAAATATGCGATCGAGAGCTTTCTTTATTACCTCCCGTGTTGTGTACATCTTTTTATGTCTACACTTGGCCAGAAAGCGGCTTTTTCCGTACGCGCAGCGTGCGGTAAAAGCCACTTTATTGCCAGGTGTGGCATAAATACGTTTAAGTATTGGTGTTTTCGTTCGCTAAAATAGATTGCATTACCGTTAAATCCATTTTTACTCACGAGCCTCAGGACTATATTCAATATCTTTCATTCTTTTTTGACGAAAGAACGAAATAAGTATATCTCAAGAAAATAACTTTTTTGTGATGGACATAAGTCCTCATGTATTATTGAGAGATTGTTAAAGATTCGTACTTAGTAATTATCCGCCTGAGAGTAAATAACCATAAATACCAGTTTCTACTGAGTATTTAACGAAAACTGACAGTAAATATTTTTAATTGGTTTTTTACAGTAAAATCTTTTAGTTAGGGTCTTATTTGATCGGTATTGATAAGATCTTTGTTTAAGCTTGGGGAGCATGGTCTGATGATAGCGCTGGAAGGTGTGTATGGGATCTCCTCAACGGATAGCAGTAGACCATTTGAGTTTGTACTTATTCGATTAGTAAATACTAATACCAAGTTTCAACAAAGATCTCATAAATATGAGATCTTTGTTGAAACTTTGTTGAAACTTGAAGGTGTGTATGGGATCTCCTCAACGGATAGCAGTAGACCATTTGAGTTTGTACTTATTCGATTAGTAAATACTAATACCAAGTTTCAACAAAGATCTCATAAATATGAGATCTTTGTTGAAACTTGGTGACAAGTTCTTAGATGGCACAGCAAAGTACCCAAATTCTAGTGCCATCATCAGACCCTTCAGACACTAGATCTCCACAACGGATAGTAGGAAACTATTCGAGTTTCGCCTTATTTAATCTGTATTATTGAGATCTTTAGCAGAACTTTCTGATAAGATCTGATTACGGATCTGATTAGTTAGTTAGATCTGGGAAAAAGAACGTGGTTACAGGATCTCCTCAACGGAGAACCTAGAATGATTCATATTCATTTATTTTATGATATTCATTTATTTTATGATATTCATTTATTTGATTTCAATAAAATCTAATTAACAAAAAACATAACATACCGTAACATATTCACACACCCGTATCGCGTACGCAGAGATCAGCGTTTGCCACTTGCCATGATCCTTACAGATCTTTTTCGCTTTATCAACATTTCTTACTCAAAATCAAATTATAATGGAGTAATGTAATATGTATAATGGAGTCCTAGTAAAGAATAAATATCGAATTATATTTCAATAGGCTTGTGTCCACTAAGAATAAATCGGATGGAAGAAAGTCTTTAAATACTAATTATGATATGCAGATGAGAAAAAACCAATCTATTTATGATAAAATATAAAGATTATTATTATTTTCTGAAAAGAAATTCGAAAAACTTTGTCATTAAGTCACGAAACAATAAACACCAATCAGAGCGTGCCACGTCACGTCGTGGCGAGCATCGTTGTTGCTGACATTTTAGTATATGTTTAGTTGATGATTATTATCTAAATTAAAATTAAAAAAAAAGTATTTGATAGGTATATGTACAACTGTTATTATTTTATTAAGAAACGCAAAGGTATTGAAAGTTATTTAGTGAAACATATTAGGCAAGATGGAAACACGTTTTAGCTAAGCTAATGGCAATAATTTGCCCAGAATTGACCCCGCAATGCTTAGTAGATTTTTTGCATCAAATAGTGACTTTTGCTCTTTTGCTTTAAGTATAAACAAGTGTTAAAATATTAATTATAAGCTTAAAGCGTAATATTTTAGTTTTTTAATCAGATTTATTTCACTATTAAATCACGAAGATTACGTCATAGTTACAGCAAAATGATCTTCACAAAAATACATTCTTCAATTTGTCGATGAACAATGGAGATCGCTCTTTCTTGCAAGTGTTAACCACTTTTTTCGTATTTCTTGCTTGTGTGGGCCATATATAAATAATTTATTTGGTGTTTTACTCTTGTGCTTTCACACTGTGGCACCATGCCGCTTTTGCAATACGAGAAAGTAATATTTAATTAAAATAACAGCAGAAAACTAACAATCGCCTACTGAAACAGTGTTCGTACACCACCTCGTGACGTCACTCAAGACGCCATGACAGTCTTGAGCGTTTTTGTGGGAAATTTAAATTGATTTTTTTTACATTCAAAATACTTATTGAATATGTTAAGTTTTATTTAAAAAAAACTGTATATTTGTTGTATAATACACTTAAAAGTACGTTATATAACCATTTTCCAAATTCAGTCAACTAGCCTATTGGGTCAGAAAATATTTTACATTATTTTATTATCGTTTGATTTCACTATAAACATGGCAACAAGGATAAATAACAAAATTTCTGTTTGCTCAAATAAGTCATTAACTTATGAACCTATTTAGAGGCTAAAAAATCCACTCATGCCGGGATTCGAACCAGCGACTTCTGGCTATCCGTGCCAGCGCTCTTTCCAACTGAGCTAATGGGCGACTCACCAGCATCAGTGAAATTTTGAACCTCTACACTATTCTCTATATTACGTACAGGCAGCGACATCTGGCTGAAGTAATTTGCATCACTTGCAGCCCCGAGTAGTACCTACTTTGCAGTTAGGTGAGTCGCCCATTAGCTCAGTTGGAAAGAGCGCTGGCACGGATAGCCAGAAGTCACGGGTTCGAATCCCGGCATGGGTGGAATTTTTGGCCTCTAAATAGGTTCATAAGTTAATGACTTATTTGAGCAAACAAAAATTTTGTGGTATTTATGGTTATTTACTCTCGGGCGGATAATTAATTACTAAGTAAGAATCTTTGACAATCTCTCAACAATTCATGAAATAAGTCCATTACAAAAAAGTTATTTTCTTGAGATATACTTATTTTGTTCTTTCGTCAAAAAAGAATGAAAGTTATTGAATATAGTCCTGCGGCTCGTGAGTAAAAATGGATTTAACGGTAATGCAATCTATTTTAACGAATACACTAATAAACGTATTTACCCACGTAAATACCGTTTTGGGTATTTACCCGGGAATATACCTTTCGGGTATATTCCCGCGACTCAACTCTAGCTAGAGGTGTGTGCAGTACTATGCGTGTGCAGGGCTGCCGCTGTACTTGACGCGCGGCCGGCGGCGCGGCGTGCTCTTCGCGTTCAGCTTCATGGAGTTCCGGCACAACCTGGAGGAGCGCCGGCGCGGCGCCGAGGTCGACTGCAAGAACCTCAAGTACCTCTTCGACGAGATCGGCTTCCGGAACCTCTTCTACAACAACCTCACCAAAGCTGTAACTATCGTCGCTTCACTCACCGTCGATTGATATCTTTGTGTCGGTTAACGAGGCGAAGGAGTGGAACAAGTAAAATAATTTGTCTATCTGAGGAGCCTGTTTACGAGGGTTGGAAAGTGTGAAGGTGATATAGAAAGAAGAGTAAAAGCGGGAAATTGTTTAAACGGTGCACTCCATTGTGTGCAGTCGAAACATCTCCAAAAGAGCTAGATTGCCTATTCATAACGTTGTGCTGGTCCCAACACTTATGTATGGTAGCGAGACTTGGGTGTGGCATAATAAGCAAGAAAGTAGCATTAATGCACTAGAAATTAGGTCCTTGAGAAGTATGTGTAGTGTTACAGAGGATGTAGTGACTAGAATTGAGAAAGGAATGTTGCGGTGGTTTGGACATGGCGAGGATAAAGGAAGAAAGATTGTCGAAACAAATATATATTGTGAATGTGAGTGGAAGGGCTGGTAAGGGACATCCCAGGCGGACATACATCGACCAAGTAGGGGATGTATACGCAAAGGGGAAGATGAAAAGTACTCGGAACCGGCGTGCGTGCATGCAACGACTTATGAACGTTGCTGAAGCGAAGGGGATCTGTCAGGATCGTGGCAAGTGGCAGTCCCTGGTCTCTGCCTACCCCTCTGGGATACAGGCGTGAGGTTATGTATGTATGTATGACGAAAAGTCCGACCATATTATTAATTAAATTTTACTGGGAAATAAGTTTTTTGGGTTGCCAAAAAAGGCAAATGTCAAAAAAGTTTGTGGCACAGAGCTTACTTTACTACAAACCTTTGCCGAGCCTGTTTGAGATCCCGAATAAAACTTATTCAAACAAAAAGTGGCACTCAGAATCTCAACGTCTCTTAAGACGTCGATATTCCAGGCATTGTTGTGAAATGTTATCTTTGATAACTTTGCCTGTTCCAGGAGACTGATTCAACACTGGAAGCTCTGAAGAGCGTGGAGGATCTGGAACGCACGGAGTGCGTGTTCGTGGTGGTGTCGTCGCACGGCTACGAGCGCCGCGACAGCGACACCGACATCCGCTGCGCCGACGGCCGCCTGCTGCCCATCCGCTCCATCGTCGAGCAGTTCAACAATAAGAACTTCCCGCGCCTCAGGGACATTCCGAAAGTCTTCATATTTCAAACTTGCCGGTAAATAATTCCAACGAGCGCTCGCTCGCCCGAGATACAGATATTGTCGTACGAGTAGAAAGATGTTTTTCAGTAAGACAGGTATACGCTCGACCCCGGTCACGCCTGACGGTGAGCGTCGACGGGGTCTACGATGTTACGTGTTTACCTGTGAAATGCCGGTCGACTCTAGTTTTCAACCGACTTCAAAAAAAGGAGGAGGTTCTCAATTCGACCCGTATGTTTTTCTATGTTTGTTACGCGATAACTCCGCCAATTATGAACCGATTTGAACAAATCTTTTTTCGGCGTATAGGTAATACCTCAAGGGTGGTCCCATTTAAATTTAATAATAAAATAATTTACTTTTAAAAAAAAATAAAACCGACTTCAAATGCGTGAACACAAAAAAAACTAAAAATTTAGCTTTAATTTAGCAATAGGTATATAAGTATAACTATTGTAAGATATTTAGCTGGTTTAACTTTAATTACTTTGACATAGTTTAGGAAAATTATAGTATTAGGTAATAGATATTAGGAATTATTTTTAAATTTTTAGTTTTTTTTGTGTTCACGCATTTGAAGTCGGTTTTATTTTTTTTTTAAAGTTATTAAATACACCCAGGTTATGCGTCTCCGGAGAGATAGACGACGGCAACTCGTTCCACAACTTTGCCGATTCTCCGTAAAGTCTTCAATAACCCGTTTCGTCCTCCGCACGAAGGGGTTCGAGCGAAGAGCACATATTCGCGCCGCCGCGGCCGCTGCAGGAGCCGCGCGCGCGCTCGCCCGCTCAGGCGGACGGGTTGGCGCGCGCGCCCCCGCCCCCGCCCCCGCGGGAGGCGTCCCCGCCGCGGGGGCGCCCCCGCCCGCACTCCGCGCTCGCTCCCGACCGCCTCTACTCCGACATACTTATCGCGCACTCCACTCTGCCAGGTGAACATCATATTTATTTTTCCTGCGTCTCCGTCCCGATGACTTCGGTCGACGGCTTCACAGTTCATGCGAAGTTATTTCTTCAAATAATATTCATCTCCCGAACGAGTCGCCAAAAAAATTAACTAGCAGTTTTGTTCTTAATCGGACTCAGGGTTCGTGTCGCGGCGCGACGCCGAGAAGGGCTCGTGGTACATCCAGGCGCTGTGCCGGGTGTTCGCGGCGCGCGCGCACGACTGCCACGTGGAGCGACTCTTCACGCTGGTGGACGCGGAGCTGCACGCGCGCTTCCACTCGCAGACGTCGTCCGTCGACCGCTGGGGCTTCAACCGTCTCCTGTACTTGCACCCCGGCCTCTTCCAGGATTGACCGGACGGAGGTGCGTTCGTCCACCCGAATACACTATTATCTTTTCATTTCACCTGGCCATACATTCCTTCACCAACCGGACTTGGCCCCCGTGGTGGAGTATGGCCTAACCTTCCTGCGATGCAGGAAGAGACCCGTGCCCCAGCAGTGGGGACATACAAGGGTCGATATCGATACATTCTGTGAGTGCAAAAGTACGTGACCCACCGTCGAGCCATCGCCGTTTCTAGCTCTCACGCACGAGCGGATCGAGTCTCTGAGGTCCGATTTCACCAAAAGGTGCGAGAACCGGGTTCCTGGGATCTCACGGATCGACACACAATCGGCTCAATATTCGATAATGTTCCAACATTATCGACTTAGCCTATTGTGTGGAAGCAACATGATGTTTTGTCTGTGAATATGACGTTACTGCTTTCAATCTCTAATCGCGATCAAAGATGTATTGGTGAAATCCATTAAGTTTGACGTAAGACTTCGAGTCAAACTTTCGTAAGCTGGGTTCCAAGGAACCTGGGTCTCGCAGCTTTTGGTAAAATCGGACCTCGGACGTCAATGTAAGTAAGTAATCTTACTCTGGTTTTGAAAACTTTTAAAGAAAATTGTTCGAAACCCCTTTTGAAACGAAAGTGTCTTACTAATATAAGTAGACTCTCTTAATTTTGTTTATTCTATAAGCGCACAAAATGCACTCTGTTGTTACGTATAGCGGATCTGCTATCGGCTGTAACTTTCTGTAACTATCGACTTGACTGTAACTATCGGCTCTAACAAACTTATAAAATTTCTTATTGACATTACATTTAAAAAAAATATTTCTGATTTAATGTAAATCTTGTACTGATTTCTTTGCGAGACGTAGGTGAGACGTAATTTATTGGGCCTCAAAATATAACACAGTTATCTCGCTGAATGGTAGGAAAGTAATACTTAAGTCGCATCTGCAGATTGACCCACTTTGTGAGATTTCATCACCGTTTTATAATGTGGCAACACTGAATCGCCATATTCCACCCCCCTTCGCGTCGGTTTTCTTCCCTTCTCCGCCGCGCCAGGCGCTTCCTCAGTATGTAACCTACTATGGTCTCTTCCTGCCAGGATGGTTAGGCAATACTCCACCAGAGGGGCCAAGTCTCGGTTGGTGGAGGATTGTAAGACAGTGGTGGGCCTTATTGTCGGAAGTTATCAAGCTGCCCTTGAGAACATAGCTTAACGGATGTCATTACATGACAGCCGACACCAACGGCTTAACGAGCCTTGCGAAGCACGGAAGCGCTCAGAAAAATGCCACTAGCGGTAGCCACGGGACGGTCGCCCATCCTGCACCTGACCGCGCCTAGGCCACGAGCGCTTTTGCTATTCTTTGTAACCGTTAACTCATATTTATAACTTAGTGGGCCAAGCTTCAATTGAAACCTAAATAGATTTCGTTGATTCAGCGATCAATTCAATTAATTTGTTGGTGTCATATTGTAAACAGGATGGATCAACACGCTATCAAAACAGAGGTTGTGGGTTCGATTTCCACTGGAGGCCGCCGACTTGTACAAATGGCCAGTCTTGATGTATTTCCATGTATGTGGTATCTTTGCCTGGTTACCATAGCACAGGGTATCCTCGTTAGGAACCACAGGGTTGTTCAATAGTTATGTTGGCAAGCAGTGCCGGTTTTAGCACTACCAGCGCCCTGGGCGAGATTCATACGGCGCCGCCCTACTCCTTATTTTACTCGCGCCTTCGAACTTATTTCTCTCTCTCTCTCCCAAATTTGATAGAATGCGCTTTCGATACAATCTTTTTTTTACATAAACTTAGCAGTTTTATTTTTTACAACTCTATGGGACTATACAGGGTGTCTCATTCAAATCGGTCAGTATGGGAAAGTCTGAAAGTATAAGACATACGAAGATCTGTTCTGAGGAACCATGTCATCGATTTTAATAACAAGAAAAACTGCATTCATACATTTTAAAAAACATCTGTACTCCGTTCGGGAATCGAACCCGGTTGTTTTGAAAAAAAAAAAACTTCTATTAATCAAACACTCACAATCAATTGAAAAGCCCACTTAAAATAAGTATGTAGATACTTATTTAAAGATTAAGATCGTACCTAAACGTGTTGAATATTGTATTGAAAAAGTCGGCGGTCACTTCGAGCACCTACTAAAATAAATTAAAGTATGTGAAAACAATGCATTTTAGACACCATGTTTCATACAGACATTTACTGCTTAAGACCTACACAATCGATATCTAAGTAGAAATAGTGTAGGTTTTTTTTTTCAAAACCACCGGGTTCGATTCCCGAACGGAGTACAGATGTTTTTTAAAATGTATGAATGCAGTTTTTCTTGTCATTAAAATCGATGACATGGTTCCTCAGAACAGATCTTCCGATGTCTTATAGTTTCAGACTTTCCCATACTGACCGATTTGAATGAGAGACCCTGTATATAGTCATATATAGAGTGTGAATGAAACAACCTTGCCAATGGCAAGGTTGTTTCATTCACACTATCGGAAGTCACCAAAAGTAACCCACTAATCCCATTACAATGACATCGGAAGGTCGGCGTGCATGCTCGTCATACGCGTCGGGACGTGTATTTGGATCTGACGCTTTTTTCACTTCTCAGTATGTGTACCCAATGCAAAATATGATGTAGTCGCCATTAAATTAATATTGCCTTAAAAAACAGACTGGGAGGGTGTATCATCAGCATCACTCATCAGGATATTTAATCCATTTTATAATCGCATAAGAAGCGTTCCTAGGTGTTTCTAATCATTGAAATTGAAGTGGCTAGGTCGCACGTGTCGCCGTGTACAGTCGCGGGCAGTAACGGACACCTTAAACCCTTGTCACATTAACCTCTTCTAGCCTGATGTATGAGAAATTGAATATTTTGACTTTGCAACGTACTAAAGTACATACATGTTAGTGCTCGTGACCGTACTTAGTACCAGTGTGTCTCAAGCCCTTCTTGCTGAGCCCCTGAGGCATCCGAGCTGTTGGTGCAAGATGTGCACCCCAGCAGACGTAGATAGAGTAGAACTATCCCTCTACGCCAGCAGAGATGAGAATTGCGAGTGGTGAAGCGTGACCGTAGAGTCAAACGAATGAAATATATTGTCCAACGTATAATAGCTCAGTATTATCTGTGGAAATACAATTACATATTATTTAATAATTATAATAAAATTTACATTAATTCAATTCATTAATTAAAACGAAAGAACAATCACAGATTACTAAAACTGGCGACATAAAGGTGCATATTCATACATAATAGATTTTAAGCCTACCACCATTCACTAACACGAGAGAACGGGAGGGGCAGGGGCGTTGAATATGGCGGTTTAAGTTAAATTACAAAAGAAGGTGGATCAAGCGAAAGCCCTCATCCCTAAATACTGAACAAACCGACTAACTTCGTCAGAAATGTTTTTAATTTGACCATTGCTCTAAGCGCTGTTAATAAAGCGACCGATAGGAAGATTACTTATAGAAAAAAAAATGTGTATTGGGGATCTTAATTAAACAGTTCTTTTATTTTTATACATATAATAAGAATCCTGTGATAGCTATGTAAGTTTCGGTCTCAATTAACTTTAAAGTTACCTTTTTGAATACATTTTTGGCACGATTTGTGCATTCTGTAAAATGTTCAGAATTAGGTTTCTGAATACATAATTGCAGACAATCTTTGCCTGCAACAATGTTCTGTATTAAATTGAAACATTTAATAGTTTTACCTAATATAATAGACCTAAACGTGTCTAATCGCGATCATTAGGTAAAACGTTCCCGACGTTCCGGCAGCGTTGCAGTTGTCGCGATTATTTATTTGCAGTTGACCACGGCAAATAAATAATCGCGATAAGTCCCGTTTAATGAAGTGTGAGCATCGAGTCATTAAGAAATACTATTAAAATTAATGTTTCAGTTTAAACTCAGTACGTAAGATATATTTTATTCTAGTTTAGTTAAGGATCTCTTGAAGATGTTTCAAGTGATGTTTCTTTAACACTTACGGCCGTAATGTCTTCCAATGCATTTCAATCGTTATAAATATATCGAAATAATGACCTGCCTGATTTTATTGTCGAAAAGATAATATCCTAATTTATTGCTCATATTGTAAATAATGTAGTATATATGTGTAGTATATATACGACGACATCTGTGGCGCAGTGGCAGCGCATTTAACTACCATGTAAGAGGTCCCGGGTTCGAACCCCCAGCCGGGGGAAAAAAAACCACCAGGTCTTGGATGTTTACATGTTTGCGCAGTCGTTGTTTCTAGTTCCCACGACACAGGGTATCCTAGTGTGGGGCCAGAAAAAATGTACATGCCTGTAAGTAAAAGTTATATATTTTTATACCTACCGATGTAAAAAATATATTAATTTTTGATTTCTAATATATGGAGTTTTTTTCATTTACGGGCCTTTTAACAAAAACAATGTAATACACATAAATACTCTCGTTTATTAGTATATGCAAATAGCTGTCACATCTAATCCAATACAAAAATACATATTAAAGATGGATCTTATATGAAATTGAAAGTAGTTAATTAAAAAAATGTAACACACACGTTGCTCTAACTTGTCAATCGCAGTTTATCAATATCTACTTCTGTTAATCAATAATTTTAATATCAATAACACCACATATCTGAATGTGTTATTTATTATGTAAGAGTATTGATACAGCAAGCAGAGGGTAGGTAGACATATACGGATACACTCTGTCCACTTGCTATAACTTGACGCCAACATCCCTGGATAATATTATATTGACATTTATGGTGTAATAAATAACATTGACAATAATATTGATTTTATTTGGATAGAAACCAAATAGGGACTAAAAAGAAAAAGTAAAAACACTTTCTGTCTCATTGTCTGATTGTACCGTCGACAGCACGTCAACCTATACATACAAGCACTCTGACGAATTTGCAACAAAACTGAATACCTGCTGTCGACTGTCATACACGTAAAAAGGCAGAACCGATTTGAATGCGTTCACTATTCTTAATTTGCAAATTAAATAATTAGCATCAGGTTACATCCACTAGGAGCAGAAAATTAGGTACCTACGAAATAGATTTTTTTATTCACGCAAACATATTCTTGCGATTACAACGTGTTTTGAACGTACCTACCTAAGAACATAAGGGCCTTCAAGCAGTAACAATAGCGTCACCGATGGAAAGAAATCCTATTTTACCTTAGGGTATATACTAACTACTACCTATAGAGAGGACATCACGACTAACCTTATTGCGGTCACGCTTTGCGGTAGAACAGCATTCCATTTTAGGTACATTAGTCCACGATGAGCGCTTGCCGCGTAAACACAATTTCGGAAATTAAGAAAAATATCTTCATGAGTGATTGATAAGATGTGACAAGAACTCAAAAATGAGTAAAAAACGAAGAAATCACTTTTAGTCAAAAAGTTCTGCAAAGCTAAAAAAACCATATGGTTTTGTCAAGAGCTTTGCAGAGGCTTTGCAGTTACCAAAGGAGTTTGGTCAACAGTATACAAATATCAGTGAGACTAAAAAAAAACGTCGATTTCCGTCGAATCCAATTACTAATTTGGCATGGAAACATTGATAAAGTATACACATTTTTAAATCCAGCAAGATAATATAAAATTATTTAAAGCATTTTATCGGGGTGCGCTTAAATATCACTGTTGGCAACATTGGTTATTGTATTGCGCGACACAAATTTTGCTTGGGACGCCCTCTCTATACTATAATAGCGGACCGATCTGACGGTCGATTCTTGGCGCATTGGACTATGATCCATATAAAAAGTAATACTAAGTACTAACATATTATGTAGTTAAGTTTATAATTGTTAATAAAACCCTTTTATTTTTTTATATGAATCTAAGTTGTTCGAAATAAATGCTATATTATATACGCGTATATACGCAGTAGTAGGTATATACTCTAAGTATTTTACAGTTTTTGCAAAACCTGTAAGACCATATCTCTTATGGACCCTCGACCGAGATCCTCGGAACCTAGGATTCACTAGGGTAGGAAGATATCAGCTCGTCCTGAGACAACTCGATCGTCGATTTGGCCGGGTCGAAGGGTCGGAATGTCATAGAATCACAATTACATGATTGAAAGATTGGTTTGACACAATTTTTTTGATTTTGAAAAAACTATCTGTAAAACATTATCATTGAATTTAAAAATTCAATGGTAATATGTTCATCAGTGGCGCTAGTGGTACTCCGTAATGCACTTTATGGCGCTTCTGGGTGCTAACTAGCGGCACCAATGGAAAAATCAAAATTTACGATAAACACAGCCGGTTTTGGCGCAAAGTGATAAAAGTTCTTGGTTGTTGATTGTTGGTTCTAATCTGTTCTCTAAAAATAGTTGTCACAGTTGTTAAGATTTCTCATGTTCACTTTTAGATAAAAACGTTAATTTTTTTTCCATTGGTGGCGCTAGGTAGCACCCCGAAGCGCCTTAAGAAAATATTTCAGTTCACAGTATAGGTTCAATATTTTCAATATTGAGCAAGTAAAGTTTTGTTAAAAATGAGAAATTTACAAAAGAAGTTTTCGCACCTGATAAATTCGATTATAGATAGTCAACAATTGAAACTGTAACAGCAAAAGATTGAGCTTTACCGGTCCGACACGGTGACCAGTAGAGCACCGAGCTTGTTCAGGTTGAGCCGCTGGCGCGCGCAGTGCGGCGGCGCCCCGCCGCCCTCGCCCCCTCCGCCGCCGCCCCTCGCACGCGCCATCTCATTTCCGAACAGATCGCCGACATCGCCTATCTTCGCCAACCAGCGCTGCATCGGATTTATCAGGGAGCTCTGATACAGCCAATTGAGTACCGACGTCGTCGACCACCACGGCTCGTACGACATCCAGTTGTCGAGGATCACACCATCGTACCAGTTTTTCTGAGGGGCGAAGTCATCCTGTACCTCCCGGTACCTCTGCCATTTCGTGCAGCATTCGAGATAGTCTGTGACCACCGGAGGTTCCTCCGACACAGTTTCGTACACGTCTACAGTAGCATTGTTAATGTTTTGCAGTTCTGTGTTTAAATGGGAAGCGACAAGCGCGGCGTCTAGGGGGCGTAGAGCGCTCCCGGCGGCGACGAGCGAGTGCGCGGCGTGCAGCGCGGGCAGGCAGGCCTGCGCCAGCAGCAGCGAAGAGGCCAGCAGCGAGGAGGCCAGCAGCGAGGAGGCCAGCAGCGCGGCCAGGCCGGCCACGCAGGCCGCGCCCGCCAGCGCCGCGCGCGCCGCCGCGCCGTCGGCCGCCGCTGCCAGGTCGCCGTACGTGAAGAAGCCTCGCCGCGCCGCCTGCTGCAGCGCCACTTGCCGCTCTAGCCACACCAAGCCCGTTTCGAATGTGTCTTCGCTCACAAACACTTTCCATTCCTGTAAATTAATGTTCGTTTTAGTCAACCGGCGTGGTTTATCGTATACGTGGTTTATCGTACCATAATACTCTCTAAACTCACTATAGCATTTAGAAAGTCGATTTCTAATTTCTTGAGCTGGCTGAGGTCTATGCCGCCCGATGCCGCCCACTCCGAGCAGATTACTTCGTCATCTTCACCATCATCTTGTAAAAATTTGTTCCCAATCATCTGTAATAAAAACAATTATTTTACACAACGAAATACACAGAGATTCCAATATTCTGGCAGGGTAAAATTCACCCAAATATTTTATTGTTTACTAAATAAAAAGTTTTGACGTCATAGTTTATTTATATGATATAAATTTCAATTATTTTGAGGTTTTTTATTCCGTGAATTCGCTCTGATGGCTCCTACTACTAATGTCGAAAAATTTAAGAACATGCCTTAAAATTAGATTGGAGTGAAATTTTATACTATATCCACAAAAAATTAAACCATAAATAGTGCGATATATTTTATGAAACAATAGCTGACCCAGCGAACTTCGTACCGCCTAACAGTCAATTCTTAAATATTTTTTTATTTTTCTCTCCGTAAGAACCATCCTCGTACTTCTAAAAAAATTCTAAAAAAAGAATTAGTGAAATCGGTTCAGCTGTTCTCGAGATTTGCGCTTACCGACATATTCGGGGATTCATTTTTATGTTATAGACTAGCTGACCCAGCAAACTTCGTATCGCCTAACAGTCGATTCTTTATTTTTTTCCCTCTGTAAGAACCATCCTCATACTTCCAGGAATATTCTAAAAAAAGAATTGGCGAAATCGGTTCAGCTGCTCCCGAGATTTGCGCCATAGAGTACATTATTAATACTGAGATAGAGGCATCAGCTCTCCATATAATCTAACGACATCTAGTGACGAGTTACGAAACTATACAAGTGCAAAGTTAAATAATTTATATATATACATCTATCTACGCTGTTCAGTAGGTACCTAGTATTGTCTATCAAGAAACTCATTTTGCAAGTCAACAATAATAGTAACCAGAGGCTTAAACTCAACATCCAAATACGGGCGCAATGGTCAGCAAAAGAAAGAATCATCGAAATCCGGGGGAAAAGCTGGGGTTATTGTTGTAAAATCCACGAAAACATTAAAGAGCACATTCACGTCACAAGAAAGTAAACGGAAGTAATAAATTAAAATGCCGGTGTAAATAAACATGGTGGCTTACGTTTCGTTTCGTCCAAGAACAAGCAACATAATAATTTAATGTAATGATTTGTTAATTTTTCAACATCTTAAATTACTTATATGGTCCGGAATTCGCCCGAAATCATTTAATTTAACTATAAATCGACTTTATTTTTTATAATGTATAGACGACTTTGTGTTTATACTTTATTTTTAATAAAATATTTAAGTGAAACGAACTGCTATGCATTACTTTCTTTTATAGTTACCAGTTTAAAAAAATAAAGAAATATTGCCATCTACACTAAACCTGACATTATGCGTCATCTAGTGAGGTGTTACGGTACTATTTGTTTTTGCGAGATTTCTATAGAATTAACAACGTATGAAGTGAAAAGCCCGTGATTTGCGCTAACCAACACATTCAGTGATTCATTTTTACCCGACTGCAGCGAAGCCCAAAAGGAGGGTAATGTGTTTAGTTCGTATGTATGTATGTATGTAAGTATGTCCAATTCTATGTTCCCTCATAACTCCTTAACCAATGGTCAGATTTTGTTAAACAAGGTGTCATTCGATTCGGCATCCTTGCGCGGGTGTCATAGGCTATATAAAATCATAATTATGCGATCAGAACCGTGACGAAAAATAAAATTCGTTAAGAAGCTTCGTTAAAATACAGCTAGGAGCCACTAGATGGCGCTGTTATATTTAGTTTATTGAATTCGAATACTAATTTTATTGAACTACCCCTAACAGGTGTGAAATATTTAAAACAGAATTTTGCGGATGACGTAGGTTACATAAAATCAGCATTAATAGAGAACCAACGGAACAAAAAATAACATTTACTTCTAAGCAATTAAAGTACCACTTTTAGCCACTTGATGGCGCTGCTATATTTTATTTATTCTGATACATGTGTATACATAATTTCGGCTTTGGTCTACATGTAAACAAACCATTTATAGAATCGGTACAAATGCGGAAAGAAATAATTCCTATAAAGTGGTTTGATGCTTCTAGATCATTCATTTAATTAAAAAATATAATTTTGTTTAACTACGCCTAACACGTGCAAAGTATTTAAAAGAGAATTTTGCGGGTGTCGTTGATTACATAAAATCAGCATTAATAGAGAACAAACGCAACACAAATAATATTCACTTCTAAGTAATTTAAGTACTGTAGCATTAGTTCCTCTACCCAACCACAGATGGCGCTGTTTGTGTTCTAAATTGCGGTATGGTTTTGTCCGAAGGCCCTACATAATATTAAACAAAATTGGATAGTATATGATGCGCCCTTCTCGGATAGTAATTGCTCGCTCTCGATTTGTTGCAAAGTGTCGCTCATCACACCAAACATTTTCAAAATCTTACTGTACATACCATAAATAGAAGCGGAATATAATGTGTTTATCGTCAAGGGTCTCTTCCTGCATCGCAGGAAGATTAGGCCATACTCAACCACGAGGGCCAAGTCCGAGTTGATGGAGGATTGTAAGACAGTGGCAAGCCAGAAGTTATCAAGATAACTTCTGGCTTGCCACTGTCTTACTTTCCAGACAGTGGCTCCTGTCAGAAGTTATCAAGCCGCCCAAAAGGCCTCTGACTTGGCTTAACGACTGCCATAAAATGACAGCCGGCACCAACGGCTAAGCGTGCCTTGCGAAGGACGGAAGCGCTCGAAAAAAGCCACTGGCGGGACGGCCGCCCATCCTGCACCCGACCGCGCCTGTTGTTGCTAGTGACTCATTCCAAGGTTTAGAGGTCTTTAGGACAAAAACCAGTCCCAAGGTGGTGTTCAGTGGGTAGGCGCACTCTTTGTGAATCCCACATTGGCAGCACGGCCGGGTCCGTGCTGTTATGCATGAGCATTCACCACCTCCCTCCCCCGTGTCCTCCGGAGGGTGCCCTTTATAGGGTTAAAAAAAAATAGTATTTGAGCGCTTGCGAATCACAAGCGATACTGATTGTCCACTAATAATTGGCACGACTAGTGACGTAGGTAATATACCTCGCTTTGCGCTGTGGTGCGAGTAGTACAGTTACTGTAATCCCTAGTTTCATATTGCTTCAATAAATAGATCCCTAAGTACGTGCTGACCGTGCTGAAACCACGTTTCTCTTCTTGTCTGCTGAAACTCTGTCCTACAGTACCTCTTTTAGCCACTAGATGGCGCTGGCATATATTTATTCTAGTACATGTATAAATTTACATAATATCAGCTTTGCTCTACATGTAAACAAACCGTCTATAGAAACGGTATAAGTGCTGAAAGAAATAATGCCTATAAAGTGTTTATTTCTTTCTACGCCATTCGTTTATCTCATTAATTTAAGAAATATCAACCTCATAGGGGGTAAAAATAATTAATTTCTTAACACTGATATTAATTTCCTACTGACACTTAGACCAAAACTAACTGAACAAAATATAATAATATAAAGTGTAGCATGTAACTCCTTTTCCCCTGTGCGGTCATAGTCAGACAAGCTGGGTTCAAACAAGAAACAATAAATGATAAAAAAATATTTGAACGCTCTCACTGGTAACCGAAGACGGATCCTCCGTGACCTCGTATCGTAGGACCCATGAAATTTTAAAAAATTCTAGCTCTATTCATCTTAACGAATTTTATCTCGTTTCCTCCGAAAATAAGATTATGATTTTGTGTTAGGTTTCCTGTTCACTTGTGAGACCAAAGATTGCTTATATACACCTAAATATTCAGTAAAATTTTTCAATGCTTTAGGGGGCCACCTCAAGATGAATTTGTTATAGTTTCATTTTAATACCGGTAATATTTTGGCATTCAGAAAACCAAGATTTTGTATGTCTCCACGCCCATGCCACAACTCTAAATAACTACGCCAGGCCGAAGGCCGAGACCCCACCATGCGGGTGCGAGGAAACTTGCCGCGACGAGGTTGAAGGCCGAGCTCAATACAGGTCGCGGCACGGCCGAAGGCTGTGAAGCGGGCTAGAGGAATACTCCCACGGCGATTCCAAATGCTGAGCTCTATTTACGCTGATGCCAAATGGAGAGACTATTAGCGCGGCCGAAGGCCGCGACAGTTACTTAAAGTTAGTGTTAGGAGGAAACCTGTCGCGCCTTTGTACAGGCCGCGGCTGAAGGCTCAGACCATTTATGTTCCCATTTACAAGTCCTTATTCTAAGTAATTAGCGAGACCGAAGACTGGGCCCAGCAATGCAAGCACGAAGAATTCTACCCTGGAGATGTCGAAAGCTGAGCGCCGTTCAGGTCGAAGACATAATTCGTGACTATTCCAGTCCCTACCTACAATCGTTAACATTAAATAACTAGGTGCAGTGGAGCGTTTTTAGGCTACATAAAAAACAGACAATTTATTTAAGGATAATAAAGAAAAAAATCTGTCGTTTCCTTTGCAAATATTCTAGATAGTTTAACACCATTAGACCATATTCATTAGACTAGCTAAAAAATATCGTACGACATACTTTTTTAATGCAGGCAGGTGGTACCTATGACTATATCAAACAAGTATATCAGTAAAAATATTTATGATTTGCCGAGACATGTCCATTGTCGAACAAAAGAAAATAAAGCAATAAACTAAAATTCATTTAGGAAATAAAATAATATAACGATTTAAAGCATGTAAATAGAACAGATGGACCTTTAAATTTTATCGTTTTACTGAGTCACTAAAAGGTCAAAAATAAAAAAAATATTTAAAAAAATAAAAGAAGATGCAGTCGGGACCCATTAGAGGACTTTAAACAAACAGTAATGGGTCCCGACTGCAACATTTTATATAAAATAATAAATGCAACAGTTTGAGCAAATAATGCTTATAAAGTTATATTATTTGGTCGCTCAAGTAAAGCAGCATGAACTCTTCTGATTCGACATTAGCATTTGCAATGCATTAGCAAAATTATCTTATTTTTTCCCTTTCAGTTGATTTATCACTGCAGTCGGGTTCTTTTATTTTTTTAAATATTTTTTTTATATTATAGATATGCATTAATTTGGTGATGATCTGATGAAAATTTTCAGAGATGACAATTGAAAACAACTTTTTAAACCAGTGTTAAGTTGTTAAGACTTTAAAAACCTATTTAGAGGCTAAGACTGTTCATATTCATTCAGTAATTCACTGTCTGATGTATGGTGGACATTAATGCAGTTGTTTTGAAGATTGGAACTCCAAGGTCATTCTTGAGAGGTTCAAAGCTTCGTCTGTTCTAAATAGAACCATTCAATTTTAACTCAAATATTAGTTTCACAGTCCGAAAATTGTAAACTCTGATGATGACCAGCTCAGGAACACCCAGATCTAACGCACCATTACACCTAGAAACCCGGAATTTAACTTGATTTAGTTTCATCATCACTTTTATCACTAAGGAAAAGAAAAGAGCATGCATATATTTTAAGAAAAGAAGAAAAAGCTGTACATGAAACCACACATAGTTTGAACAGTCAGCATTTTAGCATTTTCACCTAATGTGGAGAGTTTTACTTTGAACTGCCCATCAACTGCACTGCACTTTCTCATAGCATTTAAATTGAATAATTTCTGAGATTAAGTAGTCCATATAGTGATAGTATATAAGCAATCAAGTGATTTCATTTCTGGCAGATAGCACCCCAGCTACCTTACCAGTTAAAAGACAACAGCTACAATAATAGATGGTTGCAAGATAAGCTAAATGTATCTGTGTAATTTCCTTTTTTATGTACAATAAAGTCTTCTCCATCTATCTATAAGTTACAGAGAAGAACTTTATCACAATTATCTTTTAACATAGCCTCTCCAGAGATCAAAATCTACTTAAAGCAAGTTAGCTATGACTTTCCTGGGCTTTCCAATGATGTAGATATTGATATAATATTTTTTTCATAGGTTGTTCGGTTATAAAGTTACCAAAGAGACGAGAAAGAGTTCCGAGGGGGTAGCAGAAGCCAGGTAGTCAGGGTTGCAGCGTTGCAAGCGCTCTAGGTAAATCATGGCCAGCACGAGCGCACAGGGCGACAAGCAGGCGCCGCGCGCAATGCTGGCCGCCTCGTCCGCGCGCAGCCGCCGCAGAGAGCGCCCGCGCTGCGCCATCGACCACAGCGAGCAAGAAATTTCTGCAACCACACCATACTGCTGAAAACACTAATCCACCAGCCAGATCAATACCGTAAATTTGATGCATCGAGCAGAAACATGCCACATTGTAAACTAACCAGTAACAGGCAGACTTAAACAGGGCAGAGATGGTAGTTGTCCATAATACAAGGTTTTGGTAATTCGTTTCAAGAACTCCTTGTGGTCGCCAACACTCTGTAAATAGCACAATCAATACAACGTTAGTTAAGTCATACAAAAGAAAGCACTAGGTACCTACCTACAGAAAGCACTTTCTGACGGTCACGCGTTAAAGCACGACCGCACGACTGTGATCCCATAAATTCTTACTTTCAGTTTGGCTCTTGGACCTTCTCTTCTTCTTTTCGATACGTTCGACATTTCGTGATCTGAGCTTTTGTTGACTTGGTTATCCAAATGAATCACAATATTCACAATCCACCACGACCACGATATCCATCCATTACTTCAGCCTAGCGCAAGTAGGAACTTTGAAATTTTTGTTCGCATTTAGCCCCGTTTTAATGGCGGACATATTTTTGTCTCACTCTTTAATACTACTTACTCTTTCTTTGCTGTCAATGTCAAACTGAAAACATAACAAATATGGCGGAACGCGGCACATAATAGAACGTTTTCTAGTTAAAATTTTTGTGTTTTAAGTTTGTTCAATATCTAGCTGTGTGTATCTTGTTGTACAGTGTTTAGTGATTTTATTTTAATAATGGCATTGATCGGATGGTGTCGAACTTGTGCCATTTGTAAAATAAGATTCAGCCGGTCAAAGGGTACCAAAAGAAAGTTTATGGGTAAATTTCCTAGGGATGAAGACCGGTAAGTATTTCTGGCTACAGTTTTTGTCATCTTGCACAAGAGCAAGATCATAAATTATGTTAAATAACGTAATTAATATAATATGAGAAAAATACTCAGATGTTTCAATGTCATAGTGATGTGCCATACACATATTCAATATCGATAAAAAAATATCTGATAACTACCTTGGTCAGAATTACTACTCAGTGTATGACGGGTGAATTGCTGTAAGCCATAACAATGTTTCAACGATGCACTATTAGTGGCTGCATTGAATGTAGTTTTTTTTTTTTAGATGCAGACAATGGGTGAAAATTGTGGAAGATCTTATATCGTATATCCCCATCGAAAAACTCCACCAACATAAATATGTTTGTAGAGATCATTTCCGGCCGAAAGATTTTTACAACTATTTTAAAAGGAAGCCGATTAAAGAAATGGTGAGTTGTGGTATAAACTTATAATGTAACACTTACTACATTTCATGAATAATTATGTAATAAAACACAAAATACGCCTTGCTTTACGTCGAACATTTGAATGTATTTTGCTCCGTCATTTAGAACGCAATATTATTATTACGTCTTAATACGTAAATGACATACTTTGATAAACATTTTTTTACAGGGCTGTATCTTCTCTACTTATAAATGCGCCTCCTCTTCCTGATTACTTACTAGCTGAGTTTCCTTACCACGTAGCCACGTCGCATCACTTGAAACTGGTTAGTGATTGGAATTACTAAAATATTATTTTACTAATTTTTAACTAGTACACTGTAGGGTTAAGAGATATCAGTATAATTTCGTTTCTATCTATCAAAAGCGGCATTTTTAACTTAAAATTTTTTTTAAAAAAAATGTATTTGATAGTTACATAGTCAATTATGCAGTTATGTGGTAAACAGGAACAAACAATTTTTTTTTTCGGACTATTCTTGCAATTGTTTATTTTCAGATTCAGCTATACAAAAACCTTGTCGAGCTTCACAAAACAATTCTGGTACGTAGACTTTTCATGTATCGCTGAAGTTTTTTGTAACTAGAGTTTGTTTACTTTGATAAATTACAAAGTGTTATCATTTTCAGCACCTTGTATAGCAGCCAAAATATCAGCTGTTGCTATTGGTCCAGTAGGGTTTGACCACAATTATTGTGGCCTGGAATCTCAGCATATTTATCAGAACTATCCCTGTAGCATAGTTTACCAACAAATTAATAATCAATAACGACTCAACTTAACTTTTTTTGACGATTTCAGCACCTGAATCCAAACCACCGATTGATGAAGTTCGCTCAGATTGGACACCTCTAAGGAAAAACCAAATAGCTGCTGAAATAAATTCAATAGACCTTGACCACAATTATTGTGATTTGATAATCAATAATAAAATACTAATTTCATTTGTCGTTTTATTGAAAACATTGATTTTTATTAATTTTATTAGGCTAACTGCGGAGCCCCTGGATGAAAATTTATCGATATCGATAAATGTAGTACCAATGCAAGTGGACGTCCCTAATGCACAGACAAGTTGTTATGTTGGTAGCACTTTTGACATTGCATTTTTGCTCTATTGGTTGGTATTGCTAACGGGGCTAAACTCATTACAAAAGCATTTATAGGGAGGTCCCGTCTCTTAAAACGTAGTGTTTATATGCTCTGTGCATTACTTTACTCCAAAGCAGTGTTGCCAGACAGGCCTTGTGAAAAGTCACCGGAAATAGGCAAAAAAGTAACCTTTTGGTGTAAAAAGTCACCTCACCAATAAAAAAGGTACTAAAACATACCTAATACTTGTGAATACTCACATGCCAATTTCAGTATTTTATCGTACCTTTTATCTACATGCTAAGTCGGTTTAAATTTTTTGTTTAAATTTTTTTCTATAGCTTCGCTTGCTTTCCCGTTCACCTAAAATATGTAATGTCATACATAAAACTACTTAATTCAGCCGTCAGTTTCAATACTTGCTTTAACCTGTTAGATTACTAATTTATTAACTAAGGCCTTTGCATCTATTCCTGATGATTTATACAGCATCTAGTGGCACTGTCATCTACACTAGATAGATGGGTAAAGTAACCACTAGACGGTGCAGTGCCCGGGACAATAGAATTTTAATTGTTATCTGTTCGCGCGACCAGGAAAATAAAATATATATACTACATAAACACTAAATGAAATTAAATAAAATAATCAATAAATTATACCTTTATCTTAAAATTAACTTTAGTTTTTAGCATCAATTTTGAAGGCTTAAATGTTATCGCATTCTTGCACTGCTTTTTTTTAGTAGCTATAGGTAAGTGCTGATATTGTGTCAATACCAAGCAGAGTTCTGTGATCGGATTTTAAGACTAAAATCAAAAAGACATTACAATACAGCAAAAACACAAAAACGATTAAAAAAAATTAATTTTTCCTGTCAAAACCGTGCTCTCGAGGCCTTGTCTTCATATCTCGTATCCAGACATATCTCGGTCTCATATGTCAAAATTAGTGTCTAAATCGGCCGATCATCTCGGCAATGGCGCCATTTTACCCAGTTGTAGAAAAGTTTAGGTCGAATCTCGGTCGCGGTAACCTTGTTAGCGTCGAGACATTTCGGGCTCGACAGAGAAATTGACATTTTTGCATAGATAAGGGCATTTCTCGAGCGTGGCGTGCTACGCGGTCTGGATGGAGCAAGAAGACCAAAACAAAGAGAGAGAGACATGGAGGGAGTAAGTGAGTGAGGTGTTGAATATTATGAATGAACGAAGAAACGAAACAATGCTGCCAACAAGCAAAAGACCTTTGCGTTCCGATTTTCAAAATAAGTAAAAAAAACTTCACAAAAAAGTAACCAAAAGTAACCTTTTGTATCATGTAACCTCAAAGTAACCTGACTTAGTTAAAAATCACCTAAAAGGTTACAAAAGTAACCTTCTGGCAACGCTGCTCCAAAGGCTCCAAAGAGCACAGAGCATATAAACACCAAAGAGTATCATTACGGGTATAGGTGTTCTGTGATCATTACTCAATAGGTATCGTCTGTGATTACTCGTGCTGTGCATTACTCACATCACAGACACAAATTAGACAGGCTCACACTTTATTCTGAGGGCTCACATAAGATAATTTTAATCTGTGGAACAGACATGACAGTACTGCGAGTTATGCACTGTGGTTATGCACGACCCGACCGCGTACTGGATCTGTACCCAATACGCGGCAAAATATAGCATGACCTATGGCATGATCAGTACGTCGTTGTAAATCGTTGCTATGTCCTTGCTTGCACATGCATGGCACAAAGCACGCGGCGGTCGGCGAGTGTACCTTATTACTTTGTTTATAGGGTACTGTTTTGCACAAATTATTATCCTACTTCGATGTTTAGGTGTCGCCGGTCGCCGGAACGCCTGAGTGCTTAGTGCGAGTTTGACAGATCCAATCGAATAACTTTACTACCGCGTTAATCGAGCATTGAGTAGTGAGTATGAGTAATTATACTATTTTTATTTTTAATGCACTTACCCGTGCTAAGGACAAATTTAAAAACCAATTTAGAGGCTAAAAATTTCACCCATGCCGGGATTCGAACCCGCAACCTCTGGCTATCCGTGCCTATCCGTATCCGTAGCCAGAGGTTGCGGGTTCGAATCCCGGCATGGGTGACATTTTTAGCCTCTAAATAGGTTTTTAGAGTATGAGTAAATTAACCGTTCGAGCTGGCAAAACGCTGTCACAGTACAACTCGCACTCGCGTTTATTCGTGTTTTGGCTGGTAAACGTGTTCACTTCTCAACGTAAACCATTACAACTCGCACTCAGCTATTTTAATTTCCATAGTTGTCACTAGGTGGCGCTTCCTCGATGGCATAGAAATATGAGTTTACGTTAACGCGATCGAGCAGTTACAAAACTCGCACTAAGCACTCAGATGCCGTCGGTCGGCATCGTAAAACTTCGAGTAATCCACTACATGACTCGTATCAAATTTATCGTGTTAAATGAATGTTTCCTGTAGTTATTTACCGCTTTCAATTCGGGACGGTGAAAACACTATCCGCCATGTTGAAAGCATCTTTCGGTTGTAAACAAACATCTGTCAGCCAGAACCAGTGCACATTGATTATTACAGGACTTACATCAAAGTGATCTTCACGTAAATACACCCGAGTTTCAGTCGATAAAGTATTGGGGTCTCTTTTGGCAAGTTTGAGCCAATTTTTTCGTGTGTTTATTTCACTGGGTACACGAATCCACAACTCCTAGGGGTTCTTTATTGACTTGTTTTTGCATTCTCGAAAAATGCAATGTTTTATAAAAAAAAATCATCGCAACAAAAAAAGTACACTACGTCTATCCCGGTCAGCGGTCGTTGACGAACTAAACAATGGGCCACTGTGGAAACACGGATGGGCCACGCTACGCCACGATTCCTTTGAAGTGTGTCCAAAAACCGACAAAAAACCCATCACAGGCCATTGTGTACAGCGGTTATATACATGGAAAGTTACGTAATACGAGGGCTGGCTAAGGTTCTGTGATGTGTACCCTCCTACCTACCACCTGGTAAAGTCTTTTTAATCTGTGTACTAAAAGTGTTTAGATGACAATGAGGTCTGGAATGAAAGCCAGTACAATGTATGAGTTTTAAGTTCAAAATAATTATGTAAACTATGTTAATTAAGGACTTTTGAAAAGACTAAGTTAGGAGTTTTTTTGTCCATTTTTTCTCCTAAATGATCTAGATTTTGAAATGGACACCTAGTTTGAATTGTAACGTTCATTAAGCCGCAGTTTCTGTGCTACTTTGAATAAAACCTTTTCATTTCATTTCATTTCATTTCATTTCATTTCATTTCATTTGTTCTGTGACCGTTTGCTGTCAATGTCAATACAAAAAAAAACAAGTTTCATTTCAGTTTTAGTCTGTCTAATTTGTGCATTTAGTCTGTGATTTTTACCAACACAAGCGGAGGAGGCTCACGGTTTGTGAATCCCGCGAGTTCAAAAAATACTATAATAAATCGCTTGGAATCGTTCCTTTTGAACTATTGCTTACTTTTCTGTACTTATGGGAGTATATTTTGGCAAAAATAATTTAGTAAAAAATATTGTTATATTATGAACCGCTTCGGGGGGCGTGCGAGCTTGTGTCAGTGTTATTGATTTATTTTATTTACGAAAAGAACAATCCGAATATGATGTAAGTAAAACGAAAATTGTTGTCTCGCAAGAGTCGATACAAAAGTGTTAGCTTGCGTGCGGCGGTGATAATGTAATCAAATATGAAAACTAAAACTTTCCTCCTGTTTTCCACGTCGGTGTTTGCAACAAGTATTTTCCTTATCGTGTTCCACTCGCAGCAACCGCAATCCATTCAAAATATTGTGACGCAGACTCATCAACATATCAAGGACTTCAAGGTAATTTGCACATTCGTTTTTCTCTTTGATTTTTGTTTGACCTCTGGTCCAATCTACTATTATGTCGACTTACACTGCTGACTAATATTTACACCATAATGTGGTCCGCTTTGCTTAACAATATTATCACAAAGAGCAGACGCGTGGTGTTACACAGGAGCGGCTGCAGGAGGTAGAGCAGGCGCAGCTGGTGCAGGGTGCGCGGTTCCTGGCGGCGTTGGGCCTAGCTGGCGCTCTACCGAGCTGGCACAACGCCTCGCTGCCAGCACTCGTCACATTCGCTCGCGGCGACCAGCACGCCGCCGCCGTCGCCTTCGTGCGCGACGCCCAACGCCTGCCACTCACGCTCCTGCTTTATAACATAGGACTCAATCCGGAATCGTTGGCCATTGTATGTATACTATAAGATGAGTCTCAGTTTAAAGAGAACACAACATCTCTGTTAAATTTTTTCCACAAGATAATTTTCTCCATTGTTCGCTCTAAGAATTTTTTCTTGATATAAAAATAAACATCAATATCATTTATATTGAATGAGCACAACACACAGATCATTTACAAAAGAAGAAATTTTAATCCTATAGAATTTTTAATCCATATAAATTAGAATTTTTATCCTAATCCTTTCAGGTGTCAAATTATTGCAACTCATCCAAGTGTATGATAATCGACTTTGATCTGAGCATCTACCCATCTCATGTTAGTGACGACACCATACACGCATATCGACCTCTCATCATACAGGTAAGATTATTAATATTTGACTAAACATTCTATATATAAAACAATTCAAGATTGGTCACAGTTTATTTACGACACTTATTTTAAAATATGATTCATGATAAGCAATGTGTCCATTGACACATGACTTAATTGGTTGATCTTATTGCCCTCTGCCCTTGCCATGATTGATGTACAGGATGCTTGACCTCCCTGTAAGGCCCTATATTTAATTATCTCAGTGAGTGAGCCAGCGCCCCACTACACACAATGTGCAATTACGAGTAACCCTGAGTTCAGGCAGCACCGCATGCACACAAGCATCCACTGCTTACACATGTGTGCTTAACATATTGTCACCTTGTACACTTGTTATTTACTTACAAGGAAGAGGATGTGTATATTGTTTCTCCGTCCACTTGGATTGCCAGCAACTCTGCCAATATTAGGCTTATTTAATAGAAAAAAAAAAGTTCTGCCGCGGCAAGGCCGAAGGCCGAGCTCCGTTTAGGCCGAGGCCGAAGGTCGAGACCATTCAGATTACGGCGCACAAGTACCAGCGCAAAAGCAAAAAGGGACAAACTTGCGAGGCCGGAGGCCGAGCTTCGCGGAGCGGGCACGAGGGACCCCGCAGCGGCGAGGCCGAAGGCCGAGCTAGGTCCAGGCCGAGGCCAAAGGCCGAGACCGTTCAGGTTACGGCGCACAAGTACCAGCGCAAGAACAAAAAGGGACAAACTTGCGAGGCCGGAGGCCGAGCTCCGCGGAGCGGGCACGAGGAACCCCGCCGCGGCGAGGCCGAAGGCAGAGCTCCGTCCAGGCCGAGGCCGAAGGCCGAGACCATTCAGGTTACGGCGCACAAGTACCAGCGCAAGAGCAAATAGGGACAAACTTGCAAGGCCGGAGGCCGAGCTCCGCCAAGAGATACTCCGTTTGGCCAAGAGATACTCCGTTATCCGTTTCATTCAACATCCATGGACTGTGATATGGTCAACTTCTTTCTTGCACGTTATTTGGGTCTTTGCCGTGTTCATATTAAGGTTATTTTTGTTGTATTGGTTGTTAAATATATTCAGCTTGTAGGAAACAAACCGTTTCGGGGACCCGTTTGCGAAATATCAAGCTTTAGAGCGGGATTTTTTGTTAGATAGATAGAGAACATTTTATTGTTACAGTAGAGCGTAGCCTCACCTGCTGTTTGTAAAAACTTAATTTTTTTTAGGGTTCCGTACCTCAAAAGGAAAAAACGGAACCCTTATAGGATCACTTTGTTGTCCGTCTGTCCGTCCGTCCGTCCGTCTGTCAAGACCCTTTTTCTCAGGAACGCGTGGAGGTATGAAGCTGAAATTTATATCAATTACTCAGGTCTACTGTCCCTTGAAGCTGTGAAAAAATCAAACTTCTAAGCCAACGCAATCAAAAGATACAGCCGTTTATGCCGCAAATTTTCGACACTTGCAAGGGAATCAAAACCTACAGGGTGCTTCCCGTGAACTCAGAATCTTGAAATTTGGTACGAAGCAACGTCTTATAGCATAGATAAAGGAAAAATTACGAAAACCATAAATTTTTAGTTACATCTCATAATATATATTTTTTTAATAATTTTAAACTTACTACCCATTTCCTCATAAACGCGTAGAGGTATTAAATTGAAATTCATACCAAATACTCAGGTCTATAATACAGGTTTGTACGGAACCCTCGGTGCGCGAGTCGGACTCGCACTTGGCCGGTTTTTTTTTGGCTATAGCACATATAGTATAATGAAGTTGAACTGAAAACTATGTTAGCTAAATAGGCTAAGTAAGTAAGTAAGTAACTAGAAAATAATAATTTCTGCGATATACTTATGAATTTTTCATGCTTAATCTACCAGTTATCGAGTTATACTTTAATAATAACTATAAGTGCGTCGGCTTATCTTATGAGTAGGTAGATGAATATCTGGCAAAAGATAGCACGGCGGGCTTCAGGCCGCCCATCGCTCCATGTCGATAAGCCATGTCATCGCCATGCCACTGGCGGTAGCTTGCTGGCTAGCCGCGCCCTTCCTGTGCAATCCACCGCAAAGCAAACCCACACCCCTCTGTTCGTAGGATCAATTACATTATAATCCGCGCGGCCGGTTAGATAAGTAGTTTCTCAATACGCAACATCTATTTAAATCCATCCATTAGCGCGGCAATTTCTTCAATACGGTCTAGATTACATTACTGAGCCGTCAATCGTATAGAAACGCGGGCAGTCGAGGCGCAGATCGAGTAGGTGTCGAGGTAAAAAATGCTTTACAAAAAGTCCAGACAGACAACGTGACTGGTCGAAGTATGAATAAAATATTTTCTAGGTCGAATCTGTTTTTTTTGGTGCGGTCGATCGGCCTTGAAGACAATTTGCTTGACGAAACTGAAATAAAGTTCACGTTAGGTATGTTTTTAGTATCTCCCACAAGTCGTGACTTTGGTTGCAATAAGCGTGAATTCTGCGATACATCTGTTAGATCTTATTACCACGTCACGTCCTACTGCATCAGGCTTTTTCTCAGGAGTCCGAACTTAAAGCTGATGTTTAAAATACAATGAGCTCGTCTACGCTTTGGTTGAGACCTTGTTACTTTGCCATTAGCGAATGGTATTACTACTACTAAGTCACAAAATGTACGTAAATTTGGAAAATGGGCCAAGTGCATATCGAACTCGCCACCAATACATAACGCTAACCATGTCTGTTTTTTTTTTTCATTCAGTTAGCGGGAATTCGACTCACACTAGGTCAGTTTTGATTATTTGGTGTTAATAGAGAAGCGGTGGTAGCGGAGCAGTAGAACGCCGACCTCACATTCGGGAGGTCGTGGGCTCGAATCCTGGCATGTACAGTCGACGGCACGTCATCCTATACATCCATGCACTCTGCTCCGTCCCCTCCGGCCGCTTTCGCAAATGCGTTTCGTAAATGGCTACGAAACAAGAATGTTCGTATTTTGTTCGCAACCAGTTTCGAATCAAGAAAACTTTTTCCTTAGCCGCAACTTGGTTGCTAACGAAGAATACGATCTTCGCAAACTTGGAGTTGCGATGGGAGAAATTCATTTCCTTATTCGCAACCAAAGGCTAACATAATAATTCAAAAAGAAAGGATATCAATTTTAAGAAATTTTAATTACTTAACATATTTTTAAAAACCTATTAAGAGGCTAAAAATTCCGCCGACGCCTGGACTCGAACCCGCGACCTCTAGCTAACCGTACCTGAATTAGTGGGCTCGAGTCCCGGCATGGGCGGAATTTAGACCCTATAAATAGGTTTTTAAAATTATCCTCAGCACGGGTTAGTGCAGTAAAAAGAATATACTTAATAATACATTTTGTAATGCAACAGAGTAGTCTTACCGTATTAAAATAAACTAAAATAAAATAAAAAAAATTAGAAAGGCCTTCTCCGCCCTTCTTCAGATTTCATATTGCATATGGACAAATAATTTCTATGTCACACGCAAATATTTCCGGATTTTAAGTTTCTAAAGAGTCTATTGATATTATTCTAGAGGTTAGTGTCTTTTTGAAAAGTTTGTAATACGAATCAACAAAATTAAGTGTCATGAAACAGACTAAGATGGTTCCGAAAAAAAATAATCTTTTGCGCAACTGGTTGCGAAACATAACCATTAGGATGTCTAGTTGCGGCTAAGGAAAAAGTTTTCTTGATGAACTGGTTACGAACAAGGAATAAACCTTGCTTCGCAGCCGGTTACGAAACGCAGTTGGGAACGGCCGGGGAGGCTCCGTCGTATTATGGGCAGCTTTACGACTAAAATGTATAGGTTGACGTGCTGTCGACTGTACCAATGACATTGTTAGGTACATTTATTGTACACGTGAAATTGTAGTCAAGTGAAAAATTCAACAATGACAGTTGGTATCATTGGTATGTAATCAAGTCATCAGGTATTCTCTATCTAATCTTTGATTAGATTTTTGATAAGATATTTGAGTTAAAGCCCTTTCTAGGTCAGACAGATAGACATAGTAACAGGTCCCTTCCGATACGGAACACTAAAAATCAAGTCATTATCAAGCCAATATAAAAAAGAGGCTGTTGACGTGCACTTTGTTGGGAAATGAGACCGACTAGATAAACTACCGTTCGCATTGAAAATAAAATGAAACTAAGCTGAGGAGATGGTATAGGAGCTGGGCGAGCTTACTGCCACGGCCGAACAAACAGAAAAACGTTAACTGGGACGCTTACTCTATCAGTGACGCGTTAAACAAAAGTGGTGAATTACAAATATATCTTCTTCTTCTTCTTCAGGCTATATTAGTCCACTGCTGGACATAGCCCTCTCCTATAGCGCAACGTTGTGCCATCACATATATATTATCATACAAATATATATTAATATTATATAATGTGAATGTACACAAGATGAATCACAGAACTAATTAAACTAGAATGAACTCGGGCTCTGGTTACTTCAATAAACAATTGCATTTTACAAGTATACATAAACAGATAACATTAAAACTTAATAATAAGTATCTTTGTGGACCTTGTAGGACACGCCGTATTTTATAGAAGGCTTTTATAACTAAGCCTATGTAATTTGTAATTGAATTTCATCAATATCTTTTCATGCTAATCCAAGTGTACCGATTAGCATGAAAAGATATTGATTCGTGATGAACTTATTGGGGACATAGTGAATCAAACTTAAATGTCCACTTAAAGGCTATTTTAGAAGTATAGATACGACCCATGAAAACACCCAATGTTAAACAGAAAAATATTTTCTGCAGAAAAGGCACAACTTGTATGTGCCAATACTACGAGTATTATCAACATTTTATAAGTGAAAGTAAGCTATTAACATCTTCACAACACAATCTTTTGACCTGGTTCCAAATTAGGATGCCCTGTGTCAAGGACACGATAAACATGAAAATACACCCTGACCAAGGCTATTTGTATAAATCAGACACGGCAGACTCCACGAGCGAGAATCCAACGAGAATCGAATCTACGACCGTTGTTTTCGTTTCGACCGACAGTCGAGGCAGCAATAAACGGAGAGCTTGAATGTTGAGCGCAGTGACAGGACGGTGGAACGATGTTGGTTGCAGCACGCGCTGGCGCGAGTGGGCGGCGTGGTGTTCGCGGAGGCGGCGTGGCGCTGGGCGGGCTCGGCGGGCGAGCTGGCGGCGCTGTGGGCGCGCGCGGCGGCGCGCGGCCTGCTGGCCTGGCCGCGCCGCGCCGCCGTCACCTCGCTCACGCACCCGCGCATGTTTCACTACTTCTACGCCAACCTCGACGACTTCCTGTTCGTGCCGATGGTGGAGGTCACGCACCTGCTGGTCGCCAGCAAGCCCGGCGTCGACGAGATCATGCGCCCCTGGATCCAGTGCGCGCTCACGCAGGACTGCATCATGCCTATCGGTTAGTACCACTTTATTCTTACGTGGATTTTGGTCTCCGAGCCTCCCACAAGTCTACGTTTGCTTTACTCTGTGTTACGGTATTTACTGTCAACGTCAATACGGACATCCATAGCGTCGCGTGAAATTTGGATTTCAAAATTACATGTAGGTACTATGTTACATGAAGTCTGTGTAAGCCACTCACACATTCTTAAAGTTTTCTGCTGACAGCGCTTACACGCGCGACCTATTAACTTCAACGCTGTTAAATTGTATATAATTATCATCTTCGTCTGAGCTTGTAGATAGCGAATAGCAGTATCGCGGCGGCCATAAGAGAGGATATGCTGTAGTTAATCACGTGATGTGGAACATCATCAGGTGCAAAGTCTTCTGACGATTGTGATTTCAAGAAGTCTAGCTTCTGTTTTATATCCTGATATAATTGGGCATGATTCTCAATGCTTATGGTATCTTTCGAGAGAGATGTGTTTATGATGTCATTTAAAGGCGATGCGAAGAGCGGCGGTGCTGATTCAGCCTTTTGCTGTAAAAACATCTGATTGACGAAGTCATAATGGGCGTATATAGTGAAGGTGTCACCTTTCAACACACAACCTTGACCGAGTGCAATGACTCCGTTGCCGTGTAGGCGTTTTGTAGTTATTCCTGCCGGGCATAAGATGCGAATCAGGCATTCAAAAAATACATTCGGACTTGCGTCAAATGTCGCCGCTTCGGTAACCACAAACAAGATCAACTAATGGCGAACTTGCCTGAACCCAGGATCACTCCATCCCGACCGTTTACTCACACGGGAGTCGACTTTACCGGACAGATCGAGTTAAAGGTCAACAAAGGACGAGGCGTCAAAACCACCAAAGGGTATATAGCCGTCTTTGTTTGCTTTGCCACGAAAGCGATCCACCTAGAGCTAGTTTCAGACCTGACCTCAGCTGCATTTCTGGCAGCCTTCAAACGAATGTGCGCACGAAGAGGTACCCCCAGGCATATGTATAGTGACAATGGGACCAATTTTGTAGGCGGAGCAAGAACGTTGAAGCAGGAGTATAAACAAGCTCTACTACTCTACATTGATAATGCGTTTTTAAACGACATTGCCGAGATGGGAGTCGATTGGCATTTCAATGCTCCCTCTTGGCCTAGTGGAAATGGACTCTGTGAGGCCGGAGTCCGCAGTATGAAACATCATCTCAAGAGAGTATTGGGGGAACAAAAATTGACATTCGAAGAATTTACAACCCTTCTGACACAAATTGAGGCATGCCTCAACTCCCGACCCCTGTACGCTCTAACCGAAGACATCGAAGATGACATTTTGACACCCGGTCACTTTCTGGTTGGGGGCCCTCTATTAGCATCGCCGTTTGCTGACCTTAACATCAACTGTACAAAGACACGGTGGCAACTAACTACTCAAATGCATCGTGATTTTTGGAAGAGGTGGTCAGCCGAGTATCTTCACCATCTACAAACGAGGAATAAATGGCACCAACCCAAGAAAAACGTGACTGTTGATGACATAGTCCTTATTAAGGAGGACAACATGCCACCGTCCAAATGGGCACTGGGCAAGGTGACAGATGTGCACCCCGGACAGGATGGATACGTGCGCGTGGTAACTGTGAAGACGAAAGGAGGCGTACTCATGAAAAGGCCCATCATCAAGTTGGTCCTCTTGCCTGTTCGGCAGGAACAAAAGCGAAACGATACGCAAGCTCCAGATAACGATGACACTTCAAAATCCCCACAGCCCTCGCGTCCACGACGCAGTAGAAGGCGGAAACCAAATCTGCTGATATCAGCTTTACTGGTGATTATGTCTTTCATCACTCCCTCGGTGCAACAAGATTTCCATCTTACTACTCTAAATAGCAGCAACACGCTCTATTTTGATAAAATAGCAGACCTCGGGATCATACAAGATCACTGGAGGATGGTCGTCTACTATAATATGACTACCTACTGGCAAAGCATCTCTGATATCACCAACTACGTTCAACAACTATCCAGTTTATGCCAAAAGGAACCAACATTTACTACGATCGCAACTCAATTTGAGCATGAACTGAACGAACTCAAGCACTACAATGATTTGCTGACCAATCCTACACCATCACGCAAACGGAGAGGCCTAATAAATGGAATCGGTTACGTAGCAAACACGCTGTTTGGCGTTCTTGACGACAGATTCGCTCAAAAATACGAGGAGGACATCGCTACTATTGGTCGAAGAGAGAACCATCTACTAAACCTTTTTAAAAACCAAACGTCCATTATTGAAGCCGAAAACAATATCCTAAAACGGAATGAAATCGTCATGAACAAGCAATTTACGATCATTAATCAGCACCTGAAAAACATTTCAGAAGAAATTGGCCGCGCTAATAAGATCAACGAAGACATGATGAAAGCATTCTACATCGTCTCGTCAGCAATATCCGCGGACGTAATAATATCAAATCTCAGACGGATCCAGGAGACACTGATCGACACCGTGACTAATATCTACCATGGCCGTCTGGACGTACATTTGCTGTCACCAAAGCAAATCCAGGAACAATTCAATATCATCTCAGGCCAACTTCAAGGAGACCTGATGGTCCCGGTAAAGGACATCACTGACTTGTACAGCTTATTACACATCCAAGCTAGAGTAACAAAACGATACCTTATCATGGAAATTCGGATACCACTCCTTAATCATGACTACTTCGAACTCGATGGTGTTATATCCATCCCGCAAAAGAAAGGTGAGAGCACCATATATACAAAAACTCAGACAAAGTTCCTAGCCGTCAATGTAAGAAAGGACACCCTACTTCCCATGACGGAAAACAACTTACAATCTTGCATCAAGCAAACCGACAAAAAACTACTATGCCCACTGAACAGTCCTGTTTACTACATCAAAGCCCATGACTCAATCTGTGACACCCGCGTATCTATAAATGATAAGAATACAAAGTTCTGTCAAACAGAAACAAAGGAATGCGCTGACAAATGGGTCAAATTGCACGCTCGGGACTCTTGGTTGTTCTCGTGCTGCGAAGAATGCCTGATTCGCATCTTATGCCCGGCAGGAATAACTACAAAACGCCTACACGGCAACGGAGTCATTGCACTCGGTCAAGGTTGTGTGTTGAAAGGTGACACCTTCACTATATACGCCCATTATGACTTCGTCAATCAGATGTTTTTACAGCAAAAGGCTGAATCAGCACCGCCGCTCTTCGCATCGCCTTTAAATGACATCATAAACACATCTCTCTCGAAAGATACCATAAGCATTGAGAATCATGCCCAATTATATCAGGATATAAAACAGAAGCTAGACTTCTTGAAATCACAATCGTCAGAAGACTTTGCACCTGATGATGTTCCACATCACGTGATTAACTACAGCATATCCTCTCTTATGGCCGCCGCGATACTGCTATTCGCTATCTACAAGCTCAGACGAAGATGTCAATTCAAATCGTCAACAGGCTGCCCCAGAGGGGAAGCCCCCTTGGAGATGACACACCGCGTCGTAGGTCATGCCGTGAGTGAGTGTAGTGCGTTAAATGAGGTAGTGCCAAATTCTAATGTAGCCTCACAAGTGCAGTGTTGTGAATTCAATAAATCGGTATCAAATCTCGTGCACAGTACCGTAACTTTTGACTAGGATTACTGTTTAGCTAAGCACTAACTGCACCACAATATTGTTTTCGCACCGCTACTAACATCAATGTTAAAATGACATATTTAGATAAACTCTGCATTTAGGTTGCAGCAATTGTTTGTCTTTAATCCCTTGTTTGGGGTGGCAGTATGTGTAAGCCACTCACACATTCTTAAAGTTTTCTGCTGACAGCGCTTACACGCGCGACCTATTAACTTCAACGCTGTTAAATTGTATATAATTATTTTTAGTGCATTATAGACCGTCTGACACATCGGTGCATTCTTATTTTGACAAAACCCTCTCTTGCATTCAATCTCACCCCCCTTCGGGCTTGACCGTAGCAACCAACCCGAACAAAGTCATTATCCATGAAGTGATCTCCGTTTAGAAATGCCCAATTTCATCGAAATACGTTTAGTCGTTTAAGCTCGCGGACTTGCGAGACAAACATACAAACTTTCGCATTTACGTTAGAACCTTATTTATGTCAGATTAACCTTGTGATGTGATGATTTTAGTATCAAAAATACAAAATACAAATAGCATAGACTAAAATACTCTTAGGAAGCAAATGCTTCATTCAGTTCGGTCAGATATTTTATATGTAAGCTCTATTCTAGATAATTTAGTGAAGTAAATGTGAAGTAAATTGAAACGCATTGACATCAAAAAATTTAAGGGTTGTACAGTTTCCTACATGAAATTCAAATACGATCATAAGTGTAGAGAATTAAAAAATGTCACCATTACATACATACATTACATGTATTTGCGGTCCGCAGGCGCGCAGTCGGGCGGCTGCCGGTTCGACAAGAAGCCGCAGTACCGGTACTCGGGCTGCCACGGGCATGACGCCTCGGCGCTCAGCATCGTGCTGGGGCTGCGCTACGGGTTCGAGGAGGCGCACTACACGTACCGCGGCGCGCGCGCGCTCTGGCGCCGCGAGCCCGACGCGGCGGCGCGCGCCGCCTTCCTGCGGCTGCAGCGCAACGGCTCCGAGCCCGACCACACGCCGCGCGCCGCCCGCGACCGCGACGCCGAGCGCGCCGACACGCCCGCGCCGCGCGACGCCGCCTGAGCGGCCGGACACGCGCTACAACTTGTTTGAGTTTTACGTCTTTGAGTCTACTTAGCACCGGGGCGCTATGGGATCGGTCCGCTTCCGCCATGCGGATGCACATTTTAGTGGATTACGGATATCCTCTGTATTCCTACATCCATTTTCTGGTTTAGGAATTTTGTAGTGAGATTCTCAATTCTGATTTTGGACGTTTGAATCTACTATCACTAATTTGCACACGAAACATATAAAAGGACGCTACTAGAACGAGCACGTACGAGCGCGATTTCATGTATTTATTAACTACTCTGTATAAATCCCGGCCGACTATTTACGACACGGTTGTAAATATTGTATTTCAGCAGATTTATTTAACATTATGATTGCATATTATTCTACGGCCAGTGTACAAAAAATATCGATCGTATCGAATCTGATACTCGAAGCGAACTCGAAGCGGGTTTTTTTTAACATTGCTCCAATGACACATGCCTGTCATCGTCTGCGAGTCAGCAATATTGACGCAACAAACGGAAAACAGTTCGCTGTGACGAAGCTAATAGCTTACAATCACGTATTTTTATAATACATAGGTACTTATCAGTTTTTTTTTGTCTGGTTTACCCAAGGGTCAATTCCAAGAAGCCCTTTACCCCGATTGTGATTTAATTTTTAGCTTTGTATTGTTTACTCCTACAATACTATGTAAATAATGATATTTGTAAATGCTTACTTCCAACATATGAAGTTGATACAAATGCAGTTTTAAATAATAATTTCTAGATGTAAATCCCTCAGGACACTTAAGTACATTTACATCTAGAAACAATCCTAGGTTACAACATTGTTTTAATGTTATTTGTACACATCGTATTTATGTTCGTGACTTTATAGTGGACAATTAGATCACAATTCTTCATCCAGAACCAGAACCCACTTTTATGTTTACATTTCTGACACTGTCACCGGTCAATGATTGCGAGGTTGTGATTTATTAATTAGTTGAGTTAAAGTTTTTTCGAGTGTCATACGTTTTATGTGAATTATATTGTGATATAATAATATTTGATCACAAAGGTCGCGGGCGGCACGAGGCAAGTCTTCGCACTGATATCTTCCACACAATTGCTTTCAATAACTTTAGAACCATTTACTAATTGTCAAAGTAAAAACCCGACCAATTTTGATACTTATTGCTTTACTTAAGCTGTTTGGATGCATTCGCGATATGTTGGGCGCGGACCCCGCGCCCGCCCCGGCCTCGTGCCCCGTGCCCCGACCAACAAGTGTAGAGTGTTTTGGGATCTAGTCGTTACGTACCAAATAAGCAATTCCAATATGGCTGTTATGCGCCCGCGCCGAGCTGCGCATGCAAATAGTTTGTCTTAGGGCGACCCTCTATCGTAGATTAGCGTGTATACCTACGTTAATTATAAGTAACATTTTGGCATGATGAGGTGATCGAAGTGAAAGTACTGAAAAAAAACTAAATTAAATAATTGATCTCAGTTTGATGGCATTTTAGAGTCATTATTCCTTGTACAGAGGGCTTAATTAAAGGCAGCTACATACAATAGGACGTAAGGTGCTGTGTCGCAATAGCTGTGTCAATTTTGTTAGAATAAATTATTGTACAATACTTTAAACACGCGGTTCTGAGACTCTGACGAGGGAATGAGCGTTTTACGGATACCTAATATGTTCCTTGACACCAGTAGGTTAATTTATTCAAAATGTTTTGCTCATAACATGAAGACATCAAAATAATAATTGTAAATTTATTCCTTATCATGTTTATGAATATGGTGAGGTATTACCGACGTACACTACATAAGATACAGCTATGCAATACATAAATAAGTACAAGCATTGAATTTTAGTACAAGCCCGCTCCCTAGCTGTAGGTGATTCCGCTCTGCCTCCAGCGATCGTCTTCTGTAGGCAGCCTAACACTATAATAAATAGTATTGTTTTCAGATTCTGGTCGTAACTATATACATAGTTTTGAATCGATAACGCGACATTTCAGGCGGTAGCAACACCAATGGAATCAAAATCATAACTTGTTTTATAAATTATAATACGTTTTTTTCAAAAAGTAAACATGTGAAATCTTTATATCTGTGGTAACTATTTTTATACCTTGCACTTTAATCGATTTCGGCTAAAAACAGCCGTTTTTAACGGAAATCTCTTAAAAGTCCTAGATTGTTCCTAGATTCTAAAAAAAGTTATCACAGTTAAGATTTCTCATGTTCACTTTTAGATAATAACGTATTGTAAAACAAGTAGTGAGTTTTATTCTATTGGTGGCGCTAGCTAGCGCCCCCCAGCGCTGGGCGTCTGCCGGCTGGCCAGCCCTCATGTCACGGAACTTTCCACCTTGGGTGTAATAATCAAATGCTTTCCGCTCTATCGGGTCAAGCATTTAGACGACTTCAAATTGACAAAATACGTACGTATTCGACAGTTCGGAGTAGGCTAAATCGGACAACTCGATAGAGTGGAGGAATAACGTAATCGCACTTCAGGTGCGGCCATCCTCGCTTACAGCTAGTTCTTATTTGTGCGGCCGGCCGCACTGAGCTCGAGTGCGAATGAAATGCTTTTACATTGCGCTGCGCATTTGTATCAATCCTTTGTACGTCCCCACTGCTGGGGCACGGGATTCTTCCCGCAGGAAGGTTAGGCCATACTATACCACACAATGCGCATATCTTTAATTAATTATAGTGAGAATTATTTAATAAATCATTATGATTGAAATCGACGGAGTTTGTTTTGTTACACTTCTAAGTAAAACAATTGCTTGTTATTAATTATCTTTATATACATTTCGAGATTTAAATTTATTAATGGTCTAAAAACATTAACAGGATCTTACAAAATAGAGAATTGATTCTATTCTATCATGGCAATATCTAAATTTACAAAACTGAAGTATATAAAAGATTGTGCTGACTAGATAGACTGTGCTCGTACATAAAGAGTTATAGACTGTGTAGTTTTCAACATCTATAGCTACTCAACTCATATCTAGTCTATGCCAAGTTTACTATAGGTAGAAGGTTATTTTAAAATGCACAATTTATTACACACTGATTAGAGTTTTCGTTTTACGTAATTTTAGATAGGTACAGTTTAGTCTCGGATTTTTTTTTTTAAATGAAAGGGAAAAATGTTTGTCCAGCAGTGAGTGGAGCACAATCGAGCCTACGTAAAATATTTTTTTAGTGACAGGTTCTAATTTGCTAACTAGCGCCACCAATGGAAAAAAACATATTGTCTTTAATAAAATAACGCATCATTGCATAAGTATAGAGCTACTATTGAATGATGTTCACAAAAAGTGAACTTCATACAATAGTAGCTCTTTGTCGGATCTATTGACAAGAATCTCCAAAGGTTTAAGAATCTAGAACTTTAAAGCAGTTTTGCTAATAATAGCCGTTTATAGCGGAAATCGATTACAATCCTTGGTTCTAAAATAGTTGTCACAGTTGTTAATTTCTCACGTTCACTTTTAGGTAAACACTTAATAAAACAATTTATGAATTTTATTTCAAAGGTGGGGCTAGTTAGCACCGCGTAGCGCCTTTTTGATCTTCTTATATGGTGGCTTTGATTCAATCATTGCTTTATATAGAAATATAGCAATTTTCTATCAATTAACGCTACCACAGAGCAGAAACGCCGCGAATTATTTGTTTTTCAATAAAATAAAAAAAAATAACATGCTAGATCAATCAAGTTGTGAATGAAATACTCTAGCCGATATTATGTTTCAGTAATTGCGCATTTAGAAATAACCCTGTTTATAAAAATATAGCTTAGCTACAACTTTGGGCTACACAATGTACCTACATGCTTTACTTTGTAAAAAGTTCTAATTGCGCAACAAACAAATTTCTAATTGCGCAACACACTTAACAAAAAATTTTTTTTTATTTATTGCAGAATGCAAAGTGTAATAAATAAGTAACACTGATAATCATATAAGTACAAATTCAAAGTTCTGTCACAATTTGTTACAATTTTACTAACTATTGCTGAGAACACTTATGTTTGAAGACACATAAGTGTCAAGTTTGACTGGAAAGATCTTCACAATAGACCTTTCCATTTGAAAGTCATCTGTGTAATAAGAGGGCTACCTAAGTCTATGCTAGTATATTACATACATACATTAGTTTAGTTGCTGGGTTGCTCCTTGGCTTCCTTCTTGTCGTCCTTGTCGGAGTCCTTGAACAGCAGCGGCGTCATGCCCAGGAAGCAGCCGATGGTGATGCCCACGACGCGCCCCTGCGAGACGCCTCTCAGTAAGTTCAATTATCAAAATATGAATAAAAACGGGGCAAGAGATATAGCAAAGTTCTCGGCCGGACTACACTGTGATAGATAGACAAGAAATGTATTTGCGTTTTGAGACACTAAAAGCATAATACATTGATCACCATAACCATAAAATCATCATAATATTTAATACAAATGGAATTCTCGGATTACACTAATTACATTAAATTAAATCATACCAATAAATAAAATAATTCTCAAATGACATTAAATTTAAATCATAACAATTAATAAAATTCTCCAATTACATTCCAATAAATTACATAAAGCTATAACTGAAACTATAAGGGCACTACTTGGCCATATGCGTCTGTGCCATAGCAGCCCAAAACGCCCGTATCTCAGCGTTATTAATATCTCCTTTCACAAAGCAAATATTTTGCTGATTTTCAGTTACGGCCGGGGAATTTGAGAACAGAATTAACAATTATCATATTATCTTCATAAAAATTAAACATAGCAGGGAAACAATTGACGTTTCTCTGATAAAATTAACTATAATATCTATATGCATGAATCCATTCAATTTTGCTAACCAGTAAGTTGTATAGTGTAGCGCATTGTATAATGAATTACTAATTTAATAATGGGGGTTCATAAATTTTTATTTCCGCCACTCTGATGGATCTAAAAGGTCTGAGTACCTACTTCGAATATTGAGCTTCGAATTTGGAACATTATACCTAAAGTATAAGCAACAGAAAAAATCGTTGAAAATATACAGGGTCGTTATTTTCGAGAGTATGAGAGGAACTACCTACTTAATCCGTTGTCTTCTTCAGGCTATATTAGTCCACTGCTGGACATACCCTCTTCTAATGAGCGCCATAGCGCAAGATTGTGCCATCATTCATCATTCTAATGCCCATAATCCCCACGCTGGGCATGCTTGTTGGGGATCGCTTCAGTTTGGTGGAATTGTACCTACTGCAGGAGGCGCTGCTGCCCACCCCCCGGTTTGTGTTCCTTAGTCGCCTTTTACGACACCCGCGGGAAGAATTTGGGTTGAGGCCGACACCACACAGCAATTCGTTGTAAATAGACAAAATGTTTATCACAAGATATATCTTGTAATAAACATATTGTTTAAGTGAAAGTAAAAACTGAATATCGTCTTATGCTTTAAATGCAGTAAAGAATCTGAATACCTACTTGGTATTAAATCATCAACAAAATTAATCGTTGAAGTTCGAGAAAAGCTCAGGAAAATCGCGAGACTTTATTCTTGAACTATATAATATGAAAGTAACTACCTATAAATATCTCTGCAACCCTCGGTGTGCGAGTTCAACCCGCACTTGGCCGGTTTTTTTCGTCTTCCAATACTCGATGGATACGTTGGATTTAGGTACATATTTTTAAAAATCTTGATTTAGAGGAAAGTTTGTTTAAATGAACTAGCCCTGAGGGTTTTTGTCAGCGTCAGAATGATCCATCACTACTCGTATTATCGTCGGAAATGATGAATATTTTGTGCCCTATTGCTTCCTCTAAGTAGAGAATTTCTTCCATCAAATTTTAGAAGAGAAACAACATTTAAGGGTGACCGTACATCCTGACGTCAAGCTGACCTAGCCATATCACCAAAGTTTCGTCGAATAACTGAATAACTCATCACTATCAAGCAGCAATTACTGCCTATTTGTTTCCTTCATATTAGGCACCCGTAACTATTATGGAAACCAAAATATCAATATAGTTTAGATTCAGCGCCTGAAAGAATGAAAAGAACAAAGACACTTAGACTCAAAATTGTCTTCTCTTCTCTTTCTCTTCTAAAATATGATGGAAGAAATTATCTTGTTAGAGGAAGCAAATAGAAGCAATAGGGCACTAAATATTCATCACACAATATAGCAATAGGGCACTAAATACGAGTAGTGACGGGTCATTCTGACGCTAACGTGTTTTCTATCTTTAACTGAAAGGCCTAGCGAAAGATTTACGGCAGTAGTTAGCAGAGATTTCCGCACTTAGCCTTATGGTTGAGCCATTGTACGTAGCAAGCGCAAGCGTACATTTAGGGTTTCCTTACGATATTTTCCTTCACTGTCAGCGAGTGGTATTGCTACTATAATTCCACAAGTGTACAAAACTTAGAAAACAAAGTCATCGGTACATGCCGGGGTTCGAACCCGCGACCTCCCGATTGAGAAGCCGGCGTTCTACGCCGCTCCGCTACTACCGCATCACAAGGGACCAGCAGGATGTGTAAAGTGGTCTAGTAGATGAGCTACCATGTTGGCGAAGCGGCGGCTGACGGGCATGTCGAGCTGCACGGGCGTGAGCGGCGGCGCGCGCAGGCCGAGCCGCGCGGCGGCGCGCTCCACGTACAGGCTGGAGCCGATGCCAATGATATCGCTGAACGTGTTCCCCAGCGCGGCCGCCGCCATCGTCGTCAGCGTGATGTACGCGCTCATGCTGCTCTCGATCGAATCTCCCTGCGGTGTCACGCACTCACACTTATACTGCCCATGTTATGTCCTTGACATTATTTAAAATTGGTGACTTGATACAAAGTTAATAGAATTTAACTTCGATCCTATTAAGTTAGCAGTCTACCTTCAATGGCACAAGAGTATCTCTTGTAACTTATATAGTAATTATTACCATTGATCAATATAATTGACATAGGTAGCTAAAGAAACTGGATCTATCTCAACCTTAATTTAATACTTTGTCAGCTCCTAAAATTCTGAATAATAAAGAGATTTTAACAAAAAAAATAGGACCCATTTGTTACTACAAATTGTACTATTTTTAATGCACTAACCCGTGCTAAGGACAAATTTATAAACCTATTTAGAGGCTAAAAATTTCACCCATGCCGGGATTCAAACCCGCAACCTCTGGCTATCCGTGCCAGACTACAAATTGTACCAATGCTATTTTTTATTTCTTACTTTTGCCCATATTGAAGTAAATGCTTTTTGCTTCTAGACATAGTCAATCAGAATAAACTAAGCATTATGATTTTAAAAATAATATCCAATGTTGTCAAGATAACTACAATGAAAATGAACCCATTGAATGTTTCTGAATACTTACAGCAATGATCATGATAAAGTTGTCCAAGAACCCAAAACCAACAAAGGGTATTGAATTAGCAAACGATACTGGAAGTGAGAAACACAACAGAATTATTGTTTGTTTTGCTGAGTTTGTATGAAACAGTTTTTGAGATAAAGCAAAGGACAGCAGTGTTTACATAATATTTAAGGCAGCATGGTGTATCAGTCAGTGAAATAATAATACTTACAACGAAATAACTCCTTAGTTGTAGGCTTTGGTACTGTTGCAGCTGAAAAAAAAAAAAAATATAAGTTTTTTTTTACAAAAGACTGATTATTGCTTTGTTAAAGCTTTAGACATATTTGAAGACCTGCAGTCCTACATGTAGATCTATATAGCATTTTAATTTCCTACTTGAGACAAGCAATTCATAATCCACATATTAATAGACACTGTCTGCAATGATCTCACAAGACAATGACATCATTACCTTATTGTTAACCAGATAAAACTAGATTTCCAAAAATAAATTTACACATACCATACTTTTTTTTGAGCCAATCTTCAGGTACAGGGCAGTAGGTGCCAGTGGGGTCTACATCCCCCAGTGTGGGAACTTTGCTAGGCCTCCCAAGCTTGCTTCTCCATCTTTGAGCAGCTAAATTGTCTGCAATAGAAGGGCTGTGAATGTGTGACTTGGTTTAGGGTTTCACTGCCTTCAATAACATAGATGTAACCTTACTACCTTCAAACTCTTCCTTAATTTTATTTGAATGATATTCTTCCATCGCATTGAGTAGCAGTTTCCTTTCATCATCAGTGAGATGGAGGACCAGTTCCGTAGCGTGAGCCTTAGTCAGCGGCCCTGCCCGGGGCCCAGTTGGAGCCTCATCCAGGTCCTTTCCGGTAGGACCGAGGCCTAGGTGCCGGATATTAGAAGAGAGGGGAATGCATCGCTTTAGGAAAGAGAGACCACTCGCACTGTGCCGCACTTGCAAAGGTTTCTGCAAAGGATTTTTCTGACAACACCAGTTTATCCTTAAAGTATTTATGTGGGAAAACCTTTTTACTGCATAAACGGACTTCATTTTATTAAAATCAGCATAAGTTTTTAGTTAAAATTTCGTACGTGCTCAATAACTTTGCTTTATTTACGTTCCATTTGACAAGATTGAATATTGACTGACAGTGACAATATGTCAAATTAATTTTACTTTTGAGTGTAATGAAATGTTAATTAGACCCGTACATACTACACACTCCAAACACTTAGGTACTGCGACTAGCGACTATGGCTATGAGATATTTGAGGAAGAGGGGACTTCATACGTTAGGATGATCGTGATGATGAAAGATATATTTGAGATAATAAGATTAAGTTTGGTTCGAATTGCTAAAATAAAGAACCCGCTCTCTCGTGCGAAGGTCATGGTCATCACATCAGTGCAGTGTTGCCAGACTGGCCTTGTGAAAAGTCACCTGAAATAGGCGAAATAGTAACCGTACTAAAACATAATTGGGATACATACCTAATACTTGTGAATACTCACATGCCAATTTCAGTATTTTATCGTACCTTTTATCTACATATACCTACCTGCTAAGACGGTTTAAATTTTTTGTTTAAATTTTTTTCTATAGCTTCGCTTGCTTTCCCTTGCACCTGAAATATGTCATGTGATACATAAAACTACTTAATTCAGCCGTCACTTTCAATACCTATTAGCTTTAACTTGTTAGATTATTAATTTATTAAATAAGGCATTTGCATCTGTTCTAGATGATTTATACAGCATCTAGTGGCACTGTCATCTACACTAGATAGATGGGTAAAGTAACCACTAGACGCTAGTGCCCGGGAAAATAGAATTTTAATTGTTATCTGGTCGCGCGACCAGGAAAATAAAAAATATATATTACATAAATACTAAATGAAATTTATAAAAAATAAAATAATCAATAAATATACCTTTAAAATACCTATTTAGAGGCTAATAATTTCACCCATGCCGGGATTCGAACCCGCGACCTTTGGCTATCCGTGCCAGCGCTCTTTCCAACTGAGCTAATGGGCGACTCACCGGCATCAGTGAAATTTCGAACCTTTTTACAATATTCACTGTATTACGTACAGGCAGCGACATCTGGCTGAAGCAATTTGCATCACCTGCAGGCCCGAGTACCTACTTTGCTTTACTTAAAATTGTCCTTAGCACGGGTTAGTGCATTAAAAATGATATAATTATACCTTTGTCTTCATAAAATTTAATCGATATTTAACTTTAGTTTTTAGCATCAATTTTGAAGGCTCAAATGTTATTGCATTGTTGCATTGCTTCTTTTAGTAGCTATAGGTAACTGCTGATATTGTGTCAATACCAATCAGAGTCCTGTGATCGGATTGTATCAGTTTTAGCTGGCTAAAAACGTCTTTTCAGTTTATTTACACTTTTTCTTTAACTACTTGCTTGCTTTCCCGTGCACCTGAAATAAGGACCTATCATAAATGTATCATCCAAAATTGATGTAAAGGCCTTAAAAATACAGACCATTATTCAATTCAGCCAATTGTTTTAAAATAAGTATAAATTACATAAATTTATAATGAATGAAATATAAAAAAATATACCTTTGTCTTCATAATATTTATCCTAATTATGAAGGACCCACGTAAATTAGTTTATGCTTTCCTTGTTATCAAGCTTCTTGATCACAAAATAATATAATATTTTTTAATGCAAAGCAAAGTTTAGTTTAGCAGAGACCTGACCTGGAGTAAGCAGACCAAAACAAAGAGAGAGAGAGAGAGACAGGAAGGGAGTAAGTGAGTGAGTTGAACGAAGAAACGAAACAATGCTGCCAACAAGCAAAAGATCTTTGCGTTCCGTTTTTTAAAATAAGTAAAAAAACCTGCACAAAAAAGTAACCAAAAGTAACCTTTTGTGTCCTGTAACCTCAAAGTAACCTGACTAAGTTAAAAATCACCTAAAAGGTTACAAAAGTAACCTTCTGGCATCAGTGAGTCACTGCATCTTCGCCTTCCCTGCATCAGTGAGTCACTGGATGGATAAAGCCTTCCGGCCGCCAGGTTCGATCGCACAGTTCGATTAATCGAACTACGAGATAGCCTATCCTATAAGGTCACTTCACACGGCTGCCTGCCAGCGGGTATTTTGTCTGTTGGTAGCTGTCATCACAAAAAAAAAAACTTCACAGATTAGGATTATGTCAATTTCTGTCATTGTCAGTATCAATCTATATACTCTCTGTGAATCACACGTCGAGTCAGTCGGTCATTTGTGGTCGGTCCGGGAAAATAAAGTAAAGAAGTCCTATTTACTTTACCCAGTTTTCTCCACAATTATGAAATAATGATTGATTGTCCTGAAAATTACTGGATTAGAGTCGTCATAAGTTATAAGAAATGCACTGAAGTAATTTCTGTTCACTAACTATTGAAGGAAACAGTGAGAAAGTGAACAAACAGTGCGGGGTGCCATAAAAATAATTTAATTGAAAAGATGTTTAGTTCAGCGCAGAAAGAGTGTATATAGAATCTGTTGAGAGTGTTGTAAAAAGCGACCATGCACGATGTTGGAGGGATTAGTGGCTTGGGTTTTGAACAACTACCTCGGGAAGTATGTGGAGAACTTGAACACAGATCAGCTGAGTGTAGCTCTCCCTTCAGGTAATTTACATACTTTTTGCTCTATTTACGTAGCACTCCGGCAAGTAACTCCTCGGTTATGTAAATTTCATTGCAATACCTAGTCAAGAATTTAATACATAGTTGTGATTGACATTGTAACAGGGAAGGTAGAGCTAGAGAATCTACCACTGAAGAAGGATGCGCTGCGGCATTTGGGACTGCCGGTGGAGGTGAAGGCGGGCTTCATTGGCAAGGTGCAGCTGCAAGTTCCCGTTAGGCAGATCCGCTCAGCACCCTGGATCATCTGCATCGAGAAATTGTACCTTGTTGCAGCACCTGTCAATTTAGATGAGGTTTGTTAACTTCTGCTCTTGTACATTACATTACAATAAACTCTTACCTTTATCCCGGAGGGGTAGGGAGAGATCAGGGTGTGCCACCTGCCACAATCCTGACAAACGTTATTCTCTCCATCAACATTCGTTGGCATGCATGCATCCACTATGCATGCATGCCAATCCTTTCTTATCTCGTGTTTGATATAATACTATTATATTATTGATAGAAATAAGATAAGAGATAAAGGGCTACTTTAAAATAATAATTCAATTAAATTTAATTTCATTGACAATTTGTAATATGTAGCTAAATCCATGGCCTCCTTTGTTTCTCTTTTTTTATTTTGGTCTCGGGCAAGGCTATATACATAATTTTTTTTAGAAAATTTAGAAAATATACCCTTAGTACTTTTAAATTTTTGATATACCATAAAACTAGCTACATGGTCATTCCAGATGTTTATACCGTGATACCAACATATTGTATGATGATAAGATAAATAAGGTGTCATTGAAATTTTGTGACTGTGGATATATCCTACTGGGCTATCTATAAAATTTGCAATTCTTGAAACAAGTCAATTAGAGTTTGTGGTACATATACAATATGTTTAGTTTTAGAACTTTAGACAATTTTTGGTTAATGTTCTATTATTTTTTTTATTTTTTTACAGTTTCTCCACATTATTGTGGCCATTTGTATTACATATAATGGACATTATTCTAGAATTCTACATAGGAAAATGGTTGAAATTGGTAGAATGCATAAAAAGAAATACAATTATGTAAATCTTAATACTTCGTAAAATATAAATCTGAGAAATAATTAATAGAACTAAAGTTGTTGTGATACAAAATCTTTAAATGGGTGTTTGAAGAATTTCATATTTTAAAGGTAACCAACTTACATAATACATAATCCATCAATAGATCAAGGACGTCAACCAGATAAACCTTCAAATGCGACTTTACTGTCTGAGCTAATACAGATAAGATTATGTTACAATATACAACAATAAGATTTGCTAATGTAAAATACCTCTTATGTCTCTAATTCATGTAACATTAACCTTATTCACTGTGTAATCAGTCAGTGACAAGGCCTTAAGTTAGTGATATCCATTTTAGTGTACCAACACAGTTTCCAAGTTGTTGAAAGTAGTTCTGCTATTTGTAGTACCTGCAAAACCTGCTGGCTATAATTTTATGATAGAACATTGTACACAAAGATTTGGCATTTCTAAAATCAAAATTACACAATTGTGTTTTTGGTACATCAATACATCCATTTTGTTTACAATCCAAAGAAAATATAATATTGTTTATGTATATATTTTCAACATTGTAACATAGTATTAAAAATATACATATAAATATATATATATAAAACCTATTTAGAGGCTAATAATTCCACCCATGCCGGGACTCGAACCCGCGACCTCTGGCTATCCGTACCAGCGCTTCCCAACTAAGCTAATGGGCGACTCACCGGCATCAGTGAAATTTCGAACCTCTTTACAACACCCTCTGTATTACGTACAGGCAGCAACACTGGCTGAAGTAATTTGCATCACTTGCAGCCCAGAGTACTTTACTTTGCAGTTAGGCTTACATCGGAATGATATCGCGGACCCACATGATTATATATTCTTTTTAATGCACTAACCCATGCTAAGGACAATTTTAAAAAACCTATTTATAGGCTAAAAATTCCACTCATGCCGGGACTCGAACCCGCGACCTCTGGCTATCCGTGCCAGCGCTCTCCCAACTAAGCTAATGGATGACGCACCGGCATCAGTGACATTTCGAACCTCATTACAACACTGTATTACGTACCAGAATTTTAGCCTCTAAATAGGTTTTTCAAAATAGTCTCATAAAAACGAGGCATCTATTAGCGAGATCACAATTCTTTACGATTCATCGTACGATGATGACTCCACGCTTTTGATCCCAACCTTCATAAGGTGTGGCAAGCACTTTTATGTGTGTGCAGTGGGATGGGGCGGCGGAGGCGTTGATCGCGCACGAGCGCAAGGTGGCGCTGCTGGACGCGCTGGAGGCGCAGTGGCGCGCCGAGCACGAGGCCAACGATGCCGGCTACTACGCTACCTCCTACTCCTCCTGGCTCTCCTACGGCACTGGCCTTCTCGCCAACATCGTCGAGAACCTGCAGGTATGCGCCTGCATGTTGTAACCATTTATATCCTCAACAATCAATAACGTTGAATAGTCTTGCCAATTCAAGTGATGTCTTGCTGTTAAAAGTAATATACTATCTCTGACCCCAAACTGACTATGACAATATGGTTCCCCAAAGGGCTACTATAAGAAAGTCCTATAAATTCTGCTGATGGTCGCGCCTCAGGTACACGGATACGCATGCTTAATGCAAAGCATTAGATGCAGCATTGCAATACTTCAAACATTGGAAACGTGTAAATGACCCTCCATCCTTTTTTGTGTACATTGTAAAATTTGTTACCTATAGAATCGTTCATTTAGTTAAACAATTCAAAGAGATGCAGTCAAGTCTAAATATATAATTAAACCGGATATACACATCTCTGCTCTGCTTAATTACTTGCGCAATTAGTGTTGTTTATTTGTTTCTGAAATATCTATTTTTGCCATCAGCAGCAATCCTTTCCTTTCCAAGATCTGTTATGTTAGACTCATGTCTTGACACAAGTCATAAGTCCCCAAGACTTATGTCTTGAAAATCTGAACAAACACCCTGCTATTATGTCACCTAATACGTCCACTTACATACACAGCGGCGGCGTAGTATGATATTATTAGCCTGCCGCATGGAATGAATTGGCGCGAACTCAATCAATGACTCCGTGGTTTAAATGCTGGCCAAATTAAACCTTATCGTTATAGTAATAAAGTTTACTATAAATAAATTCATTTGGATGATTGAGCTAAATTACATCGTTTATTTATTTAACCACAGTTTAATGGTAGATATTGGCATTATATTTGAATGAATGACAGGAACTTTTTGTGGTTTTTTGTTGATGGATGGATTTTTAAAGTTTTTGTCTACTTATAATATGATATGGACCTGAAGATAAGATAAGAATATTCTTTATTGCACACTGAAAAAAAAAACAACAACTCAAGTGGGGAAACCAAAAACACACCAACCTGATGGTCCAACGATTTAGTCTGAGTAGCCGGCAAATAGTTGTTGCGTATAAGGAGAAACCTAAACACAGGTATTGACATACCAACAGGTTGGAGACAATGATAAATTCTCATCGTCTCCAACCTGTTGGTATGTCAATACCCGTGTTTAGGTTATTAACATTATCATTGATAATGTTGTTCTCATAGATTTGTGGATACCTGTATTTGTTGCAACGATGATAGCATTATGAAGGAGATCCTACTCTTACTATTATAAACACGAAAGTTTGTAAGTACGGATGGATGGATGTTTGTTATTTTTCACGTAAAAACTAACAAATGGATTTTAATGAAACTTTACAATAGTGTGGCTTATACATCAGAATAACGCATAGGCTACCATTTATAAAGATATTGTGTGAAATGTCCCAAATATGACGTCAAGTAAATAGGAAAAAAATCTACCATCTGCGAGCTATTCTGGCGTGCGCTACCAAAACCGCTAAAGTTATACATAAAGTTATACATACATGTATGATGGAAATGTTAAAAAAAATCGTTAAATATAGTTTATAGGATACTGTAGTAGCTACCTATGGCCTATATACAGGTCTTATGATAAGGGCTTCGCAGTGCTTAGTGTATTTGACAATATTATTACGTTATTATAGAGCGACTGTAACATCTCAATATTAGGCTGTTATATTTTTCAAATGCGATCGAAAAAATATTTATGCGCTAATATAAGCTATTCAAAATATAAATCCTGCGCAGACGAAGTCGCGGGCACCAGCTAGTATAATATAATAAATTATTTCGCCAACTGTGGCCCATCACTGGACAAAGCCCTCCAACCCTCTCCCTGTGCGCTCGCCGCCCCGTGAGTCCCGCTCACGGCCGCCGCGCCTGCCCTCGCCCCTTAGCTGCAGCTGAAGGACGTGCACGTCCGCTACGAGGACGCGCTGACGTGCCCGGGCGCGGCGTTCGCGTGCGGGCTGGCCGTGGCGGCGCTGGCGGCCGAGTCGTGCGACGGCGAGGGCGCGCGCGGCTTCACGCTGGCCGACAGCGCGCGCTCCTTCAAGCTGCTGGAGCTGCAGCAGCTGGCCGTCTACTGGGACCCCGTGCTCGCGCCCCAAGACTTGCTGCACAACTGCACGCTCACGGAGCTTATGGTGAGCACCTTGCCGTTACCGATTTTACTGCCTAATCTCGAATTACTACATGTTTTTTTGTTAATTTTATCTAAATTATGTTTATTTAATAGTCTCCGTAACGCAGCAGTTTGGCACGCTGACTGTAAAACCGAAGGTCTCGGGTTGGATCGCGGCCGGGTCAAAGTAGGAAACGAACTTTTCTAGTTTGTCTCGGGTCGTGGATGTTATCTATGTATTTATTGTATTATATCTATCGTCGGTTAGCACCTGTAATACAAGTCATTTAGTTTGGGGCTAACGAGATCTGTGTAAATATCTATGAATATGAACTTTTTCGGAGTTATCTTTGCGAGAGGACGCAGTGCGTTAAGATTGATACTGTGCAAAGTGATTATCTATCAGTCAGCTATGGAGTGCCACAGGGATCTGTGATTGGACCAGTATTATTTTTGATCTATATGAACGATCTCTGTGAAACTAAATTAAAAGACGCACGTATCATAACTTTTGCTGATGACACAGTGTTACTTTTTGATGCACCTACCTGGGCTGAAGTAAAGCATACTAGCGAGAGCGGATTTCGTGTGGTTTTGGACTGGCTTAATGCTAATGTTCTAACACTTAATTTAGACAAAACGAAATATATAACATTTAGTATTTGTGACAGTTCACAACCACCTGACCTAGATTTGAAGGCACACTCTTGTAATAACCTCTCTCCATGCAATTGCCCGGAACTATCTTCCGTTCCCCATATCAAGTACTTAGGTATAATCATCGATCGCAATCTCAATTGGAAACGTCAAATAGATTATTTATGTGGTAGAAACAGGAAGCTGATTTGCCTTTTTAAAAAATTAAGGAGTATCGGAGATGTCAGCATTATTAATGCAATTTATTACTGTCTATGTCAAGCGTCGGAGTGGTCCCTTCACCCATCTAGTGTGAGTGAGGATACCACTGGACGCTGTATAAATCATCTCATTACGTAGATGCAAAAAGGCCAATCATCATGTCAATCCATATTATCATACGGTATTCTTTCCTGGGGTGGTGCTAAAAAATCCAATATGATAAAAATAGAAAGAGCACAAAGAGCAATCCTCAAAATCATTAATTACAAAAATTTTCGCTATCCAACGAAAACCTTATATTCTGATTATTTGGTACTAACGGTTAGACAATTGTATATAAGTGCCATCATTGCAAGGCAACACAAAATTGTACCCCCACCCCCTATATCAGAGAGACGGAAATATGTTATTTATAAAATTCCACAATGTAGAACTTCATTTGCTCAAAGTTTCACTCACTACAGATGCCCTTATCTATTTAATAAATTATGTAAATCTTGCGGTGACTTAAGTAAAAAAACCAGATATATCTGCAAACACCTAGTACTAGAATATTTACAGCACCAGGACTATAACTCCACTGAAAATCTATTAAAATGAGCGATGTTTATTTATCATATTTTAATTACATTTTGTTTCAATATAATATTATTTATGATAAACCCATATTAAATATCTATTTAACACTCGAATTTATTGATAGATTCTTTATTATATATTATTATAATATATTACATTTAGAATTTAATTACGTAATATTATGATAGTTATGATATTTTAAGTGAATCATTTACTATCTGTTTTTATTCCGTTTAAACTCCGTTCAATTGAATAATAAGATGTACTTAAGACCTGCGTCTTAAGTACATCTTATTATTCAATTGAACGGAGTTTAAACGGAATAAAAACAGATAGTAAATGATTGAATAATAAGATGTACTTAAGACCTGCGTCTTAAGTACATCTTATTATTCAATTGAACTTTGTATGAAATTTTGAAAATACTACACTACCAACACCTTACCGAAGACCAGGGGGCCGATTCTCAACCATGCGAATTGAAGGCGTAGACGCAAAATATTCTAAGGCTTATCTATTCTGTCGAATAATGTAACTCAACAGTTTATTTTCTCATTCGAATTCAATGTACCTACCTGGCTTTTCGTTCTGAATACAGATTTTGGCTGTCGGTCGACTTTTTACTTTGAATTCCAAAAGTCATAAGCCTTGGAGTCGTATACGACTTATTTGCTAATGAAGTGAGAATTGGCACCCTGTAAGAAAAATCCTAACAAATCGGATGTCGCATGCTGGTTTTGTACTTTGTCATATCTGTATTTTTTGCATATACTACGATTTTTAAGTTTAAACGTCCAACTCGCTTGATCTCTGTTTTCCTTAGAACAAAAGTACTGTACGGGTCAACATGAGTGGTCACGTTTGGCGACGACTCCTACTCTGCCGCAACACAGTTTGTTAACTAGCGCGGAGGGTAGTTGTTGGTGTTAAGCTGTTGCCGTTTATTGTGCACCTTTGCGAAATATGTACCTACCATCAAATATTGTTTACACTGTTAACTGTGTTTACATGTTTTACATTGTTAAGTATGTTTAAGTAGGAAACTCAGACCGTTAAGTCTGTGTAACAGTATGACATAATACTTATACCAAATAAACTATTTGAATTTGAATATTTATTATCATAAAATACAGAAACAAAAGTTTAGAAAAGAAGCGTAACTGGGTGGTTTTACTGCCTGTTTTGTCTTTACTTTGGGAATGCTACAAAATTCTAAGCGGAAACTATATCCTTCGAGCATGTCAACCTTAATTAATTGTCTTACGGTGCATCACAAAAACGGTTGTATTCCCGTAAGCCAATATTTCCTTCTAAAAACATGGCATTTACAGACCCAGAATACACTACCAAACTGAAAGGACTTATGAATCATATACAATTTAGCGACTTTCCGCAGACATCTGTGAAGAAAAGCGTTTTAAAAAGCACAAATTGAAGTTCGATTCTTGCATAATTAAAGCAAAATTGAAAAATTATATAAAGTTACATACTAAAGCAGCCGTTTGTAATTAGATAAGCTGCTTATATAATCATGACTTTAATAAAAATATTGCAGAGCCGCATGTCGGAAACGTGGAAGGCGTCCCACTGCTACCTGGTGGCGCCGTCCTCTGCGGCGGCGCGCGTGTCGCGCGAGCGCTCCGAGCAGCCGCTGCGCTCGCGCGCGCGCCCGCGGCTCAAGTGCGCGCTCACGCTCGACTCAGTGCTGCTCAGCCTCACGCTGGTAAGCCGCCGCCGCCGGACGTCGCTCGCCGCATCGACACTAAGGATCGTTATCCAAATTTTTGTTCTATTATGTTATGTACAATTTTTTTTAATCTATGGTACAAACTGTTAGTGCTAGAAGAATATTAGACGGTCCCTTTAAAAATGCTTTCGGTCAATAATATTTGTTTGAAGCGTGTGGTACGTGTCGGCAGCGGCAGTACCGCGAGGCGGCGGGCTGCTGCCGCGGGCTGCAGCGCGTGGCGCGGCTGCGCGAGTTCCGCGCGCTGCGGCCGGCGGCCGGCGCCGGCGCCGCGCCGCGCGCCTGGTGGCGCTACGCCGTACTCTGCCACTGCCCCGACCACCGCTGTGCGTATTCCACGAGTAGCCCCACTACAATACACACGACATCACACTCTACAGTACTCCATGTGCACTTTGTGCGACTCACATTTCGTGGATTCGATTCCCGTTTATGTAAAAATGGTCTCAGTCTGTGTTCCATGTTAGTGATGTCCTTACGCGGTTACCGTAGCAAAAGGCATCCTAGTTTGGAACCTAAGCGAATCATTGTGTTGCATAATAATAATTATTATTGCGTATTATTAATTTATTTCCCAATCAATATAGCTTTCATTATTAATTTTCAGTGATGTCTTTAAATTTCGAAAAGGTATCAGAAAAACTAACGCCTGACGCGAAAGCTGCGCAACGAAAGCTACACTTTGGTGTGCAAGAAACCAAAAATAAACAACATAATTTATCAATACTTTGTAATGTTTTTTTTCGGGTTCTGAACACACATCTCTCCACGTACTTATGACGTAGAACATACTTGAAAACCTGTACGCTCATTTATGTACCGATATTTTTTCGCAGTGACAAATTCGTTTTCTAGAAACAGTTTTCAGTTGAGCATGTCGGTAAAAATATGTACCAGTCAGTAAAACACCCGATACGCATCGGTTCTAAGAACTTCTGTTGTGTAACAACATCATCCATAAGAACCGCACTTATATAGCACGGTTACTGGAAGACGGATTGAATAACTTTTTGCCTCATACACAATATAAACGACAATATCGTACGAAGGAGGGGTTCGCGGTCGTCCAGTCTCCTTCTGTTCTGACCCGGTTTTATCATCATCATCAGCCATTTGAAGCATACTGCAGGACATAGGCCTCCCTCATGGCGTTCCAAGCTTTTCGGTGTTGTGCCGCCCACATTCGGCGACTCCCCGCCGCCGCAACCATGTAGTATCCCTGATCGGAGGCAGTGACGTGTGAGCGGTGCGCCGGCAGGGATGGACCCGCCGCCCACGTGGGAGTCGTGCGCGGCGGCGGCGCGCGCGGCGCGCCAGTACGTGGCCACCTGCCTGGCCATGCTCAGCAACCCGGCCGCCACGCTGCCGCCCGACAGGAAGGCCGCCAAGGACGAGTTCGAGTGGCGCACGCCGCTAGACCTGCTCAAGGCGCTCCGCGAGGTAACGCCTCTCTCCGACCCACTTTTTTGCTCTTCAAAACTTGGCGTTTTAAACTATTATGTGGTTCCGTATCACTTTATTACCGAGGTGAAGGTATTTAGACTCGCAAGTAATTATTTAAAAATTTAATATGTGACAAATTAAAAAAAATATAACTTTCTGACTACGCTTCGGAACAGAATGGTCTCAAAACTGGTGCTACATTGATTCCCGCTGAAATACACCAATAGTATTAGAACAGAGAAAAAATACTTAGTTTTCATGCACTTCACTATTTAATATCCAACAAAGCGTGGGCTCCAAGAAATACGTTAAGTTACTCCTCGGGGCCGATAGTGCTGCGGCATTGTGTCGTGCGGCGTGTGAACTGACGACTGCGACAGGTGGCCATGCGGCGGGTGCCGGCGGCGGCGGCGACGGCGGAGCGGCCCGGCGGCTCGGGACGCAGCATGCTGGTGCGCTGGTTCCCGCAGTGGTGGGGCTGGTACGGCGCGCCCGGCCCCGCCGCCCCCGCAGCCGCCCCCGCCGCCCCCGCCGCCCCCGCCGAGCCCGCGCTGGAGGACGAGATCCTCGACGTGCTGGCCGACTCGCTCGAGAACAACACGCTGCTCAAGAGAGACACCGTCTTCGGACTCTTCGAGTTCACGCTCAACAAGGGCAGCCTCACTTTAAACATCTCGGACGTGGAGGGCGAGGATCCTGAGTGAGTGCTAATCATGAAATCAACATGAGGATATTCTGTATTTTACACGAGTAAAAGCAACAACATATTTACAAAACACGGTGGAAGAACACCACCTGCTCAGTCGAGAGCTCGTGGATTTGAATCCCGGCATGCATCGACGGAATTGTTTTCTAAGTTAAGTACATTCGTAGTACCTACCACTTAACTAAGTTCAATACAACACGTTAACCGTGAAAGAAAACATCGTTGCAATTGCCCATCCACGATGGGAACGCGTGGTAATTAAGCTCATACTATCTCTCTGAGATTCCAAATTCTTACCGCGGGTGTCGTAAAGGGCGACTAAGTGACACGAACCGAGGGGTGGGCAGCAGCGCCCCCTGCAGTACAATTCCACCGAACTGCGATCCCCAACCCGCATGCCCAGCGTGGGGATTATGGGCATTACCCCCTATGATAGCTCGTCGTGGCGCTCTTTAGGGGAGTTAAATATGTTAAAAATTATACATAGATTTAAAATAGGTTTACTGAAAATCTCTGTGAATGTGGTCACACGTCAGCGCTTTATATTCAAAACCTTTTTGAAACTACTTTGTTAACCAATTTGAATTATAAATTAGGTTATACTATTTTTATTTTTAATGCACTAACCCATGCTAAGGACAAATTTAAAAACCTATTTAGGGCTAACTCTGTATTAGCAGCGGTAAAGCCCGATTAAAGTGACGTTGTAAATGTTGCCGTCAACTGATTAAGTGCGCCGTCTTGTTAACACTATTACAGTACTACACATCATAAAAGTCACTTCGGGAATCTACGTTCGCGCAGACTAGGAAGAAGTGTAACGAAAATACCCGAAGCTATAAGTACATTCAACATGATCTTCAACCGATACGGTTAAGGTGCAGAATTGATTGCCGCAGTAGCGCTACCTATTTCGCTCACGCTAATATTGCCAAACTAATAGTCACCTGCATCGATGACGTTGAATCAACCAATAGCAAGAAAGGCGCGCGGCCTGCCATAAAATGAAACTATCTGATTGGTCGATCAACTTGCCGCACATCCAAAATTTAGTTATCTGCGCAGGTACATCCGCGAGACTTATTTCTTGTGTAGCACTGTACCTCTTCTTTGGTAACTGTTGTCTCGTTTCTGTTGTGATAACCGATTCCAAGCTTTTTACTAAATGGCTGAACGAAGAGTGTAGGCAGACGTGCCCAGTTCTTTAATGGTGTTTCCGGCGACAGCGGCTCCCAGTCGGCGCAGTTGGAGCTGCAGTTCTCGCGCGTGTCGCTGGCGCTAGAGTCGCGGCCGCGCACGGGCTCGCTGGCGCTGGCCGTGGCGCTGGGCGCCGTGTGTCTGCGGGACACGCGCGCCTCGCGCTCGCTCTACCCCGTGCTGGTGGCGCAGGTAACTCGCTCGTGGCGCTGGCGCTGGTGCTGGCGCTGGTGCTGGCGCTGGCGCTGGCGCTGGCGCTGGGCGCCGTGTGTCTGCGGGACACGCGCGCCTCGCGCTCGCTCTACCCCGTGCTGGTGGCGCAGGTAACTCGCTCGTGGCGCTGGCGCTGGTGCTGGCGCTGGTGCTGGCGCTGGCGCTGGCGCTGGCGCTGGGCGCCGTGTGTCTGCGGGACACGCGCGCCTCGCGCTCGCTCTACCCCGTGCTGGTGGCGCAGGTAACTCGCTCGTGGCGCTGGCGCTGGACTTTCTGTTCTGTTATATTACCGCCGGTCTCCTAAAGGGATCAGTGACGGCGGCTCAGACGCAAAACGAATGAACCACTTGTAACAGTGTGCCGCACCACCCCTCGCTTCCAGGGTATGGTCCGCGAGGGGCTGAGCGCCATGAACGCGACGTCGAACGTGATGTCGTGGTGCCGCGCCGCGGCCTCCCCGCCCCCCGCCGGCGCGCCCGCCGCCTCCCCGCCCTGCGACGAACCGCTCTTCCAGCTCAACTACGAGAAGAAACCTTTCAATGTCAACTGCGACTACAAGTAAGCCTAGGACCCGCCGCTCTTCTTGTCTACGTCATTCTGCCGATGCGGCTACGGTCAACTGTCTACTTATGATACGCAGTAGGTACTAGAGTCCTAGAGATTTAAGTAGTAGTTCAGTAATTTCAACGAGATAAGTTACACGTTCTCAAATACGATTCGTTTGTATTGGTGGCGATGTTGGTTTTCGCAACTCCACTAATGGTGAGCCTAATTGGCTTGTTTTGAGTCGTCTGTAACGCGACTCTCTAATTATCGTCCCCGCGGTTCGATCGCTTATACTGTGTGACGCGACATCCACGAATCTTTTGCGGCAGAGAGGACCATTTTGACGCATGAGGTCCCGTTCGCAAAACGTCCCTAACCTCGTGAACGTACCATCCGCAAGACGCTCCATTGGCAAAACGACCCGTTCGCAAAACGTCCCATTCGCAAAACGTCCCATTCGCAAAACGTCCCATTCGCAAAACGTCCCGCTCGCAAAACGTCCAGTTTTCTTAAAAGGAACCTTTGAGGCTCTCGGAAAAGTTGAATTAACGTGTAGCTCGGGTGAAGGTGAAATGTTTTCTCTGGCGACAGGCTGTACGTGAAGTGCCAGTCGCTGGAGGTGGTGTACAACCGGCGCGCCGTGAGCTGGCTGCGCGCGCTGCTGGCCGCGCCGTGGGCCGGCGCCGCGCCCGCCGCGCGCCGCCGCCGCCTGCTGGCGCGCTGGCAGACCATGCTGCGCGCCGACCTGGTGAGTCCCGCCAAGCCCACTTCCAAGGATGACGATGCGTCATCTCCGTAATCGGCGTTACGTACTAACAAACACACGCAACTCACGCACGGTAGCGAACTCGAATGAGCGATCGAACACTGTACTATTGCGGCCGGCAGGGCGAGCGGCGCTCGTGGCACGTGGAGCTGGACATCTCTGCGCCGCAGATCTTCCTGGTGGAGGACCTGTGCGACCGCGACGCCGCCGTGCTGGTGGTGGACTTCGGGCGCATGCGACTCGCCAACGTCAGCCCCGCGCCGCCCGCGCCCGCGCCCGCCGAGCCCACGGACACGCCGCCCGACGACGAAGGTGACCGATTTCTTACCGTCACGATCGATTACAGTTTTAGCTTAGTAAACGTTCCTCTTAAAATTTCACTGGCATATAATTACTCGAACATTTCCCAAAAACTCGAGACAGCACCGTTGCCAAAGAATAATGGCGTCAGCTGATTGTGGCGGGTGTGCGTGTGGTGCAGAGCGCTTCATGACGCCGTGCTCGACGCCGCCGGGCAGCCTGCAGTCGCCGGCGAGCGCGCCGGCGCCGGCGCCGGCCGCCGCGCCGCCGCACCGCGCGCTGGACGCCGCCGCGCTGCACCGCCGCCTCTACGACAGGTGCGCCGCTGCCACGAGACAATCACCCGGTCATTTCCGGTGTTTCTATTCTACACGTTCGTCTGGTTCGTCTACACAGTGGCGCCTCCTCAAATTAAGTTGTAGTTCGCGGTTATGACACGCCAGCTAGACCGATTTGATAGACGAGGCTCGAATTCAGTAAAAGATATAATTAATTGCAGTCGTAGTTCAAGATAATGATGAGTAAGGAACATACGTGTTTTTTTAACACTTTCACAGTTTTGCTTGACCCCTACACCGAGGTTATTTTGTGACTGAGTAGAAGCAGCTATGTATGTTAGTGATGAAAGCGCAATCGCAGCAAAATATGACGTGTGCAGTGGCGGACCGCGCGTGTAGAGAGTAGAGTGTGATGTAACGCAAGCGTGCGCGTGTGCCGGCAGCTACTCGGTGGAGTTCAGCGAGCTGCAGATCCTGGTGGGGCGCGCGCGCGACAACTGGAGGTACGCGCACGCCAAGACCACCTCCGCGCTGCACCTGCTGGACCGGTTCAGCATCTCGCTGCAGGTGCGCCTCGTGGCTGCAGCACGCCTGTGCCAATAACTATCATGAAAACGATCACTTGGAACACAGATGATTTTTTTCAATACAAATTAGACTAACAAACGTAATGTAGTCTATGATGAGTATACTGTAACGATACTTCTTTATTATAGCTGGCCGGCGCAGCGGTCCAGTCAAGTTTGAGTAATTTTAAAGGAAATCGTTACGTTTTGCTTAAGTATCAGTCGAGTTGAGTTGAACCCGCAGCTCGGCTAGGGTTTCGATGAAAAAAGATAATGAAAGGATTAGTATAAATTGATTAAATTTATTGTTTGAAAAATAAAGTGCTACAGTACATAAGTCATTACAAAAGGCAACTGACTCAGTATTGTACTCAGGAAATGAGTCTTAGCCTTTCACCTTCAGTCGGTTCTATGACTTAGCACTCTGAAGGAAAGAAAGAGGTCGGCCAACAGTCCGCCTCTGGCTCATAGAATATGGCCGCGTAGAGGTCTCTTTAGAATACGGCGTCTGTTTGTTCGGTCGGGGGTGCAACAAGCGTGTTGTGTGTGTGTGTGTCAGGCGGAGCGGCGCGTGGTGCGCACGCTGGACCCGCAGTTCCCGGCGGCGGCGCTGTGCGGCACGCTGCCCGCGCTGGTGGTGCACGTGAGCGAGCACAAGCTGGCCTGCGTGCGCGCCGTCGCGCGCGCCGGCGCGCACCACGACCCGTGAGTGCGCCCGCCCCGCCCCCGCTACGTGCACTCACGTGCACACATTTTTTAACAACCAACTCAAGTTTGAGTGAATCCGCTATTTGACTCTCTTTTCAGGTAAGTCATAAACGGTAAATAACTCTTCCATTAGACCAAAAAATATTTTAGTATATTTTTTGGGGACTTAAAAGCAACATAGAAATATATTTTAAAACTTCATTTTCATAAACAGCCAAAAACGCTGTCAGCCATTTTTGTCTATGGTTTGAAGTCCAAAAAATTGTAAACAAAGTTTGACATTCAATTTTCTGTAAGTGATCTCTGAGCATAGTGAAATAACAAGAACGCAACCATGATTTCATCGAATTTACATCCAAAATATACCAATTATCATTATTGCATTGTTCGAGAATGAAAAAACACGTCAATAAAGACCACCGGGAAGTTGTGGATTCGTGTACCCAGTGAAATTAACATTCGAAAAGCTTTGCGCAAACTTACCAAAAGAGACCCCGACTCTTTATCAATTGAAATTCGGGTGTATTTATGTGAAGATCACTTTAATGTAAGTCCTATAATAATCATTGCCCACTGGCTCTGGCTGAAAGATGTTTGTTTACATACTTTAGATGGTTTCAAGATGACGGATAGCGTTTTCGCGGTTACGAATTAAACGAGGAAAAAACTTTTTACTTAGCAAATTTCGCAGCCCTCCTGCATACTTACTTAGCAAAATCAATATATTCGGTTTCTCACGTTAAATACTATAAGAAATATTCATTTATCGCGTCAAATTTGATACGTGTCAAATAGCGGATTGTATGTGAAGTAATAATTAAAGGAAAACATCTTGCGGAAACCTGAGTGTCTGAGGTACGTTCTGAAGAGTACTGAGGCAATTGAGGAATTTCAAGTGCTGAACGCCTGAGAAACTCAGGTTTCCTCACGACATGTTCCTTTGCAGAACATTTCACTTAAACATAGCATCTCTCTGCCACATCACCACAAGACGGTTTTTTTTCGAATTATTCAGGAAAATATGTGAAGTAAAGTCGTACTCACACTATTTTTTTATTTTTAATGCACTGACCCCTGAAAATAAAATGAAAATTGAAATTTGAAATTAAAATTTGTTCCTTAGCACGGGTTAGTGCATTAAAAATAAAAAAATAGTGTAATTATGTGTGTACAGTGATATCGTTCCGATGTTAAAACCTAACTGCAAAGTGGTCGGGGCTGTAAGTAGGTAATGCAATTTGCTTAAGTCAGATGTCGCTGCCTGTACGTAATACAGAGAATATTGTAAAGAGGTTCGAAATTTCACTGATGCCGTGAGTCGCCCATTGGCTCAATTGGTAGAGCGCTGGCACGGATAGCCAGAGGTTGCGGGTTCGAATCCCGGCATGGGTGAAATTTTTAGCCTCTAAATAGGTTTTTAATAAAGTCGTACTGTGAAGAAGTTTGACAGAATGTAATCAGAATGCGTTGGCGGCCAGGGCGGGCGAGGAGCCGGCGGAGGCGGGCGAGGAGGCGGGGGGCGAGTGCTCGGCCGACGAGCGCGAGCAGCTGGCGCAGGCCGCGCACGCGCGCCTCTACATGCTGCAGTTCGCCATCTCGCAGATGTCGCTAGAGGTACCCTCGTGCGGCCCACTGCACGCCAATAACGTGATAACATTATGTTGTCTACAGAGCGTATTCAAAACGTTTTTCGAAATGTGTAGGTACTTTTCGGACTTGGAATTCGCCACGCCCTGCGTGCCGATCGTCCGGGGGCGCAATACCAGAATAAAATAAAATTTATTAGTATGTAAATATGGTATACAATAAGTTTTTAAAAGTACCTAGTCACTCAGTGGTCTGTGATCTGTCACCGAGATCGGTCGTTACCCGCGCGCGAGTGAATTATTTTTCCACGAGTGCAATTTCTACCCTCACTGTGAAAAGTGCCTAATGATGGAATCGGATTTTTTGTTTATTCAATAACTTATTACATCGCAACTTGCCCATTGTTTCTGACTACAGGAACAAAATGACCTCCCAAACGTTAGACAATAACCCCAGTTATGCTACTGTGACTCAAAACACTATGTTCCCTAAAAAGAACCAAGCAATTGTCATTGATGCTTTAGAAAACGTACAAATCAAAGATTATGCCCAAGCTTTAGGAAAAATAATCGACCCATCCCAAATCCGTTTTTTGTCAAGAATATCAAACAATAGAATTTGTATCTATGTTTCCTCAAAGGTAATCGCTGATGAGATTATTGACAGTAAAAAGTATGTCACAATTCAAAACCAAAAACTACCAATCCGACCGCTGATCAGCAGAAACAGACGTATCATCATATCTAACGTGTGTCCTATTATACCGCACACCGAAATTGAAAAGAAACTGCTAGAAATTAATATTACGCCACAGTCACCCGTCTCTTTCTTGCGTGCTGGTTTCAATGAAACAGGCTACAATCACATTCTAAGCTTCCGAAGACAAATTTACGTAACTCCTGAGGATTTCGACAGACTTCCAGAAAAAATATCTATTGATTTTGAAGAAACGAGTTACTGGATTTATTTTTCATCAGATACAATGACTTGTTTTATATGCAAAAAAGATGGTCACGTAGCCTCTAAATGCCCGGATAATATCAACGACACAAATTCTGTTAACCAAAAAACACTGAATACTATGGAGACACCCATTTTTAAGCGTCCACATCCACCCACTGAATCTTCGACTACAACTGATTTCATGGAGTCCGAAACAACAAAAGAAAACAGCATACCTAGCAACGAAAATAGTGATGAGGACTTTGATGATAAGTCTTCCCAGTCCAGTTCAGACGAAGTTTACCAATCCAAGAGTGGAAAGAAACTAAAAAGAACGCCTCATAGCGATCTGGAGTCAATCGAATGGGACCACTTGGAAAACTTTACAACCATCTCCGGCAAAACGTACCCACTAACTGGAAAGCAAGTTAAAGAGTATCTTACACACACATATGGAGTTAAGGACATAGCAGAAATCACTTACAGTTACACAGAAGAAATTGGTGCCTTGATTGAAATGTTTAATGACTTGATACCGATCATCTCATATCGCAGTGTCAAGAATAGACTCTCACGTATCGTAGGTAAACTAAAGCTCTTATCTCGTAAGAAAAATCCCAGAATAAATAAGTAATTTACGTTTAGGCAAGGAACGTTCTTGCTTTTAGGTAAGTAAGTTTTAGCTTTTAGGTAGGAGCTTTTTTTTTTTTGTAGTGTGATTTAATGGTTTTGCCTACAGAATTCAAGCTTAATATTATTCAGTGGAACTGCCAAAGTTTAATACCAAAATTAAGTGAATTGGATTCGTATCTGCATAATGAAAAAGTACATATATCCATTCTTGCTGAAACTTGGCTGCAATTCGAACACCAAATTAATTTAACAGGTTATTCTATATTTAGAAATGATCGAGCGGATGGATATGCGGGTTTAGCTATCCTTGTCCACCAATCTATAAATTGTAATCTTAAAACTCTCCCAAGAAGTTACAATAATATTGACGTGTTGTGCCTTGAAGTTCTTAATAGCAATAAACTTCAACAAATCATAGGTGTCTATTCTCCGACAAATGTCACAGTGAGCGTTGGGGATTACCAAGAGCTTTTCAGCCACTTTTCTGAGAAAACTCTAATAGTGGGAGACTTCAATGCCCATCACACGGCTTGGTCATACACAACTGACACACGGGGTAGACTCTTATCGGACACTAGCATAGAACATAATTATGTATTTCTTAACAATGGAGACTTTACCCGTTGCGCTAAGCTTAATGATAGTATAGTATGCACATCACCCGATATCTCTTTTTGTAGTGCTGATCTCTCACTCGATTTTGATTGGAACGTCACTAACGAATCTTTTGGCAGTGATCACCTCATTATTTCTATTAAAACGTTAGACAGTAATCAAAATGTCCCCGAATTAAAAAGGAACATCAAGAAGGCCAACTGGCTAGAGTACACACGACACATAGAATCTGCATGTGAGGGATTAGATTACAGAGATAATGTACAAAGTAACTACGATAAACTCATAGAGATTATTGAAGAAAGTGCTAACAAAAACATCCCATTTGTTAAAACCGGTTTTAACCCTAACAAATTCAAACCAAAACCTTGGTGGAATCCTGATTTATCGAAGGCAGTAGCTGAGAGACGATTATCTCTGAAGAAATTTAGGAAATTGCGCTCTGTCGAAAACTACTTGATTTACAGAGAAAAAGTTATTATTGCTCGAAAACTGATAAAACTTGCTAAAAGGAATTCCTGGCAACAGTATTGTGACAGCATAGACTGCAATACTCCCAGTCGTGAGGTTTGGAGGAAACTCAGATGGCTTAAAGGTTACCGAAGCCCTAAACATTACTTACCAGAAACTACCGCAGTCTCCTTTGTAACAGAACTCACTCCTGACAGTGTTTCCTTCCAGCCCCTAGATTCCAATATTGATGTTTCGAACCCCTGTTTTTTTACACTTTCAGAACTTATGTTTACTCTTAAAAGAGTAGACACTTCAGCTGGCTTAGATAATATTACTTATTCTATGATTGGCCATTTACCAGATAATGCGAAACAATTTCTCCTGCACATTTTTAACACTATTTACAAAAAAGGTGAGATACCAGAGCAGTGGCGGAGGATTAAACTCATTGCAATACCAAAGAGAAATACCGATAAGTATCGTCCTATCTCACTTATGAACTGTCTTTGTAAGACCTTTAATTTAATTCTGACTCGTCGTCTTGAACATCATTTTGAAAGCAACAAATTATTTAATAGTAGCACGTTGGGTTTCCGCCGAGGACTTTCTTGTCTAGACAATCTTAGTAGGTTTATAATAGATACAGAAACTGCTTTTATACACAAGGAATACGTTTTGTGCGCTTACGGAGACATTAGTAACGCTTATAACAATGTGGCAATTGAACCTCTTATATCCTCTTTAGCTGAATTCGATGTTGATCCGCTCATATGTAGATATATAAGGGAATTTTTAAGAGAAAGGGTTTTGATATATAGGCTTCGGGATGGTACACAAATAACACGAATAAGCAGACAAGGTTTAGCTCAAGGTGACCCAATGTCACCTATTTTATTCAATATAGTCACTATTAACTTATGCAACACACTCGTTCAGTCGGTTAAGGTCTCTCAATATGCCGATGACTTCGCTTTGTACTGTATTAATAAAAGCATTAATTCTTGTGCTAGTATCATTCAATCAAGTCTTAATATCTTTATAACAATGTTACAGGATATTGGACTAGAAATATCTCTCTCAAAAACTAAACTTTGCATCTTAACTAGAAAATATAAAGTGCCTTCTATTAGTATAAGAATAAATAACACTGAAATTGAGCTTACAAATTGTACAAAGTTTTTGGGTGTTTGGGTGGACAGTCGCCTGAACTGGACGCGACATATTTTAGAAACTGCCCAAAAATGTATTCCATATGTGAATATCCTTAGTTGCCTTAGTAGTTCAAAGTGGGGTGTCCATCCTACTCATTTAAGGAGACTTTATTTATCACTGGTACGATCTAGACTCGATTATAGATGTATTATTTACGGTAACGCCAGCTCTAGACTCCTCCAGAGGTTGAACGTGATTCAAAACCAGTGTCTACGCCTTTGTGGAAGCTTTATTCGGGACACCCCAATTTTTGCAATGGAAAGCGAACTATGTATTTCACCTTTAAGTCTTAGAAGAATATATTTAAGTGACAAATACTTTCTGAAACTTTCTTCGAGAACATCCGACCATTTGAATAAACAATTAGAAGCATTAGACAATACATTAAATTCGGGTGCAAGATATTGAGGGGTTACCGCGCGCGGTCAGTCTGAGCGGACGTGCTATCGCTTACCTCTCGGTGTGATTTTTGTTAAAAGTACTAAAACGGACGCTAATTAATTAATTGTGTTATATAAGTGTTGCAAATTGAACGTAGTTTCTAACACTGAAAACCACATAAAATTCACACTTGTGGTTACCGAGTAGTGTACAGTTTTAGTTCCTACTATTTTAATTTCCTGCTCCCGTAACTGACCTACGACACATTGAGCCCACTCCGAGGCGCCCGAGTTCCAAGACCAACCGGTTCGCTTATCGCTGTGATAGCCGGCTCGCAGTGCGCTCGTACGGGGCGGCCCACTTGCACCAGACGGAGGTTAGCTACTTCAAAAATGGCAACGGTATGTAATGGTTGCAACAAGCAAATATTGTCATTTAGTTTCATGGAGTGCAGCAAGTGCGGAAAGCTCTACGATCTCCCTTGTCTAAACATCACCAAGGAGGTATTTGAAAAGCTCCCCGAGGACCAAAAGTCTTACTGGATATGTCCACTATGCGTGTCCATGGCACCTAAAGGTGACAACACGTCCACTCCAGTCCGCACGCTTGTATCAAAGTTAAATGACACCTACACCTCTAGCGGATCTGAAAATGTGAACAATCATCGCGGTTCCCGCATGCCAACAGCGCTAGATGATACTCCTACAATTGAAACAATGGTGGGCACGCTGGTGGAAGAGATCAGGCTGTTAAGACAAGAAGTGTCTGAATTAAAAACTTCAATAAGCGGAAAAATAACGGCCCTGGAGGGTAGGGTGTCATCACAAAGTCACGAGATTGATGCCCTAAAGCTCACAATAGCTAATCTCCAGTCCAAGGTCTCAAGCCAAGAGCAACAATCTATCAGCAATGAGCTGGAAATAGCAGGCATTCATGAAAATGACAACGAGAACTTACTCCACACAGTGCTCCTCGCGGCCAAGAAGGTGGGCGTCGACCTTGCTGAGAGAGACGTAGACCACGTGGCCCGTGTTGGACCGCGCCGCTCAGAGACACACCTTCCCAGGTTTATTGTAGTCAAACTGGTGAGGAGAGCTAAACGCGATGAACTTGTCAAAGCCGCCAAAATCCGACGAGATCTTAATACCGAGGGAATATCGGATGGCCCGACCGCGAGATTGTATTTGAACATAAGACTCACTAAGCAAAACCGAGACCTTTTTCGTGAAGCCAGGTCTAGAAGTAAGCAAAGTCACAGATTCTGCTGGATTCGAAATGGAATCGTACACGTTCGCCAAGATGTCCACAAACCGGCTATCGCAATCCGCTCATTTGAAGACCTGGAACAGCTTGGAGGTGCCACTTCACTTATTAACTAATGTAGCCATGATAATACTGAACCCTTTGTGTGTACTATTAATTGCTTGTGCTTTGACTTTGCTATTTGTGACTGTGCAATTGGGCCCTATCATTCTTTTGCCTCGATCAATCGAATATAGCTCTGAGGTGCTACTGCAGCCTTTAGTTAAGTCTTATGATGTGATACTGTGTGTTTTCTGTTCGCTGTTTGTTGCTTGTGCTTTTTGGTTGCTATCTTTAATTATCCCAATGTATCAACTGATAAACTTGCATCAACCAATCAAATTAATACGGATCTTACTATCTGCAATAGCAATAACTCTAAGATTACACAACATTGAAATTCCACTGTGCAACACAATCTATGTATACCATTTAAAACTCTTACCTGCCGCGATCACGATGATTCTTAAAAATGCTTTAAAGCTAATTCTATATATTATATATTCACAACCTCTATTCAAATACAAAAACTATGCGCACTCTCACTTAGCACTCTTAATCTCTTTTTCACTCAACACATTTGTTGGCACTGATCTCATTGCAAGGATTGTCAAAAAGCTCAGAGATGGAGGATGACATAGCAACGGATATTGATAATCACCTTTCAATCAATTGCTGTAAACTAAAATCGGTGGAAGCGTGCCAACAGGTATTAAACGACAAATACAACATAAAAGTGATTACGTTTAATATACGCAGTCTAGCGAAGAATTTCGAGGCATTTTTGGTGGTTCTTAAGCGGCTTAATTTGGTTTTCGACGTAATCGTGCTGACCGAGTGCTGGTTAAGTGAAATCTCAATAATAAAACAAATTGACGGATATAGTTCCTTTCACACAGAAAACAACATCAACCAGGCTGGAGGAGTGGTTGTTTATGTCAAAACAGAACTATCTGCAACAGCACATGAACCTAACATAAATGATGCCAACTGCTTAATAGTTGATATACCAAATAGGTATAGAATTATTGGAATTTATCGCTCACCGTCTGTCAGATGCACAAATTCATTTCTAACCTCACTTGATGTGCTTTTGTCTGGATATCACACAGGGTCCTCTCTTATTCTATGCGGTGACATAAATATTGATACCTTGTCAGAAGGCACCGACCCTAGACGAGACGAGTATCTATGCCTCATGGCTGAGTTTGGGCTTTTACCAGCTATCTCAGAACCTACGCGTCTAACAGCGTGTTTGGATCACATTTTTGTAAGAATTAAGGAATGCTACGGTATGGAATCTATTGTCTGCACTACGGATATCACCGATCACGATCTAGTCATGCTCGGCATCCAGAAAAATATTAAACAGAAACACAAGCAAAATAGACATGTTGTGAAAATAGATTATGCGGCCATAGCGAGTGAGCTCCGTAATGTTGACTGGTCAATAGTTACAAAGCATATGGAGCCGTCAGAGGCTGTAGCAGAATTCACAGGAATCATTACAGCTGCTATTGAAAAAAACAGCTCTCAAGTTAGACTAAGTCGAACTAGATTCAATATTAAGCCTTGGATTACCCCAGGTCTCCTGCGCTGCATAAAACATAAAGATAGGCTACACCTTAAGTGCAGAAAAAACCCAGAAGATCACATTGCCAAATTAACATTCAACAGATACAAAAATTTCTGTAACGATTTGTTACGACGTCTCAAGACAGCATATGAGCAAAAACTACTTGAAGATAGTAAACTAAATCCGAAAAAGCTATGGAGGGTGATAAAAAACATATGTCACGTAAAAGCCTCGCAGAACGATGCCTCTCACCTTCTGAATTCTGCACTATCAGTGTCTGAGAGCCTAAACCATGTTAACAGATACTTCTCGACTGTGGGAAAAAATCTTGCCGATGGCATTCTGACCAAGCTCGCCACCACAGAAAAAAGTCTAGCTGCCTCGGTGAGACTGAAATCAGCTAATCCATGTAACTCTTTTTTCTTTAGCCCAACAGACTGTGAAGAAATCAGGCAAATAATAGTGCAATTGAAAGATGACAGCGCACCTGGGTTGGACAATATAAGAACACCACTGCTTAAGTACTGTGCGGACTCCGTGGCACACCCTTTGTCACATATCGTGAATACTAGTTTTACTAGTGGGGTATTTCCCGCTCAATGGAAACTTGCTTCTGTGTCCCCGATTTACAAGGCGGGACCTAGGAATGCTCCTACCAATTACAGACCAATATCGTTGCTTAGTTCTGTCTCCAAATTACTAGAGAAGATTGCAAATAAGCGTCTAGTGAGTTTTCTGGAAAGGAATAACATCTTAACCCAACGACAGTTTGGGTTTCGTCGTGGTAGGTCTGTGGAAGATAAAAAACATATGTCACGTAAAAGCCTCGCAGAACGATGCCTCTCACCTTCTGAATTCTGCACTATCAGTGTCTGAGAGCCTAAACCATGTTAACAGATACTTCTCGACTGTGGGAAAAAATCTTGCCGATGGCATTCTGACCAAGCTCGCCACCACAGAAAAAAGTCTAGCTGCCTCGGTGAGACTGAAATCAGCTAATCCATGTAACTCTTTTTTCTTTAGCCCAACAGACTGTGAAGAAATCAGGCAAATAATAGTGCAATTGAAAGATGACAGCGCACCTGGGTTGGACAATATAAGAACACCACTGCTTAAGTACTGTGCGGACTCCGTGGCACACCCTTTGTCACATATCGTGAATACTAGTTTTACTAGTGGGGTATTTCCCGCTCAATGGAAACTTGCTTCTGTGTCCCCGATTTACAAGGCGGGACCTAGGAATGCTCCTACCAATTACAGACCAATATCGTTGCTTAGTTCTGTCTCCAAATTACTAGAGAAGATTGCAAATAAGCGTCTAGTGAGTTTTCTGGAAAGGAATAACATCTTAACCCAACGACAGTTTGGGTTTCGTCGTGGTAGGTCTGTGGAAGATGCGGTGGATCTTTTAGTAAGGCTAGTTTCTGGTTATCTAGACTCAGGACAAAAGTGCCTGGGAGTTTTCCTAGATTTAGCTAAGGCGTTTGACACTGTCTCCGTCCCTATACTCATTAGAAAACTGGAGCTACTTGGCATACGAGGGATAGCCCTAAACTGGTTTAACAGCTACCTATGTGGGCGGAGACAGTGTGTAAGGATAAACGCAACCCTCAGCGATCCCCTCTCATTAAATGTTGGCGTGCCACAAGGTAGCATACTCGGGCCAACGCTGTTCTTAGTTTATTTGAACGATATCGTCAATATTCAGTCATTGGACGCTGAGTTGATATGCTACGCTGACGATACTGCAGTGATCTTCCATGGGGTTTCCTGGACTGAGGTTCATGAAAAGGCTGTTTCCGGAATGAACAGGGTAGCTACTTGGCTGAACAATAATCTGTTGACTCTGAACACATCGAAAACTAAATACCTAGCTTTTCATATCACTAAAGCATCTGCCCCTGTAAACTTGACAGATATTCCGATACATCAATGTGGAGAGCACGTAAGCCAAACTTGTTCTTGTCCAGGTATACAGCGCATCGATAATATCCGATATCTGGGAATCCAACTAGATGAACGCCTAACATTTGGTCCACACATAGGGACACTGTCCGGTAGAGTTCGCAAGGTTATTGGTATCATGATGTGTCTGAGACAAAGTGCTGATAAAAAATTACTTCATTACATCTACATCACCCTTTGCCAGTCACTAATTACGTACTGCATCGCGGTATGGGGAGCTTCAGCCAAAACACATATGATTAAAGTCGAAAGAGCACAGCGCTCTGTTTTAAAGGTAATGTGCAAAAGACCCCGCTTGTACCCCACAGATGCCCTATACCAGGAATGCTCTGTGCTTCGAGTGCGACAACTCTACATCCTTGCAGCTGTGTTGGGTACCCATCGGAGTGATATGAGCTCCTTAGCATGTGCCCAGTTAGTTGCAAAAAGAATCTTCAAAATCCCAGTGCCTAAAACAAGAACTTCTTTTGCACAACGCTTCTCCCACTTTTCTTCGCCTTTCCTCTATAACAAAATTCTAAAACACTGCGATATTAAAAATTCGACAAAAAAAGAATGTAAGTTGATAGTAACAAACTATTTAAAAACGTTAAACTATGCAACTTCCGAAGAATTGCTGAAAGTACAGAGATAGCCACAGTGTCCCAATCATGAAATGACTGAAACATCGAGACGCAAATACAGAAAAACTTACCCGCAACACACACAATCACCCGAACTTGTAAAATGTTTTCATATATTAATTTAAATTTCAATGTATCTCTCGATTAACATTACTAAATCTAATATAATAAATGAAATATATAAAAATTTTTGATTTTGCATGTAGTTGAATATTTGTTCTTCTGTATTAATTGGAATTAAATTTTTCACTTTTAAGCATGTAACTACAAAATAATATAATTAGATGTAAAAATAAGGAATAAACAATTTTATTCTACCTATAACAGTGCTATGGAATGTACTTAACAAAATGTATTAGATCATATGCTTAGACTACCGCAATGTAATGAATATAACGCCTAATTATGTCGTGGCGCCCACGATACAGGCTGTGCCTAGTGTGGGGTCACCGTTGCTCTTATTACTTACACACGCCAAACCTTTATTTGTCTAAGCACTGTTCTACCAATTTTTATTGTCTCTGTGTATTATTCTTCTCGAGAAATAAATATTATTATTATTATTATTATTATTATTATTATTGGCGCAAAAACCAAATCCCACTTTTGCTTGAGAGTTTCAGAAACATTTCCAATTTACCTATGTCGAAATTTGAGATTTTGCCCCAATGTTTGCTTTCCTTTGATATTAAAACAATGCCCTGGGATGAAATCATAATGCATAGAGTGAACACTATTGTTACGGGCTAGGGTTCTGGATTTGGATGTAAAACACCAATGACAACTTCTTAGGATTTATTCACGCAGGGTCTGGTCTGCAGGTCTTCACGACACGAAGTCCACACGTAGATTCCAATCGCAGGTCCAATCGAAGTCCAATAGTATCGCTGAGGTCGTAGGTTATCGCTCGTATCGCAGGTATGTTCGCTCGAAGTTCATTCTTCGCTATTCCAAACGGAACTGACAGCGCGCCGCGGCGGCCGCTATTTATATCCGCCGGCCAGGGTTCTAGAACATTCCCGTAACTACGTACCTACACTCGGTACACGCGGCAAGGTCGCTCGAACAGTTACTCATTTAAAGAGTTTTGCACCTTACGCTAGTGGACATACGAGTCATTATTGCTTGCAGCGTTTATTGTTTACTAAAACGCAGCATGCGGCGACTATTCTAGATGGTTCGGGATAGGACCGCGACACTGCTCCTCTCTTAGAGATGCTCGTCCCGAGCATCTTCATTACTGCCGTGATAAGGAGCTAAGCGGTCGATGTGAACCACTTTTTGTGCACCTCTTGGCTGCCGTTGAATTCGGTACGTCACGTCATTTAACCGAGTTACCACTTTGTACGGTCCCTCCCATCTTGTCTGCAATTTCGGAGATTTTCCTTTTCGTCGAGTTACATTGTGAAGCCAGACTAGTGCTCCTTTTTCGAAGCCGCTTGTATTTGCTCGGCGGTCATACCTAGTCTTCATCTTTTCACTCGACTCCAATCCGTTTTCCCGTACTATGGCATGAATCTCTCGCATTTTCTCACGTAACTCGGAAATGTAGTCGTGTAGAGAACGTGAGTCGTCAGGAGGGCCTCCAGTCAGCAGATCTACTGGTATTCTCAGTTCTCGGCCAAAATTTACACGCGCCGTTCTGTAGGCCAAAAGAAATGGCGGTATGTATTTGTCCCAGTCTCTCTGGTGCCTGTCAACGACTTTTGCTAAATGTCTCTCAAGTGTTTGGTTAAATCTTTCTACCATGCCATCAGATTGAGGATGATATGGGGTGGTCCTAGTCTTATGCATTCCCAATATTTTGCAGAGTTCTTGAAATACTTGAGACTCAAAGTTCCTGCCTTGGTCGGAGTGTATTTCCAAGGGCACACCAAACCGGCAAACTACTTCCTCAAACAACTTGGAGGCAACAGTCGTGGCTTCTTGATTGGGTATGGCGAATACCTCTGGCCATTTAGTGAAGTAATCCATAACTACCATGAAATACTTATTTCCTGATTCCGTTACTGGGAACGGTCCAGCCACATCAACTGCAATGCGTTCCCATGGCGCACCAACGTTATAAAGTTGCAGATTTCCTCGGCTTCTAGTTGGTGGGCCTTTCACCGCGGCGCAAGTAGCACACTTGCGGCACCAATCTTGCACATCTTCTCGACAATGGAGCCAGTAAAACCTTTCTCGAATCTTTGTTAAAGTCCTCTTTACGCCCAAATGTCCACCTGATACACCGTCATGTACTTCACGAAAGACATCTTGTACCTTATCTCTTGGGACAACTATCTGAAGATGGAACTCTCTGCCGTGAGGTTTCTCCCATTTGCGGTAAAGTATTCCGTTTTGAAGAATAAAACTGTCCCATTGAGCCCAGTATGCCTTGGTGACAGCACTAGTAGGAGCGACTTCGCACCATCTTGGCTTGTCCTCGCCTCGTTTCTTCCATGCGACAATGAGCCGTACATCTTCATCATCTTCCTGTGCTTCTTTCATCGCCTCATCTTCCCAAGATCTCGATGGACTCATTCTTGTCAACCTCAATGGCAGTTCCTTTGTGTCTTGATTGGCACGGTGCTTGCACTCTTCAGTACTCGGCCTTCTTGACAATTTGTTCCCATTGCATACTTGTGAGATTCTGGTTACCTGGGCTTTCTCCGCTCCAGCCAGTACTGGCCTCGGAATCCTAGTTTCGTTTTCCTGATTCACAGTGGAGGCCGGAGCGTCATGCTTCTTTACGAACTCTTCAAAACGCTGCTCCATTTTGTTGAGGCGCGCACCCAGTCTGTCATCTGTTTTGGTCGGTTGCCTTTCCTTCTTAGGACACGTGAACTGCAGATGCCCTCTTTCTCCACACTTGTAACACATGGGCCCGGAGTTCCTCTTGGCCGGTGTCTTGTTCTCTTTGACCTCTTTCGTAACTTCTCGAAGTTTATACCCTTGCCGGATATCATGACGCACGGCTTCAACTTCCAGGGCGTGTGCCAGAGCTTCTTTTAATGAAGAATGGTGGCGAAGCTTTACTGCAGCCCTAATATCAAGATCCCTAATTCCGTCGACGAAGGCTTGCAATATATTCGTATCCACCATTTTACTATCAGCAGAAGGGTACGCCTTTCGAACCAGCTTCTCAATTTCCAACGCCCATTGTTGAAGTCCTTCACCCAGGCGCTGAGTCCGGTCGCGTAGCTGGGCACGAAAAACGTGTTCCAGGTGTCGTCCCCCGTATCTAGCCTCAAGTGCCTCCAGCAGATCTTTGAACTCGCTGCCTGAGGTGGGCAGTGCCTCTAGGACAGATAAAGCCGAACCTCTGAGCGCGACGGTGAGGGCTGTCAGGCTCTGTTCGTCCGTCCACCCGTTTGAAGCAGCGACAGTCTGGAACTGCTGTCGGTAGGCGAACCAAGATGTAGTACCATCGTACGGAGGCACCTTCACTTTAGGCCCCTGGCTTATGCTGACAACTCCGCTCGATGTAACTCCAGCAGCTTTTATACGCCGAACTTCCTGCTCTAGTCCAGTGAGGCCGTTTTTCAGACTTTGTAGGTCCTCCTCTAATTTGGTAACCCGTTCGGTCACTACCTCTACATGTTCATGTAGCTTAGCGACTGTATCACTGAACTTTGTAACGGCAGAAAGGATCACCTGTTGATCTGCCTTCCGTTCTTCTCGCAGGCCTCTTTGTTCTTCTCGCAGGCACTGCATCTGCTTGCTCTGTTGTTCTTGCAGGCACTGCATCTGCTTGATCTGTTCTTCTCACAGGCCTCTCTGTTCTTCTCGCATGCCCTTCAACATTGCCATCAGGCACGACATATCCAAAACCTCCATTGTACGTGACTGAGGTTTAATGTCTTCGGTGGGCGTGGCCAGGTGGGCGTGGCTACGAGGCGGAGCCTGTTGGTCGGTTGGTGAAACCTGGCGGTCAAGGCCGGTGGGCGGAGCCTGGTGCACGGGGGCGGTGGGCGTGGCCTGGTGGGCGTGGCCGGCAGGCGGAGCCGCTGGGCAGGTATGCTGTGTCTCCACTACGCGCGTGGCCTGGTGGGCGGGGCCAGGGGGCGTGGCTTGGTCGGTGGGCGTGGCCTGGTGGGCGGGGCCAGTGGGCGTGTCCCTATGGCCAGTGGGCGTGGCCTGAGGGGCAGTGGGCGTGGCCTCCGCAGCACTTCTGGACCTGGTCCTCACTCCAGAAGTATCCTCTCTCGGAGTCAGTGGCATCTCCAAATCCCACTTCTGACACCAAATGTTACGGGCTAGGGTTCTGGATTTGGATGTAAAACACCAATGACAACTTCTTAGGATTTATTCACGCAGGGTCTGGTCTGCAGGTCTTCACGACACGAAGTCCACACGTAGATTCCAATCGCAGGTCCAATCGAAGTCCAATAGTATCGCTGAGGTCGTAGGTTATCGCTCGTATCGCAGGTATGTTCGCTCGAAGTTCATTCTTCGCTATTCCAAACGGAACTGACAGCGCGCCGCGGCGGCCGCTATTTATATCCGCCGGCCAGGGTTCTAGAACATTCCCGTAACTACGTACCTACACTCGGTACACGCGGCAAGGTCGCTCGAACAGTTACTCATTTAAAGAGTTTTGCACCTTACGCTAGTGGACATACGAGTCATTATTGCTTGCAGCGTTTATTGTTTACTAAAACGCAGCATGCGGCGACTATTCTAGATGGTTCGGGATAGGACCGCGACACTATTAATGAAAGTAAAGCTCAACTACCCATTTTCGATCTTAAGCAACGTACCGAAGATATGATAGACAAACAGTTCTCAGATTTCATTCAAATTTACACCGACGGGTCCAAAACAAGAGACGGTTCCAGTTGCGCGTTTTACGATGAAGCTGCGGATTTTGGGGCCAAATTTCTTATTGAAAATCCATGTATACCCATAATGGGAGCTGAACTGATAGCAATTAATGAAGCAGTACATTACATTGAGTCGACACCTTACCATAAAATTGTAATCTTTACAGACTCGAAAAGCAGTCTACAACATTTGTTAAAATGTGCTAAGGGCGGTAGTGTCGGTAGAAACGAAGCTTACCTCATTATTAAATGTATCCATAGGTTGATACGTAACGGGGTTGAAGTTCGTCTACAATGGATTCCTTCACACGTGGGCGTCAAAGGTAACGAGGTAGCAGACTCACTTGCATCCAAAGCTCTACAAGACGGCATACCTCTCGACACTACACCGCACTATACCGATCACATTCCAAAAATTAAAAACGATAATTATACTAAATTTAAATGTTATTTTAACGAGTGCTCTCAAAACAAAGGAATCTGGTACAAGACCATTGTAGACGAACCACCACGAGTACCTTGGTTTGCTTCAAGAAACCTCAACAGAAAATATTTGGTTATTTGCTTCCGAACCCGAACTTACCACATCCCACTTAACAAGTTTAACTTCATAATGAAAAAAAGAGACGATCCAAACTGTAAACGATGTGAGAAGGAAGAGGACCTCCTACATTTAGTACTCGAGTGTAAAATCAACGAACAATCTAGGTTGGATTTCTTAAATGAAACTCGGTGCTCCGCTGGCGATTTTCTCTTCTTTTTCCATCAAATCTTAAGTTCCGGCTTCACTACCGAATATAGTGATAGATTTGTTAGTTTCATAATAGAGTCATTAAATCTTAGATCTGAATATTATAAAACTACTCATTAAGTAGAAAGTCCAACAGTTAACTAGTGTTTACTATTGTTTTTTATTATTTTTAAGCTGACTTAATCAATCATGATGTATAGCTTATAAAATAAATAAGATTAAAAAAAAAAAAAAAAAAGTACCTAGTCACTGATTTATATATGCCTGCCAGTGTCAGTCGGTAAATGCGACAGTGGTGCCGGGATCGGTTTAAGGCAGCCGGTAATAAGCCGGCATGATTAATTTAAGGCTGTATCCACTAACTTAGGTATTGATGGTTAAGGGTTTCCACTGGAAAACTATAATTTCGATACTAGTTATTAGAGTCTCGATTCTGTCAGTGCATTATAGTACAATGACAGATAAGCGTTCGGGTCCAGGAGGTGCATTTTCACATAAACGACGCCTAAAAGGTTTATAACGTGTTCGCGCGTAGACTTAAAGCAGTCTTGATCGTAGTACATCGGCGTCGAGCTGTTATAAATGAAAGCATAGCTAGAATATTTTCGGGGTTTAATCGCGTAGTAAAAACCGCCAGGTGGAAAAGTCAGCGATAGCGGAACATGTTCTTGAATCAGGATCAAACCACTGGATAGAATTGCACAAACCATCGGTGCTTTCCAACGATCGCCATTATTATAGCCGAATCGTGCGTGAGGCGGTTGAAATTAAGAAACATAAAAATTTTAATCGGGAATGTGGTTTCAAAATGTCGCAAACGTGGGATCCGGTCATCAAGATGTGTTCGAGTGGAAAAAAGTCGCATGTCTTATCGTCCGACATTGTCAGTGTAGTGTGTCGCAACCCTAACAGTGCTTTGTGATAGCTTATTGAGGGCAGTCTGAAACTTCATCAGCCGAAGATGCGAACGGGTGCCAGCCATCAGTCTTCTCGTGACCACGATGACTGTAACGTCGTCGAAACGTCGAGGTAAAATAGCAATAAATTACTACGCGATTAAGCCCCGAAAATATTCTAACTATGTATACAAGTCGCGAAAGTTTAAAATATGTTACAAATGAAAGCGGCGGCGGCGCAGGTGCAGTCGCGCGGGCGCAGCGTGGCGGAGGTGCAGGTGTGCGGCGTGAAGGCGGCGCTGTGGGCGCGGCCGGCGGACGTGGCGGCCGCGCTGTCCGTGCACTCGCTGCTGCTCGTGGACGCGCTGCAGACCTACGGGCCAGACTTCGAGCTGCTCGTCGCCAGCCACAAGCACGTGGGGTGAGTGCCCGGCTCCGCTCTCGAGCTGCTCGTCGCCAGCCACAAGCACGTGGGGTGAGTGCCCGGCTCCGCTCTCGAGCTGCTCGTCGCCAGCCACAAGCACGTGGGGTGAGTGCCCGGCTCCGCTCTCGAGCTGCTCGTCGCCAGCCACAAGCACGTAGGGTGAGTGCCCGCGCGGCCGCTGCGCCGGCTCCACTCTTCGAGTCCGAACATAAACTGCGCTCCAAACAATTCTAAGTCCAGCTTGCCCTATACTTTTTTTCTATTTAGCCTCCATTGTGCCCTGTACTCGGCGAAAGCATCTGGTGCCGGTTTGTGGCCATCTCCCACCGACCGGTTAGAAAGATCGCGAGATCGTCCCGCCGTTTCCACATGAGTTTGCAACAAAAAAAATACAGAATATTTTTTTCCTCAATTAACAAATAGAGACCAATAATGATGTAATGAGCCTGACTTTACACCGATCGCTTCAGATCATGGTGTGGATATACTCGTAATATCCGGGCGTGGTGTCTGTCCCCGCAGCATGGACGTGGCCAGCGGCAGCATCCGCGGCTCGGAGCCGACGTCGCCGGTGCGGCCCGCATCCCCCGCTCCGCCCGCCTCCCCCGCGTCCCCGCCGCCCGCCGCTGCGCATGCGCTGCACACGATGCTCAATGAGATGCACGCCTCGGCCTTTGTCAGAAGTAACTATCTTAATTTTACTTGTCCTTGTGAAAAATAAAGCCAGTTAAAGACCTTCAGATATTTTCGATAACAACATTTCCATACAGGCACATACATTGCTTCTGGCTCCACACTAGGATACCCTGTGTCGTGAGAACCAGAAACAACGACATCACAAACATGTAAACATCGACGACCGGGATTTTTTTTGTTCCCAGCCGGGATTCGAACCCGGGACCTCTTGCATGGTAGGTTGATGCGCTACCGCTACGCCACAGAGGTCGTCATAAAAGTAACAAAAACAAAGTATATCAACTGATGTGCGGTGGTCGGGCGTGACAAAGCGGTTTTCACAGATTTACTAAGATTTGTCAAACTTTACTTGTTTTTTGTCATTTGCCACAGATAACTTTTTTTGTTCACGGTCCCGTGAACCGTGTGCTTCTAGTTACGTATATGACATTGTTTTCTCAACAATGACGATGTCTACAGAGCCACCAGACCGGGACAGAACTAGTCCGGAGCCGAGCGCTAATTCCACGTCCTATCCGGGAAGTCCTCCGTTCAACACGGCGCACAACATGGCTTGGGGCGCCGGCGGGGGCGGCGCCTGGGGCGCGGGGGACGACGGCGGGGACGCCAGCTGGGGCGCCGGGAGCGGGGGCTGGGGCTCCACCGGCGGCTGGGGCGCGGCCGGCCTCGTCGATTCTGAGGCGTTAATCGCTATAGACCTGTGCTTCGTGAAGGGAGAAGGCGACTCGGAAGATCTCAGAATTGCAAATATACTGTTCAACAATCTAGACATTATCGGTTAGTATGTGTTACTAGACAAAAATTGAGAGATAGTTAAAAAAAATATCGGGTGAATTTAGAAAAAAATAAAGAAAAACAATCAACGTTTATTAGTCAAAAAACTAAAGAGAGGATTAGAAAAAGATTGTGACGGTCAGAGAACCAAAAATAAATCACTTCGACTCGATAAAATTCCTTGCAGCGAACCAAGAAACCATCGTGGAGTTGATCGGGTTGACGCAGCGCGTGATGGGCGGCGCGGCGGCGGGCAGGCGCCCGTCCGCGCAGGACGGGCAGGGCGGACAGGCCGGGCAGACTGGGAAGGCCGGGGAACACAGGCAGGCCGGGCCAGACGAGCCCGACGGGCCGGGCGGGCGCGCCGCCGCGTCCCCGCCGCCCGCGCCCCCCGCCCCCGAGCGCGACACCCGCACCGAGATCACCTTCGACTTCCACCGCCTCGGGGTGCTGCTGCTGAGGTGAGGCGCGATCAACAGGAACAAACGCTATTAACTTCATTCCGAATTAGTTTAATTGTTTTTTTTCGACTCCACTCTCCATAAATAAACTCTGCATGCGAAAAAGTTTCAGTGCGGGAACTAACTTCGTTTTCCTTTTATAACTTGTTTGCCTGTTAATTTCCAAATTAATAAGCAACCAACATTTCAGCTTTTTAGTACGAATCGTGTTTGAGTTAGGCCGCATGCACAGGCGGACCGACATAAAGAAGGTTTCTTAGTCGACTGCGGACCGTAGAATGCGGCGGATGTAATCTCATGGATGGGAAAAGCACAGAAATATACAATGCTGCATAAATGCAATTCATTCTTTTTACAACGGTTCCCGTTGTTTGTTTCAGAGCGGCGGTACAAGACGGGAATGTTGTAGCAAAAAAGATAGCTACGGCGACATTGAGTGAGGCCAAAATACAGGCCAGTGTGCGTGAGTAAACTCTTTTTTTTCATTTATGTTATTTCCTATATTCAACAAGTTGTAAATGGTCAATTTTTCACTGTAATTTGAAATGATCATTATTGATCTGGCAGCCTGCCACAGCCAGCTACTGTTCAGTTTAATCAGACAAAAATAAAAAAAAATGCTTTCAAGTGTTGCTTATTTAAATAGAATAAAACGAATTTTTAGATGTTGATGTTCGGGTCCGGTCGCATCCGTATAAAAGTCAACACCAAGTTTGCGAATAACGGAAATATTATCGGTGATTAAATCATTTTTTTTCGTTTTCGATACAACATTTTTTGATTTATCGCCTCTAATGAAGTAAGAGTTTTGTCGAAAATTTGTAAGAGCCCAAAGGACAAATAATGAGTCTTCGGAGATTAAGCTTAGCTAACAATCGGTACAAACGGATAAAAAGACAAAACTTATGCCATGCATCTGACGCGACATCCGACCTGCTCCCCTAGATCGGCGTTGGACACCTCCACTGAGTGGATGTCAATTCGCTGTCCGACGAGGGAGACAACTGTGGTTCTACATCTTACAATTACAATTTCGATGCACGGCTGTCTATTCTTTTCATAATTGGAGTACATAGTTTATAATATAAAATATATTCAATATGGAGATACACATTTTTTTTTATTTTAGTGGCAAGCACATAGTGAATTTAAATAACTCAAAAAATTGTTCCCGATCTCTTCAGAAGATCATATTTTCGAGAGGTCGTATAGATTACTAAGTAGTTGGTCTGGTAACTTGAAAATAGCGTTTGATGTCAAGCGAGCACGCCGGTACCCTTACCCTACGTATGTACGGATGTGACGTCTGTCGACGTGACGTGACTCGAGTAATGTACAGTCTGTTAGCTTTTAGAATATACCTCGGCTACTATCCGATAGAATCGGATATATTCGCGTATTAGAAATATCGGAACTAATATTAACACTTAATTAACATAATTTTCAAAATAGTGAAGAAAAGTTTTAGACAGCGCAGGAAGTAGTATTACACTAGTGTTCTTTCAGCGAAAACCGAAGCCTAGGTACTCTAGAGCCCGAGGTATATTGTAAAAGCTAACAGACTGTACGTAGGATGAGCGAGTGACGGGGTGACGGTCGCGTGTGCGCAGGGCGGGGCTCGGTGTCGGTGAGCGGGTCGCTGGGCGGCGTGCAGGGCGTGTCGCTGGGGCGCGGGCTGCACTCGCGCGTGCTGGCGGCCGGCCGCGCCGCGCCGCCGCGCGACCGCGCGCTGCTCTTCAGCGTGCGCCGCGACCGACGCCCCGCGCCCGCGCCCGCCCTCGCGCCCGAGGTGCGTACCTCCGGCGCTGTTGCGGCCTCGCGCCTCACGCTACAAACGACAGCAACGGTTGAACGAGTGGGAAAGTTTACTGCAACACTGATACAGGGTTTTAATTTGAATGTTAATTTAGCTCTGTCAACCATACAAAAAAAAACAGTACCAGAAAGTCACACACGGACTCCTCTCCTTCAATTTTCTTTCTCGTTTAGAAATAAAGAAAGAAAGCCATTTATTATACCAACAAGACACATCACAGAAACACAATAAATTAATATAATATCACAACAGAAACAAACGAAATACACAATAAACAAAACAAAAAAATAGACATGCCTGTGATGTGTCGTTTGGTATTTACTTGTGGTATAAGGAGGTGCATTTGCTAGTGCGTGTGCGCAGGTGCACGTGTCGGTGAGCATCCACGTGGCGTCGGTGTGGTACACGCACTCGGCCGAGCTGGTGTCGGAGCTGCGCTGCTGCCTCAGCCAGTTCCGGCAGTACCTGGCCAACCTGGCGCGCTCCATCCGCGCCGCCGCCGCGGACATGGCCTCCACGCTCGTGCGCAGGTAACTGCCGCCAGGCCCATTCCGGAAAAACTGGCGCGCTCCGTCCTAACTGCAGTCTCAGCTACTTTCAGCAGTAACTACTGTCGGAGTCATGAATATCGAGGTGTGGAGGTGCCTACGACACAGGGATTCTAACTCGGTCTAAGGTTTTGTTCAGTCATCGTACATACTTACAGCAATTTATTTGTACAGACCACTCATTAAACTTCCTGCTAAGCTAAGATCACTATTTAGCTATATTATTTTATTAATAATAAGAAGTCGGTCGTTTTTTTTTCTGCAGGGGCGATTCGTTGTACGTGAGCCCTCGGCTGTCGCATTCGGCCGAGGGCGTCTCCCCGCGCCGGCGCACCGCCAGCGTGGCCGGCTCGCTCGACGACGACGCGGGAGAGAACGAGAGGGTCGTGCTCAGGTGAGCTCCCGACGACGAGCATTCGCTTGTCGTGGCCGATCCGATGAAAGGTATCGACGACGCCCGTGTTACTAGTTATGTGACGTCACGAAAAAACAAAATGGCGATTGAGATAAATTGGGCGCTTAGAGCGAGGAAAATAAATGTATTATAAAAATGTATGTAAGCAAGCTGTACCACAAGTGGTGACTACAACATAAGAGTTCTTAGTGCGAGTTTGACAGATCCAATCGAATAACTTTACTACCGCGTTAATCGAGCATTGAGTAGTGAGTATAAGTAAGTTAACCGTTCGAACTGGTAAAACGCTGTTACAGTACAACTAGCACTCGCGTTTATTCGTGTTTTGGCTGGTAAACGTGTTCATTTCTCAACGTAAACCATTACAACTCGCACTCAGCAATTTTAATTTCCATACTTGTCGCTAGGTGGCGCTTCCTCGATGTCATAGAAATGTGAGTTTACGTTAACGCGATCGAGTAGTTAAAAAACTCGCGCTAAGCACTAAGGTGTTCGTTTGTCTGCAGCGTGTCGCTGGAGCTGCAGTCGCCGGTGGTGGTGCTGCCGTGCGCGGCGCGCGACCCGCGCGTGTTCGTGGCGCACCTGGGCCGCATGGCGCTGCACAACCGGCCCGGCCCGCCGCACCACTCGCACTGCGCCGTGCGCGTGCGCGACATCTCGCTCGCACACGTACGTACAATACCCTAACTGTTGCAACATGAGTCCGCTTTCCGCCCCCTCGTGTGAACCGGCGTGAGGCGACCAACCGCGCCACCTTCGGTATCTATAAAAGTCTCCATTTTGTTCCCACGAGTAGCTAGGGAAAGGTTTGTCCATCCCGGCAGAGCCCTGCATGCCGAATCAAGGCTTTTAATGCCTGGAGAGGCGCCTAACTCCAGAACAAACGCTTAAGACTAGGCTCGCCCCTAGCCACGCATCCATCGGCACGTTGACCTTAGATTGGCATTAGGATGAGGACCAGGATCCAGGATAGGTAAGGTATAAGGAGTACCGGTAAGGAACATGTTCGGCTAGGAATGAGGTATTTAAAAGACAACTATTTCTACGGAAAGAATAAATTTGAATGTAGAAATAGAGGCTCGAGGAGGCCGGGGTCGCATACCCGAAGGTGATCGGTCAAGATCGTGCCAAGTGGCAGACCCTGGTATCTGCCTACCTCTCTGGGATACAGGCGTGAGGTTATGTATGTATGTATGTATGTATGTATGTATGTATGTATGTATGTATGTATGTATGTATGTATGTATGTATGTATGTATGTATGTATGTATGTATGTATGTATGTATGTATGTATGTATGTATGTATATACGTTACAACATAGATCGCGGTCGTGGGTACGAATTAAACCTCCGATTTCCAGCACGACGTGCCTGACATTACTTCGATCTATTTTTATTGTCCGTTTATAGAAGAAGGAAATTAACTGGCCTCTGCCCGCAGCTGGATATATCGGAGAAGCTGAAGACGCAGTCGCTGACGGCCGACTGCATGGCGGAGCTCTACGACGTGAGCGCCGGCCAGCCCGTGCTGCACAACACGGAGCTGCAGTTCTCCGTCGGATACTGCGACGACGGACAGACCGCGCCCACGGTACATTCTTTAACTGATAACTTTATCACACTATCCATTTTTTTCACCCTACTGAGTAAAACATTTTGTTAAGCTTTCCAAATATCCGCAGTGTACGGATGGGTTTGCCGCGCGGCCGTTCTATTTAAATCCAGTGAGTTAACATTCCTGGCCTATTAAAAGACTACCACCCTTGGCACATTGAATACCATTATTCAGGCAGAATGCATTGGCAAAATAAGCGCAGCCGCTACATTTCTGATTACAGGGGGGTAGACGTTAAGCTTCTTCTACAGTACTCTCCGAACATCTCGCGGCTCATCCGCAGTCTACGGAGACACTGTAGAGTGATTCAGTTACTTGTGGACTCTGTGAATGAGTTTATTTCGAAGTGAGTGATGGTGAGGCGGAGGCGCTCCGAAATTATACGTGTTACATATTTGTTCACGTTTCTTCTTTTTAGTGACGTCGTGCCAATGAATTTCGCCTCAAAGATGTGCTACAGGGTGACTCTGAGAGTAATAATAGGCATGACGACAGTATCAAATAATTAAAGATTTAATGATATTAGGGGAAGGTATATATTAAAAGGAGTTAAAAAACACAAATTTAGTTTAATAAAAAAAAAATTATATTAGGTACCAATATTTTCAATAAAATAAAAGATTATAATGCTACTTTCAGCTATTTTCACTGAAACACCAAGAACACCGCGTGACGTCACGCTTAGGTAGACATTCATTTACTTTCTTTGCCTGCGCGTAGACACATTGACGTTTGTTTACCTAGGCGAGACATCGGGTTCGACGCCACGACACTGCGTGCTGTTTTCCCACAGATTTAAAATAATTTTAAGAAAAGGGCTCTAACCTTCGTTAAAGTTTAGTTTCTTACTGAAATATAGTTTTTTTTGTAGATAATGTGTTCTTACATTATGGAAGAGAATTTAAAAGCGCTTCGTCATGTGTATTGTCGTCAGTGCGAGGTGTCGGGCGCCGTGGTGGGCGCGCTGCGCGTGTCGGCGACGCGCGAGCAGCACGAGCGACTGCTGGCCGCGCTGCGCGCCGCCGCGCCCCCCGCCGCGCCGCGCGACGTCGCGCCCCCCGCCCGCCGCACGCGCCAGGTCTCCGCCGATTTAGCTCTAGATTAGGTGACGGCACGTCGCGACTGCCGCTGCATCAGGCGGTCAGACGACGCGTGCTCCGACACGACGCGTGTCGCGCTCGCACTGCCGACGATGAAGCGGGCATGCGGTGCGTCGTTCAGCAGTATTGTAATTCAAATACTAGTGCGCAGTGATACAGTGTTCACAAGTACATCAGCTTTTGAACGAAATTGTAAGTTTTTTTTATCGTTACACAATTCGCGAAAGAAAAAAAATGTTACATAGGCTAAATCGAAAACCATTTCGAGGTTTTTATTCAAATAGAAGTATTTTCAATGTTAGAGCTAATGAAATCAAAAGATGGGCTTTATTTTCTGAAATTTAAATTTGTTATCAAACTGCTGCGTGACGTCATACGACGGTTACAGTACTCTGTAGGCAGCAGACCAAAATATATACCTAGGTATACTGTGAACACAATATCCAGATCGAGCTGTCAAAATTTGCTGACCGACACGTAGTATTTCTATGTAGTCTGTGTGACAGACTGACTTGCTTGACTGATCACGTTTGTTTGTTGTGGATTTGCTTTAGTGGTTTTCAATTTTTCTTGGCAATTTTTATTTGTAGAGCTAACACCGACGATTTCGCATACGCCCTGGACACTGATTTATACCATCATTTCATATTGACTCGGCTATTTGACCTACGGCAGTGACAACAATTATAATCTGTGCAACAAACATACCTACCGCCGTCTCTCGACTTTTTACATAGTGGCTTTTTTGTCAGTATTCACAGACTCCTGACTTTGACTCACTCATATGCTAACGCAATCGCGTGACACTACACGGCTGGGCCGCCGTATGCAGCACAAATTTAAATATTTCAAAAAAATATTTCATAGTGATAAACTTAATTAATCGAAAAAAAAAACGAAATTAGTTTCTTAAAATTACGCCTAATACCAGGAAAAAAATTAAAATACAGCTATCATAAAAAGTTACCTTCCCGAATTTCAAAAATTTCTTATCTTTCAATTATATTTTGGCAGAGCTCGGATGTGGTAGAGCCGGACGTGCGTGCGCTGCGACTGGCGGAGGCCCCGCCCCCTGCGCCGCCCCCGCCCCCGCCGCCGCAGTCCCCGCAGCGGCACACCGCGCTCACAGGTACTGATCCTCAAAAATTGTGCTACGTCGTCACGTGCTCGCACATTTTGCAACTTCCATTGGATATTTCTCAGCTGATTACAGTATCTCATCCAAATAGATTATCCATCAGTGCGGTCATAGCTTTCACGAAATCTTTTATCAAAATATCTTTGCGGGAATGAATGTTTTACCAATGAAAAATTACAAATAAAGTCTTGCTGTTATGAAACTCAACGCTGAAGCTAACGCTGCTGCTGTTTAGTTTAAGTACATATATTGTGGTCATTATGAATATTTGCCGAACAGTAAACACTTCGAAGGGCGGTTATGGTTAGGGACGAGGTAAGGTCAAGAAATAGCACCCTTTGAACAGCTCTTTGATCACGTTCAAGTGAGAGCTTTGGACGAAGCGAAGCCCGTTTAATGTGCCACAGCCGGCAATGACATAACCGGCGGTGGGAATGGCTCGTGTGTGCAGTGGAGTTCTCGCTGGGCTGCCTGACGGTGGAGCTGCGCGGCGGCGCGGGGGGCGGCGCGGGGGGCGGGTGCGAGGAGCGCGGGCTGGCCGAGCTGTCGTGCCGCGAGTTCTCGCTGCAGTACCGGCGCGCGCGGCCCGCCGAGACCAGCGCGCGCGTCTCGCTGCGCTCCGTCACCATGGAGGACCTCACGCAGGAGCCCGGCGCCGGACACCGCATGCTGCTGCTCTCGCACACGCCGCACCTGCACAAGGTACGTCGCCCGCGCGCCCGCCTTAAGCTTCATTGCAAGCGTTTAGATACAATTAAAATGGCGAATTAAATGCAAACTTGGAACTAAAAACGTAAAATATATAACAAAGTCAATTTTTAAAATTTTACATAATGTCATGCCTACGCGCCTATAGCGGAGGAGTTAGTCAAAACGAGGATTGGCTCAGAAAAATCATAAAATAAACCTATACAGAAGGATCAAACCAATAAAGAAATTTAGTGTTGGAAAGCGCACGTGCATGCATGCCTGCGTGCTTGTGTTTTGTGTGGCGGTCCACATCCATACAAGCACACCACGTGAATTAGAGAAAGTGTATTTATCTTCGCTATGGTTCGGGTTGATATTGGGCGAATATTGTTGGCCGAATTTTATTTGGATGCCAATTGTAGGCTTCTGGTTTGATTCAGTTCGTTAAAGTGCCTCCCCAAAGGCACGCGCTATTGATCCTAAGTACTGGCATCCTAAAATTAGTGGCTTTTATTTATGTTTAAGGCCCTCTACGTATCCAAATCCTGCCCGGACTTCGTCACCGAATACCCCATGGATGACATCTCTAGCGTGAGCTCGCTGCACCGGCTGAAGTCCAACTGGACGTCGCTCCCGAGCGAGCTGAACGTATCGGACCGAGAGAGAGGGCGGCGGAAGCGGGACAGTCGCTGCGGAGCCACGCCCCCCTGCTCGCCCGAGCCCGGGGCGCCGGAGGGGCGGGGCGGGGGAGCAAGGGACCTGTCTGGGGAGGACAACCTCGTCTGGATCTCCATACACATGCGCGACCCGCAGCACCCGGACTTCCATGAGAAGTTCAATGGGGTGAGAGGAATATTATTGTTCTTCTTCAGGCTATATTAGTCCACTGCTGGACTTAGCCCTCCCCCAATGAGCGCAAGGTTGTGCCATCATTGGGGGGTAATGCCCATAATCCCCACACTGGGCATGCGGGTTGGGGATCGCAGTTTTGTGGAATTGTACTGCAGGGGGCGCTGCTGCCCACCCCCTGGTTTGTATCCCTTAGTTGCCTTTTACGACACCCGCGGGAAGAATTTGAGTTAGTGCTATTCTCTAGGCCGACTCCACACAGCCCATATTATTATTATTTATTTATCATTAGAATTGTTTTTCACTCGCTCCTTTTTTTTCATAATATATAAATGTTCAATATACCTTAGCATTTGAAATTGCCAATATGCAGTAGGCGTGCGTGGTACAATACTCTCCCAGAGATGGCCGGTGGTTAATGGACGTGTAGAGACGTGGGTACTATATTTCTCTATAGCAAAACAATGATAAATCTTTTGAAAATATCGTTAAGTGCTGTTTGTTGCTGCAAGATTGTACGTACGTTCGTAATCCGCCCGCGACGTGCAATATTATCTATGAGGAAATCTAGCACTTTATTAAAACACAGACAGGTAGTATTGGACACTACGGCTGCCGTACTGGCTTATACGATGTTGCGGCCTACTCGTTACTGAGAGCTTGCCACACATAACTTTCCCTTAAGGGACGCAATGGTAGCGATCGGTACAATTTTTATTTCACATCCGAGAGGCGTTAAGTTCGATTCGGCATGTTTGTGTTATAAGTAGAGTATATTTTTGAGTATGCAGCAATATCACTAGCAAATTGAGAAGAAAACCACCGTGAAACGAGTGTCTGAGGTGATGAAATACCCTTTGCTACGTGCAATTAGCATTATATTTATTGATACTTTTGTACAATAAAAGTTTCGTGCACTAATATGTAAACACCTTAGAACCTTGTCACGTTGCGCTCTTCTAGTCTATTAGCAATTGACTATTTTGACTTTGACAAGGTACTGAAGTGCACACGTGTCAGTGCTCGTGACTGTGCTTAAATTTAAAAATAATATCGTATAATGCGGCGCACTTAATGCCATGAGCTGATATATGATGCGCGTGTTCCGTGGCAGGTGAGGGTGCTGTCGCGCGTAGAGTTCAACAGCCTGCAGCTGGTGGTGCGCATGGCCAGCTGGGTGGCCGTGCTGGACTTCTTCGGGCTCGCGGGCGACGAGCTGCCCGCGCCGCCGCCGCCGCCCGCGACAATCCACGCAGGTTAGTGACCTGCGATTTCCTCTTTAACTTTTTTACTTCAAAAAGAAAGAAACAGGAACATTGAATCATCTGTTTTTTTTGTAATTCGTTTTACTTTTTTTCTTACGTACTTGACTACGAAGGCCCACGGTCTTTCGAGAGTGTAAATAATTGAACATCAACGAATTCGAAAATGATATTACAGCTATTTAGGCCACAGTTTTGTACTACTGAAATCTATAGGGTACTTGTTTCCCTTTAACTTTGAATATTGGAATCCAATAAAAAACGTGGTTTCGAGAAGAAGTTTGTGGGTATCGTGTGTAATTATTCGTTTGTTATGTCCGATTTTAGAACATTTCTCGTTACTTCTGTGTAAGTCTCAGAAATATCAAGCTGACTGAGATTAAATATAGGAATTACCATTATGAAAATAAAGAGTATAAAATGTCCTTTGTGACACATTCAGTGCATAACGTGAGCGTACGTTGCAGAGGCCGGCGGCGAAGCGGGCGCGGACGCGGGCGCAGGGGCGGCGGCGGGGGCGGACGAGGGCGTGGTGCAGACGGAGATGTCGATCCGGTCGCTGTCGCTGGTGGGCGTGGGCGCGCGCGGGGAGGGGCTGTGCCGCGCGCAGGCGGGCGCGCTGCGCGTGACCGTGCGCGCGCGCGCCGGCGGCGGCAAGCACGTGGCCGGCAGCCTGGGCGCGCTCGCGCTCCGGGACCTCACGCCGCACGCGCCGCTCTGGCGGGACCGGTTCCTCACGCACGGCGCGCAGGCGCTCACCTTCGACTATCGCAGGTTTATTATACGATAATCTTTTTTTTTTATCTTATTTATTTTATAAGCTATAATTATTGATTAAGTCAGCTTAAAAATAAAGTAAAAAAAAACAATAGTAAACACTAAAGCTCTAGAATTTAAGGATCTGTCTTTATATTACGCGCACCATATCCTGAACGATTTCAATACTGTCACATTACTATGGAATTTGTCAGTTAGTTGATTGGAATCACTCACGATTTAGTGCGCGTAATTAAGCCACTGATGTCACTTGAGCCATAGTGGTGAAGTCGAGATTAAAGGCGCAACATGTAGGTGCTCACGTTTTGTTTCCATCTATTTCATCTACGTTTCATATATCGAAGATAAATAATTAGGAAATGTGCTACGTTTACAATTCGCACGTACAAATATCACTTTTCATGTGAGATCACTTTTAGTAATGCTAATAAGGCTGTTGTCTGTATTTTTAGGTTAAGAAATATTTGTGTAATTTCCTTTATGTACAATAAAGCGTTCTCCATTTATCTATCTATCACGAGTCGTCCTTGCGTGTACCTATGAATAAGTAGCGATATAGCTCGTTTATTTTTCAATCTTCCGGTCTAAGCCGGTGACGACGATCGAACAAGGATCGGCTCAGATAGTTCGCGCGGGGCCGGTGGTTCAGGTTCCCTTCTTAAAATAGTCGATCTTCGGAAGGCTTAGGTCGGCGGCGGCGGCCCACGTGCCACGCCGTGGGTCCGCAGCCGCTCAGCAGCGGCGCGCTGTTGCAGGCTGGGCGCGGCGGCGGCGGCGGCGGCCGGGCACGAGTGCGCGCTGGCGCTGCGCGCGGGCCCCGCCAGCTACGCGCACAGCAAGCGCTTCGTGGCCGAGCTGCTGGCCGCCGCGCACGACTTCAGCCGCCTGCGCCGCCTCATACTGCAGGCGCGCCGGCAGGTCGGCGACCCTATTTTATTTCATCGTTCGTTTACTTTTACTAGCGTTATTAGCCCACGGGAACACATCGCTGGGATGTCAAGTACCTTATGTTTTAACTCAGATCTTTGTCTATGTATGCACATTTGTAATATTGTCGCGGTCCTATCCCGAACCATCTAGAATAGAGCCTTCTAGAAGCCTATCGAATAGTCGCCGCATGCTGCGTTGTAGTAAACAATAAACGCTGCAAGCAATAATGACTCGTATGTCCACTAGCATAAGGTTCAAAACTCTTTGAATGGATTACTGTTCGAGCGACGTTGCCGCGTGTACCGAGTGTAGGTACGTAGTTACGGGAATGTTCTAGAATTCTTGCCGGCGGATATAAATAGCGGCCGCCGCGGCGCGCTGTCAGTTCCGTTTGGAATAGCGAAGAGTAAACTTCGAGCGAACATACCTGCGATACGAGCGATAACCTACGACCTCAGCGATACTATTGGACTTCGATTGAACCTGCGATTGGAATCTACGTGTGGACTTCGTGTCGTGAAGACCTGCAGACCAGACCCTGCGTGAATAAATCCTAAGAAGTTATCATTGGCGTTTTACATCCAGAACCCTAACCCGTAACAATATTAATAGAGTGTGTTTCAGGAAAACTGTCAATAAAAATACGAAACATTATTAATAAAACAATATAATAGTAATACCATTGAAATTGTTGCCGGGTAAACGCGAATCGTTTATCAAGTAGACTACGTCGACGCGTTCAGTATCACCTGAGTGCTTAGTGCGAGTTTTTTAACTACTCGATCGCGTTAACGTAAACTCATATTTCTATGGCATCGAGGAAGCGCCACCTAGCGACAAGTATGGAAATTAAAATTGCTGAGTGCGAGTTGTAATGGTTTACGTTGAGAAGTGAACACGTTTACCAGCCCACGAATAAACGCGAGTGCGAGTTGTACTGTGACAGCGTTTTGCCAGTTCGAACGGTGAACTTACTCATACTCACTACTCAATGCTCGATTAACGCGGTAGTAAAGTTATTCGATTGGATCTGTCAAACTCGCACTAAGCACTCTGTATTGGAATGCACTCGCACGCACTGCAGTTTATTACAGTCCCATTACTATTGATTTTTTGCTCTGTGATATTGGTAAACGTACTTACATTCAGCAGAAGAAGCGCTCGTGGCCTAGGCGAACCGAGTGATTGGAATCAATCACTTGATTAAGCAACAACAGGCGCGGTCAGGTCCAAAATGGATGAGCGTCCTGTGACTACCGCTAGTGGCATTTTTCCGAGCACTTCCGTGCTTCGCAAGGCATGTTAAACCGTTGGTGCCGGCTGTCATATAATGATAGTCGTTAAGCCATGTCAGAAGCCTTATGGGCGGCTTGATAACTTCTGACAGTAAGGACCGCCACTGTCTTACAATCCTCCACCAACCCGGACTTGGCCCCCGTGTTGGAGTATGGCCTAACCTTCCTGCAATGCAGGAAGAGACCCGTGCTCCAGCAGTGGGGATATACAAGGGTTGATAACGATAATGATAACATTCAGCAGATGGAATTCGAGGATTTGGTTATTTTTTTAGTAATTATTAGATGAAGTCAGTGGTGGAAGTAAAAGAGTGTGCGCGCGCGCAGGCGGCGTCCGCGCCGGAGCGCGCGGCGGGCGCGTCGCGGCTGCGCGTGAGCGTGCGCGCGGCGGCGCCGGTGATCGCCGTGCCCGTGTCGGGGCGCGCGCGCGCCGCGCTCGTGCTGCAGCTGGACGCGCTCACGCTCGACAACTGCTTCCTCCGCGCCGGCGACCCCGCCGCCGCCAGCGCGCGCGCAGACCCCGACGCCGGTCAGTACGCCCAAAGACACGTAGAGGAAACATACAAATCCATAACTTCTTAGCAATATGGAAGTCAACTTGACAGCTGTCGGTTGTAAACGATTTTCCCTAGATCTGAAATGTATTCCACTTGCTCTTAAAACAACTTTAGACCTGCTTTCTAGAGTACATAACTGATAATTATTTATGGTTCTTACGTCACCTCATGTCTTATTAAATTCTGTTGCACTGAATTGCGCAATTTTGTGAGTGTCACCAAATGGCTATTTGGTCAAGAAGCTCAACGAAAAACCCCCTCGGTCGTTGTTCTTGTAGAGGTGAAGGAGTTGCTGGACGCGCGCACGGTGCGTCTGTCGGGGCTGTCGCTGTGGTGCGGGCGCGGCGCGCGCGGCCTGCGCCTGCGCCGCCGCGGCGCGCCGCTGCTGCCGGCGCCCGCGCACCTCGACCTGCGCGTCGAGACTAACATGAGCGACACGCACAACGGTACGTACGCTCCTCCGTGACAACCCCCGTAGGCTATTTGAAAGTGTGAATAAAAAGTATAATCTATATTATGTACTATTTGTATCAATTACGAGTTTAAAAAAACAATTTAAGGCATTGGGCAAAACGGCTGGCTAAGCTGTAGGAGGCTTTTCCGTCGATCGCGCTAGTGAATGTGACGGAGCTTCTTAATAGCATTGTTTAATTTGGCAGTGCCCGACATGACGATCCAGGGGCGGCTGGCGACGCTGCAGCTGGCGCTGGAGCCGGCGCAGTACCGCGTGCTGCGCGGCGTGCTCGCGCACAACCTGGCCGACGCCGCGCCGCCCGGCCGCCTGGCCAAGCCCGCCGCGCCGCCGCCGCGGGTACGCACGCAAGCACACACACATAACATCGAAACGAAACAATATCAACACATAAGTAGCTGAAAGAAAAAAAAGCGCGGGAAACGTTTAATTAGGCGGGCGTATTTTTTTGGTGAAGAATTTCAAAATTATTTTAAAATAGGATTTTAAGATCAGTTCCTTATATTTTTGTAATATATTGTAGTTTAGTGTTTCTTTTATAGTTTTTGTATATACTTTCTGTACTTCTGGTAAGTTTTATTGTTATTTTTTGACTGGTACTATGGAGGAGCCGCCCGATCCGGGGGGCACAGTCCCCTCGGTCGGCGTTAATATAACTATCCCTAGTATCACAATAAATAATGAATCCACTGGAATGGACACTGACGGATCCATTAGATCCGAAAAAAGAAAAAGGACAAGGGCGCAGCGCAAGGTCTGCAGACATTGTAATAAAAGAAGGAAGCACGGTTCAGGTTCAGATAAGGTTAATGTATGTGGACGTGATAGCGACGATAATAAAAAAACGACTATTTGTGCAATGCCGGATTCACAAGAAGCTGCGTCCCATGTGGACGCAGGTTCTTCTGTGTCGCATGTTTCAGCATTACCCGTGACTCTGCCTCTTCAGTCTCCTCAGGTTGGCAGGACTCTGTACGAATCGACTGATGCCTCCCCGTACATAATCCATCTTCAAATAAGTTCGACTGAGGATTTACCTTCTCCCACTCTCCACCCAGTATCGTTTGGTCATTATATGAAAAGACGAGGATTTAAAAATGTTATTAATGGTAGTGTTAAACGACTGAGCAGAAGCAAATTGAGCATTTCGTTTTCGGACTTTAATGACGCTAATTTGTTCTTGTTGGACCCTGATTTAACTAAAAATAATTTCAAGGCTTCATCCCGTCTTTTAACATCACAAGGATGGGAGTTGTCAGGGGAGTCCCAGCAGAGTGGACACCTGAAGAGGTTCTTGACAATATTTCTGTGCCAATTGGTTGTGGTAAAGTACTGAAAATTAGAAGGTTTAATTACAAAATACATGGCCCAACCCCTACATGGAAACCCTCACAGACTGTTGTGTTAACATTTGATGGTCAGGTGTTGCCTAAAAGAGTATTTCTGTGCTACAATGCTCTACCTGTAGAGCTCTATTCATACCCTACGGTGCAATGTTTTAATTGTTGCCGCTTTGGCCATACGAAGACAAAGTGTAATTCTGCACCAAGGTGTTATAAGTGTGGCCAGAGTCACTCAGGTGACTCCTGTCATATAGAAAATGATGATGCAGTGTGTTTGTCATGTAGTGGAAGTCATTTCGCCACAAACAAGTCCTGTCCAGAATACGAACGGCAGACCCGGGTAAAACTTTATATGGCACAAAATTGTGTCTCATACTCGGAAGCGATTAAGTTACATCCTCCAGTGAATAAGTCCTACAGTGATGTATTATCCACTGCACCAACATCTAATTCCTCTTCTCATTTCCTTCCATCGTCAATACCATCTCTTCAAAAAATTAACTCAAACTCACATAAAAAAACGGTCTTTCGTAAACCGTCTACCCCAAAAACGTCGTCTACAGGATACGATCGCGCCGTCCATAGATCTCTTACTTCTGATTATGATCCTCCATCTCCTTCAAATGGCTGTGCCCTACAAGATAAAGTCAAGGACTCCGGGGAAAACAATACGAATATATTAGAATTGTTCTCAAGTTTAATTCAATTAATTTCAAAATCTTTCACTAACAGTAATAACTCATTACCGTCCAACGCTGCCTCTATTATCCAAATTATAAATTCTTTAACCAAAAATGGCCAACTTAGGCAAGATCCTGCAGTGGAATTGCCGAAGCATAACAAGTAAAAAGTCTGACCTGATTTATTTACTTAATAAGTACAAACCCTCTATATTTACTCTTTCAGAGACATGGTTGAAGCCAGGGTTTTCTTTTAAAACCACTGGTTATGCCTGTCTTCGAGAAGACAGAGATGATGGGTATGGTGGAGTGGCCATTCTCATCAATAAGTCATTCTCATTTTCTTCTTATCCACTCCCTTCTCACAGCAACGACATTTCTATTGTTGCTGCTATTGTAAATAATATTTGTATAGTTGCTGTATATTTTTCTCGACCATCTGTAAATATTTTAAGAGAAATTAGTAATATAATTAGTATTCTCCCAAAACCGTTTTTGGTGATGGGAGACTTTAACTGTCAACATCAAGCATGGGGTAGTTCTTTTACTTCTTGCTATGGGGAACAATTACTAGACATCATTCAGTCCAATAATCTTTGTATTTTAAATAATTGTTTACCAACCCGTCATACTAAGCCTGATGAAGGAATTAGTGCCCCTGATTTAACTTTTTGCTCTCCGAATCTTGCTTTGTCTTTAAATTGGTATCCTCTTCCCTCATCGTATGGCAGTGATCATTTTCCTTTAGTTATTTCATTTCCAAATAGTAAACCTTGTGTTTCAACATTTAAACCCCGTATTAAGCATAGGTTAAGTAATGCAGATTGGACTTCTTTTAGGGAATGTGTGGAGCTAAAGGTCAGAGACTGTGAATCTCTATGTAGCTCAGATGCTGAGATGTTTGCTAAGCTTTTGATGGAGGCTGCTGATCAGACATTTCCTCTTAAAAATGGTGCTTCTGGCAAAATCCCTTCTCCTCCTTGGTGGGATGCAGAGTGTTCAGGGGCTGTAAAACAGAGAAAGATAGCTGAAAAAATGTATTGTGATGAAATGACACCAGAGAATTTTGACACTTATTTGGAAGTATCTCGAATTACTAAAAAACTTTTGAAACAGAAAAAATATGAAGGTTGGCAAAAATTTTGTACTTCTATTTCACCGAATACTCCTCCATCTGCTGTTTGGAAAAACATAAAAAGGTTTAGGTCAGCCTTCAATAATTCTAACAATCCCAAAATGTCCCTTTCCCTAGCTGATGAGTTTATGGACCACCTAGCCCCTCCCTCTGTTCCAGAACTAAAATCTATTTCTCCCGGTTGTCATATTGCACATAGTCGGTCTGATTTAAACTCTCCTTTCACCTTAGAGGAATTAAAAGGGATCCTCTCTCATGCTAGCGATTCTGCACCAGGAGAAGATGGTATTCCTTATTCTTTCATAGTTAATCTTAGTGATTCTACTCTACTAACTTACCTAGAATTAATTAACTCCATTGTTGTTTCAGGTAATATTCCTCTCTCCTGGAAATCCCAAACCATTATTCCAATTTTAAAATCTAATAAGCCTTCTGCTGACCCTTCGTCTTACAGACCCATTGCTCTATCCTCTGTTCTAGTTAAAATTGCTGAATACCTTGTCAAAATTCGTCTTGAGTGGTTCATTGAGAGCAACAATCTTTTATCTCCTTCCCAGTATGGGTTTAGAAAGGGGAGAGGTACTATTGACAGTCTAAGTGTCTTCACAACTGATATTCGTCTAGCTTTCTCTAATAATAATTCAGTTCTTGCAGCATTTCTTGATATCCGTGCTGCCTACGACAGTGTTCTTGTGTCAGTACTAGAACAAAAACTTCATTTATTAAATGTTCCCAACATCCTTGTAAATTTTATTGTAAATATCCTTTCAGAAAGGATCATTAATGTGTATATAGATGATAATAAAATATCTAGATTAGTTTGGAGAGGTTTACCACAAGGCTCGGTTCTCTCTCCCTTATTGTACAACATATATACTTACGATCTAGACTCTTCTCTTGGTAGTTCCGTAGATGTATTGCAATATGCAGATGATCTTCTTATTTATACCACAGGTCACTCAATAGATTCAATGTCTTCATCTTTAACTGCTTCCCTTTCACTACTTCAGGGCTGGTTATCCACTAATGGTCTTGACCTTTCTGTTGACAAAAGTACTGTAGTCTTGTTTTCAAGACTGAGAAAACGACCAGACTTTTGTGTTCAGTATAATTCCACTCCTATCCCTGTAAAAACACAAGTAAAATTCTTAGGAGTTATTTTAGACAGTCATCTTTCAGGACTCCCTCACTGTGAATACATTGCAGCCAAGTGTGACCGCTTGATAAATATTATCAGATGCCTCTCTGGGGTTTGGTGGGGTGCTCATCCTTTTTCATTGAGGCTGCTCTACAATGCTTTAATCAGAAGTGTTCTTGATTATGGAACCTTTTTGTTGGAGCCTGGTAGTGCTGCTGGTTTAAAGAAATTGGATGCAGTGCAGTCCAAGGCCTTGAGAATTATCTTAGGGGCCATGAAATCTAGTCCTATTAATTGTTTACAAGCAGAGTGTGGAGAGCCACCTCTCAAGTTAAGACGTCAATACCTTTCTGATAGATTCTTCGGTCGATGTTTGCAGCTCTCTGATCACCCTTTGCATGACAAATTACAGCGTCTTTCAGAGTTGGTTGTGTCATCCAAATATTGGTCTCACAGAGGTATCCCTTGTCTAGTTCAAAGTTTCTTGAAGTTTAACGCCATTAAAGCTCCATGCCATAATTCTAACGTGCTTCCTATTTTTAATTGTCCATATAATTCATTAGTTCAAGTTCCTAACGTCTGTCTTGATTTAGGTATTTCAAAATATGACGTAAGTCAAAATAGTGATTTCAATAACCTTTTAAATGACCAATTCCAGGGGTACCACACCATCTTTACAGACGCTTCAAAACACACTAAAACAAATAGTTGTGTAGGCGTAGGTGTGTTTCATTCTCAATTTAAAATAGTTCAAAAAATTAGACTTCCCCCTGAATCTTCGGTATTTACTGGAGAATGCTTTGGACTTCTAAAGGCAGTGGAATATGTACTTTTGATGGGTCTGCGAAGTACACTGGTACTGTCAGATTCCTTAAGCTCCCTTCAGGCTCTAGTAAAATTTCCATTTTTCCGTCTAAATCCGCCAATAATTTTTGAGATACGTAAATTATTACTCCAATGCTCTGAGAGAGGCTTCATAGTTAGTTTCGGATGGGTCCCTTCCCATTCCGGTATAGTTGGAAATGAAAAAGCAGATAAACTTGCCAATGAGGCTGTGGAGTGTGGGGATCTATTTCCATTTCAAAATTATTCTACCGATCTCACCACTCTGCCCAGGGTTTATCTCCGGGTGTCCTGGGATAAAATCTGGGCAGAGGAATGCACAAAAGGCATGCATTATCGCAGAGTACAACCCGTTATTTTGTCAAAGCCCTGGTTTTGTCGCGCCGATGCCAAGTTCAGTAAGAAGGTTACTTCAACCTTGATTCGCTTGCGTTTGGGCCATACTTCAACTCCGGCCCACCTTGCTAAGCTTGGCATTACGCAGAGTCCTGCCTGTACTTGTGGGGCTGAGGTGGCAGACATAAATCATTTGCTATTTTCCTGTCCTGATTTAGATCGTTCTTCCTTTCTTTCTTCCCTAACTTCCCTCGGTGTTTCTTTCCCTTCCTGTGCATCCTGCCTATTATATAATTTCGATGTAAATATTTATTGTAAATATTTATGTATTGCTAAGTATATAAGTAAAAATGATATAAAAATTTAGTTTATGTTTTTATTGTATATAATCTTTTTTTATTGTTCCTAATGTTATTATTACCTGATTTTAAAATACCGTTTTACAAATTCCGTTCAATTTTCCTTTCATTAAGTTCCGTTTCCTTACCTTTAACCCTTAGTCCCAGTAGTCTACGATAACTTGACACTGGCGTAGGCACAAACCGTGCAGAGCCAATAATTCCAAAAAAAAAAAAAGTAGCTGAAACTCAATTCATGCATTAGTTGTATTTAAATAAGTCTGTACGTACTACACATCATAAAAGTCCCTTCGGGAATCTACGTTCGCGCAGACTAGGTGTAACGAAAGTACCCTAAGCTATAAGTACATTCAACATGATCTTTAACCGATACGGTTAAGGTGCAGAATTGATTGCCGCTACCTACTTCGCTCACGCTAATATTGCCAAACTAATAGTCACCTGCATCGATGACGTTGAATCAACCAATAGCAACAAAGGCGTGCGGGCTGCCATAAAATGAAACTATCTGATTGGTCGATCAACTTGCCGCACATCCAAAATTTTGTCATCTGCGAAGGTATATCCGCGAGACTTATTTCTTGTGTAGCACTGTACATATGTAGGCGATGTATTTATTTTTATAGTTACCACCACCTTAAACCGCCAATTGTATAAAATTATTTAAATTTAAGAAATCGAAGTTGTAATTTTTTTTTTTTCTTTGCAATAAAGTGTTCTCTATCTATCCATCTTTACAACTACTTATACTGGTCACAAAATTACCATACTGTTGTGAACAAGCAAAAATGTCATACGTCAAGACATTACTGAAAATTATTGCTACGTATACCTATGTACTTATATCTTAAAATGTCCTTTTCATATTAAATATTTTATATTTTGAGAATAAAACTTCAGCAGCTGCCTTTGTGTGAAGCAGTGCCCGTTCCCCGCAGGTGTGGACGACGACGTCCATCAAGCTGGACCTGCACGACGTGAGTGTCCGCCTGCAGCCGGCGCGCGGCCCCCCGCTCGCCTGCATCAACTTCATCGAGTCCCGCCTGCTCGTGGAGACCTATTCTGACCTCAGCCAGGACATCGACCTGGTCTCACAGGTACCTCGTATTACCAGGCGCCGGCGTCACTGTAGCCCCGCTCTTCTTCAGGCTATATTAGTCCACTACTGGACATAGCCCTCCCCTAATGAGCGCCATAGCGCAAAGTTGTGCCATCATTGGAGGATAATGCCCATTATCCCCACGCTGGGCGTGCGGGTTGGGATGGCAGTTTGGTGGAATTGTACTGCCGGGGGCGCTGCTGCCCACCCCCCAGTTCGTGTCCCTTAGTCGCCTTTTACGAAATCCGCTTGAAGAATTTGGGTTGGTGCTATTCTCTAGGCCGACACCACACAGCAGTAGCCCCTCGCCTATATCAAATTCAAATAGTTTTCTTGTGGAAAACTATGCTGGAAAAAAGTACCTCAACCTCAGCAAGGTTGTAACTTGCGGTTCTATTCCACAATTTTTTTACTGTGTGTACACACTCTTTCGATCATGCTCCGATCTTCCAAAATATAATTTGGCAGTCTGTGTTCTACAAACCACTTGTCGCCTGGAGGCTACTACCGATCTTAGTGACGATCACTATATACCCAGGTTCGATGTACTAGGTGATAAATTTTTGACAAATGATCCACCATCATTATTACATTTAGTTCAACAACGAGTAAATTATGTCATAAAAATCATATCAATATCAATGTTCGGCATGTTTCCACTCAGTCGTTGAGCATATGAGCGCCTCAAGCTCTATTCGGTTGTAAAGCTCATGAGTTAAGTTTAGTCTTTAGCTATTGAATGAATGAATGGGAATTCTTTATTGCACTAAAACATAATTTGTACAAAGGCGAGCTTAATACTAGATAGTATTTTCTTTTCGTATCAGCTAACCCACGATCCCACGACCCAGGTATTAGGTGTGTCCTAGTGAAGCAAGCATGTGTTGTGGCCGGCAGGAGATCCTGGTGAGCGACACGCGCTACGCGGAGCAGCCGGCCAACCGGCGCGGGAACGTCTTCAGCCACATCGTGCAGCCGCTGCCCGAGCGGAGGCACAGCGTGCAGGCTGAGGTCCACGCCAGGTCTGCACACACACACTCACACACTCACACACACACACACACACACACACACACACACACACACACACATACATTTTTCACCCAATTAGGGATGCAAAGATTTTTTTATGATCGGATTTTATTTTATATTCTGATAGTAGACGTAATTTTAAGAAACTAATTTAATTTTTTTCGTGATTAATCGAGTTTATCATTGTTGTTTAATTAAAATGAATATTATTCAGCGTGACATCATATGTTACATACTATGTGTGTAGGTAGAATTCGCGATTGGATTTGTCTGTGGTTTAGTGTAAAAAGACAGATGTTTGACAGATGAAGTTGACAGGCCATTGGTAGTTTTTCCACAGAATAACGACTACCACAGACGATTTAACATGTGACGTCATCATAGAGGTCATCTGAAGTGCATTTAAATATTATTATTTAAAAACCTATTTAGAGGCTAAAAATTTCACCCATGCCGGGATTCGAACCCGCAACCTCTGGCTATCCGTACCAGCGCTCTACCAATTGAGCCAATTGAAAAAAAAATTTTTAGCCTCTAAATAGGTTTTTAAATTTGTTCCTTAGCACGGGTTAGTGCATTAAAAATAAAAATAGTGTAATATTATTATTTACTTAAAATAAGGCTCATCTTTTATGATAAAAATCTCTTACATTAAAAATACTGTAGTTTGGATGCTAAGCTCGAAATGGTTTTCGATTCAGGCAGTTCACTTTTTTTTGCATCCCGAATTATCGAGTGAGACTAGTAATATGGATAAAATGTGGATCTTTTTGCTGTCGGATCTTAATTCACATTTTGCCGATACAATAAGCACCAGCAAGAAAGAGAAGCAAATTGTTCCATTGTAGTTTGAAAAACAACGTCAACCTTGCTGTATTGAACTCACGAGAATTGAAAAATGTACAATACCTAAGTCTCTCATTGCAGGAAACGCGGTGACTCTTCAGCGTATACGATCCTTATTAACAACATGCGACTAATGGCGATCTTAGACTGGTGGGAGGCTGCGAACCAGTTCATTATGAGCCCCCCGCCGCCTCCGGCGGATCCAGATCAGCTGATGCCAGAGTATGTATAATCACGGACCCCACCATCTTGATTTAATATATGTAACTCTTTTCTTATCTTTCTTTAGGGCGGACGATCACAATCTTTTTACGTCATCGACAGATCTGTCCTACCTATTAAACCGGCCTTTGAACAGTATTACTGTCCTGCGCAGCACTCTTTTTCTCTCACGCCACCTTGTCCGGTGCTTTGCCAGTTTCATCCACGATTTTCCAACCGCTTCGTATTGCTCAGCCAAAGCGAAGGTTCCCTCTGGATCGAGCCGAAACGTTGGACAACGATATCTTTAACAAGTCGACATAATGTACATGGGCAATGCTTACAAAGATATGTTTAGACATGCTTTTTTTTTAGTTAGCGTGTTTTGTGTCCCAATGCTGGGCAAAGGCCTCCCCCCTTTTTCTCCATTCGGTTCTCTCCAGCGCCACCTTTGACCAATTTCGGAGATGATTGTCGAGGTCATCCCGCCATCTCCGACATGCTTATTGAACTGCAATTTATCAGCCTCCCTTTGACTTGGCAGAGACGAGCTGACGACCTTCGACCGGGCCGTGGGGACGGCGGGGGCGGCCGGGGCGGCGGGGGCGGTGGAGCTCAAGCTGAACATCACGGACTCGCAGCTGGTGCTGGTGGAAGACGCCTCCGTGTGGGACACCAACGCCGTCATCCTCAAGGTGGGAAGGGTAGACCCGGAAGCTTACTACTTATTTTTTGGTTTTTCTGACTAAGATTACTTTTATATTCTTTTTAATGCACTAACCCGTGCTACGGACAATTTTAAAAACCTATTTAGAGGCTAAAAATTCCACCCATGCCGGGATTCGAACCCGCGACCTCTGGCTATCCATGCCAGCGCTCTTCCAACTGAGGCAATGGGCGACTCACCGGCATCAGTGAAATTTCGAACCTCTTTACAATACTCTCGATATTACGTTCAGGCAGCGATATCTGGCCGAAGTAATTTGCATCACTTGCATATTATTCCGATGTAAAACCTAACTGCAAAGTAGGTACTCGGGGCTGCAAGTGATGAAAATTACTTCAGCCAGATGTCGCTGCCTTTACGTTTACTTTTACTGTCATTAGATGCCCTTTTAGTGTAAAAATGCGGCTGGGGAGAAAAAAAAAACCGGCCAAGTGCGAGTCAGACTCGCGCACCGAGGGTTCCGTACAAACCTGCAAGGTTTACAAAGTTCGTTCATTACGACATGTTACAGCTTAAAGGTATTATAGACCTGAGTATTTGGTATGAATTTCAATTTAATACCTCTACGCGTTTATGAGGAAATGGGTAGTAAGTTTAAAATTATTAAAAAAAAATATATTATGTGATGTAACTAAAAATTTATGGTTTTCGTAATTTTTCCTTTATCTATGCTATAAGACGTTGCTTCGTACCAAATTTCAAGATTCTGAGTTCACGGGAAGCACCCTGTAGGTTTTGATTCCCTTGCAAGTGTCGAAAATTTGCGGCATAAACGGCTGTATCTTTTGATTGCGTTGGCTTAGAAGTTTGATTTTTTCAAAGCTTCAAGGGACAGTAGACCTGAGTAATTGATATAAATTTCAGCTTCATACCTCCACGCGTTCCTGAGAAAAAGGGTCTTGACAGACGGACGGACGGACGGACAGACGGACAACAAAGTGATTCTATAAGGGTTCCGTTTTTTCCTTTTGAGGTACGGAACCCTAAAAAATCCAGGTCTTGGATGTTTATAGTTTGTCAAAAAATCCTAGAAACCGGAAGTGAAACTTTACTATTGGTATTAACGAAAATCACAACCATTTACTACCTTTAATTAAGTACAATACATAATTTTAATGCAATGACTGTAGTTTTTACCCGACTGCAGCGAAGCCCAAAAGGAGGGTAATGTGTTTAGTGCGTATGTATGTATGTATGTATGTAAGTATGTCCGATTCTATGTTCCCTCATAACTCCTTAACCAATGGTCAGATTTTGTTAAACAAGGTGTCATTCGATTCGACATCCTTGCGCGGGTGACATAGGCTATATAAAATTATAATTATGCGATCAGAACCGTGACGAAAAATAAATTTCGTTAAGAAGCTTCGTTAAAGTACAGCTAGGAGCCACTAGATGGCGCTGTTATATTTAGTTTATTGAATTCGAATACAAATTTTATTGAACTACCCCTAACAGGTGTGAAATATTTAAAACAGAATTTTGCGGATGACGTAGGTTACATAAAATCATCATTAATAGAGAACCAACGGAATAAAAAATAACATTTACTTCTAAGCAATTAAAGTACCACTTTTAGCCACTTGATGGCGCTGCTATATTTTATTTATTCTAATACATGTGTATACATAATTTCGGCTTTGGTCTACATGTAAACAAACCATTTATAGAATCGGTACAAATGCGGAAAGAAATAATTCCTATAAAGTGGTTTGATCCTTCTAGATCATTCATTTAATTAAAAACTATAATTTTGTTTAACTACGCCTAACACGTGCAAAGTATTTAAAAGAGAATTTTGCGGGTGTCGTTGATTAACATAAAATCAGCATTAATAGAGAACAAACGCAACACAAATAATATTCACTTCTAAGTAATTAAAGTACTGTAGCATTAGTTCCTCTACCCAACCCCAGATGGCGCTGTTTGTGTTCTAAATTGCGGTATGGTTTTGTCCGAAGGCCCTACATAATTGGATGGTATTGAGCACACGACCAATCACTTCGACCAATACTGACTCTCCACTAATAATTGGCACGACTAGTGACGTAGGTAATATACCTCGCTTTGCGCTGTGGTGCGAATACTACAATTACTAATCCGTAATCCTTAGTAAGTTTCATATTGCTTCAATAAATAGATCCCTAAGTACGTGCTGTCGTGCTGAAACAACATTTCTCTTCTTTAGGAGTGGGTCGTTGTTCGATTTTTCGACAACGAAACGCAACCGTTTTTTCTGGAACGAAAACAGGTCCTCGAAACGGTCCTCGTTCGCAACTGGTTTCATTGTATGCGAACGAGTAAGGCGCAGAGGTCGGTCAAACGAGTGCGAACGAGACGAAATCACGAAACATCGGAAAAAATTAGTTGTTTTACACGATATTCGACTGTATACTCATAGACATAAAGATTACTTTATTGTATCACAGACCAAAACGAACGGAACGAGCAAGGAGCCGACGACGACGTCGCAATGATCTCATTACGTTCTAGGCTCTATTAATATAGCACTAAAGGACATATCCGCGTCAAACAATCTAAGGACTGGTCTCGCGACGAACAAACGCTGGCACTGCTTTAAGAGTCGCTGGTGCTTTAGAATGAAACGTAAAACGGTCCTATCGTCGCGGAACACAAAACGGTCTTATAAAACGGTTCGTCTTTGCAACGATCACGCCTACTCTTCTTGTCTGCTGAAACCCTGTCCTACAGTACCACTTTTAGACACTAGATGGCGCTGGCATATATTTATTCTAGTACATGTATAAATTTACATAATATCAGCTTTGCTCTGCATGTAAACAAACCGTCTATAGAAACGGTATAAGTGCTGAAAGATAAGAAAGAAGAAAGTTTATTTCTTTCTACGCCATTCGTTTATCTCATTAATTTAAGAAATATCAACCTCATAGGGGGTAATAATACATTACTGCAGAGGCCGAGAAGTAAGGGATTGCTGGACGAGTTTGGGATAGACGGCCGAGTCGTAGACGAGGCCGTCTAGAACGAGTCCTGCAATCCCTGTTCCGGCCGAGGATTGTATAATGCTTTTCTCAAACAATGCGAGGAAATATTAATATTAAAATAATTACTAGATAATTAAGAAATAATAGTTTAGTTTGCCGCCTTTTTTATCTTTTAAATACACTAACATATTTGAGCACCATGTTTAACCGCACAAAAACCAATACCATAGATTGTTTTTTTTTTAATCTTGCAAGTATGCTTACATAACTTAGTAGGTGGTTGGCTGTATGTAATTTTTCCTTGGTCAGTTTAATTTTAGTAAGTAAATTTAAAAAGTTAGAGCAGCGGACGGTAATGGATTTTCATACTTACTTTACTGGCTTAGGCCAGTAAAGTGAGACGGGAGCCATAAAAGAGAAACTTTGTGGCTTTATTTCATGGTAATAACACAAACATTTCCGAGCATGTTTGAGAAAAAATAATTAATTTCTTAACACTGATATTAATTTCCTACTGACACTTAGACCAAAACTAACTGAACAAAATATATAAAGTGTAGCATGTAACTCCTTTTCCCCTGTGCGGTCATAGTCAGACAAGCTGGGTTCAAAGAAGAAACAATAAATTATAAAAAAATATTTGAACGCTCTCACTGGTAACCGAAGACGGATCCTCCGTGACCTCGTATCGTAGGACCCTTGAAATTTTAAAAAATTCTATTTCTATTCATCTTAACGAATTTTATCTCGTTTCCTCCGAAAATAAGATTATGATTTTGTGTTAGGTTTCCTGTTCACTTGTGAGACCAAAGATTGCTTATCTACACCTAAATATTCAGTAAAATTTTTCAATGCTTTAGGGGGCCACCTCAAGATGAATTTGTTATAGTTTCATTTTAATACCGGTAATATTTTGGCATTCAGAAAACAAAGATTTTGTATGTCTCCACGCCCATGCCACAACTCTAAATAACTACGCCAGGCCGAAGGCCGAGCCCCATCATGCGGGTGCGAGGAAACTTGCCGCGACGAGGTTGAAGGCCGAGCTCAATACAGGTCGCGGCAAGGCCGAAGGCTGTGAGGCGGGCTAGAGGAATACTCCCACGGCGATTCCAAATGCTGAGCTCTATTTACGCTGATGCCAAATGGAGAGACTATTAGCGCGGCCGAAGGCCGCGACAGTTACTTAAAGTTGCTGTTAGGAGGAAACCTGTCGCGCCTTTGTACAGGCTGCGGCTGAAGGCTCAGACTATTTATGTTCCCATTTACAAGTCCTTATTCTAAGTAATTAGCGAGACCGAAGACTGGGCCCAGCAATGCAAGCACGAAGAATTCTACTCTGGAGATGTCGAAAGCTGAGCGCCGTTCAGGTCGAAGAGATAATTCGTGACTATTCCAGTCCCCACCTACAATCGTTAACATTAAATAACTAGGTGCAGTGGAGCGTTTTTAGGCTACATAAAAAACAGACAATTTATGTAAGGATAATAAAGAAAAAAATCTGTCGTTTCCTTTGCAAATATTCTAGATAGTTTAACACCATTAGACCATATTCATTATACTAGCTAAAAAATATCGTACGACATAAATTTTTAATGCAGGCAGGTGGTACCTATGACTATATCAAACAAGTATATCAGTAAAAATATTTATGATTTGCCGAGACATGTCCATTGTCGAACAAAAGAAAACAAAGCAATAAACTAAAATTCATTTAGGAAATAAAATAATATGATGATTTAAAGCATGTAAACAGAACAGATGGACCTTTAAATTTTATCGTTTTACTGAGTCACTAAAAGGTCAAAAATAAAAAAAATATTTAAAAAAATAAAAGAACCCGACTGCAGTGATAAATCAACTGAAAGGGAAAAAATAAGATTATTTTATTTTCAAATGCTAATGTCGAATCAGAAGAGTTCATGCTGCTTTACTTGAGGGACCAAATAATATAACTTTATAAGCATTATTTGCTCAAATTGTTGCATTTATTATTTTATATAAAATGATGCGGTCGGGATCCATTACTGTTTGTTTAAAGTCCTCCAATGGGTCCCGACTGCATCATTTTATATAAAATAATAAATGCAACAGTTTGAGCAAATAATGCTTATAAAGTTATATTATTTGGTCCCTCAAGTAAAGCAGCATGAACTCTTCTGATTCGACATTAGCATTTGAAAATAAAATTATCTTATTTTTTCCCTTTCAGTTGATTTTTATTTTTATAATGCTTGCAAGTGCAAGGAATTAACTAACACAGACAAAAAGTCTGAGCAAAACCTTACTCTTTAATTTCTACACTTTTTGGACAAAGTATACATGTTTGTGATGTCGTTGTTTCTGGTTCCCGCGACACAGGGTATCCTAGTGTGGGGCCAGAAGCAATGTATGTAAATTGTAGACTTTTAGTCCGGATTTACTTACGGGTGTTGTTATATCGGAAAAGTCCGACCAGGATTCGCTCCGATTCGCAGAGCTTAATCATGGTGAGCAGAGACGGAGCTCGCGTCGTCGGTTGCTTGTCTCACACCAGTCTCACTCATCGGACTTTTCCGATATAACAACACCCGTAAGTAAATCCGGACTAAAAGTCTACAATGTGTTTTGCTTACGAAAGTTTTAGTTCATAAAATGTATGTAAATGTTATAAGAAAAAAAAAACCAACAAATAGACAGTTGTGGTATTAACCCTCGCCGGCCGCAGAGCACGACGGTGGTGCGCGCGCGCGGCGCGGCGGCGGCCGAGCCGCTGTCGTGCGAGCTCAACGAGCTGGAGCTGTTCTCGTGCGTGCTGGGGCTGGAGGACGACACGGCGCTCAGCATCGTGCAGCCCTGCCAGCTGCACGCGCACGTGCGCGCGCACCGCACGCTGCACGTGAGACACGCACTCCGCCTACATACTCTCGGCTTAGCTCCTTCCCACTCAGTTTATGCAGTGGACGTAGATTAAGTCTCTGTGGTTGTCACAAAAACGTACTGGTGAAACCCTTCTACAGTACATAAGTCATTTTGTTCATCTTAGTGTTTACAAGTTTAGTTAAGTGATAGAAATCTTTTAGTAATAATGTTTATCAAGTTGTTAGTAGCTGTAGTTTATGAATTTCTCCTATTCAGTTAAGAAACATGATAGGAGCCTCGCTGAATGAATCAAAATACAGGTGTGCGTGTCTGTGTGGCAGGTGTCGACGCGTGCGCTGAACCTGCGGCTGTCGTACCACGACATGCGCATGTTCGCCGCCATGCTGCGCTCGCTGCCCGCGCAGGCGCGCGCCGCGCTCTCTGGTAACACACACCACCACCATCACCATCTCCACCATCACCACCACCATCACCATCTCCACCATCACCATCACCATCTCCACCATCACCATCTCCACCATCACTACCACCATCACCACCACCATTACCACTATCATCAAAACCACCATCACCATCACCTGCTGTCATGTGATGGCAGTCGTTAAGCCATGTCAGAGGCCGTACGGGCGTTCTGAGAGTAAGGCCCGCCGCTGTCTTACAATGCTCCACCAACCCGGAATGGTTCCCGTGCTGGAGTACTGCCTAACCTTTCTGCGATGCAGGGAGAGACCCGTTCTCCAGCAGTGGGGACATACAAGGGTTAATATGTATGTCCCCACTGCTGGGGACGAAGTAATAAAATCATCTATTGATGTTTGGGGAAACCCGTACAGTAACCTATGAAAGGGTCCGCGATTACAGGCAGGCTTCCCACTCTCCAGCTCAGTCATTTCCGTGGAGCTGTTGAGGAGTGGGTTGCATTTAAGAATATATTCACCTCGCTGGTTGATTCCATCAACGATCATCGTATTTCCCCGTAGGCAGTTCGGAAGCCGCGCCGGAGCCCCCCGCGGACGCGCCCGCCAACAGCGCGCACATGCGCGCGGGCCGCCTGCCGCTGGCGCCGCGCCGCCGCCCGCACCAGCTGTGGGCGCGCGCCCCGCCGCCCGCGCCGCCGCCGCCCCCCCGCGACTCCATATGGCCGCTGCAGGCCGTCGAGGTACAGTACTACACATCACCCTTCGGGAATCTACGTTCGCGCAGACTAGGAAGAAGTGTAACGAAAATACCCGAAGCTATAAGTACATCCAACATGATCTTTAACCGATACGGTTAAGGTGCACAATTGATTGCCGCTGTAGCGCTAGCCATTTCGCTCACGCTACTATTGCCAAACAAATAGTCGTCACCTGCATCGATGACGTTGAATCAACCAATAGCAACAAAGGCGCGCGGGCTGCCATAAAATGAAACTATCTGATTGGTCGATCAACTTGTCGCACATCCAAAATTTGGTCATCTGCGCAGGTACATCCGCGAGACTTATTTCCTGTGTAGCACTGTACGGAGCTGCGTAGCCTGATGCTGCGCTAGCCGGCTCGGCGTCAAAGCCGCGCGATTAATGATGTAGCCGGCCCGCCGACGACCGGCACGGGCGACGCGCTCTACGTGTTTGCTGCTTTCTAATATCTGTCATTTTATCTAGTCTCCCCAATAGAGTGGGTCAATTTAAAACTGCAGAGTTATTATATGACCAATTTTATCTTTCCTTTCAAAGTATTTGCACAATTTTTATTGTTACAGTTGGATTACCTTGTTTCAGGTACAAGCAGACTGCATCACCCTGTGCGTTATCGATGATTGTTTAGATTCTGATGTGCCATTACTGGAGGTGTCTCTCAGCGAACTTCACATTGAACAAGTGAGTTTAAGCGATATAGGTACTCGCAAACTAAATATTATCAGTCTACTGATGCCCCCTCAAAATCTGTAAATTAAATAGTGATTTTAATGCAGGATACTAGTTTTTGTCAATAAATAAAATTTTGCTTCCCTAGGACCTCCGCAAAGTGGAAGAAGGGTTCTCAGATCCCCTGCTGGTGTCGACGCCAGCGGGAGCGACGCCGGCGCCGGTGGCGCGGGCGGGCGCGGCAGCCGGCCGGCTGGCCGCCGTACTCACCGTCGACTACTACAATCGGACGCTGTCCGGCTGGGAGCCCTTCATTGAGCCTTTTAAGTCAGTGCCCTTGCCTCTTTCGCACACAATTTTAATAGTAATTTAATGTTTTGCCCTTTGCACCAACGTAATGATTTATACTGTGTTCAGGGGCACTTTCGCTCACTTCGATGAACAAAAATACAATTCGGACTCTGTAGTGTCTGGGACATTATTTTTAGATGGAGTTGGCTTGGAGTCATCTGTTAACTCGTGCGATGACTGAGTCGTGTTTTCTAATGTTGCAAATGATGGCGTCCTCGTAGGAGTTCTCCATATGGCGGCATCGGCAAAAAAATTGATTATGCAGCTTTAAACGGTGGCAAATAAATGCACCTTGTATTTTGTAGATGAGTCTGTTCTTAATTTCGATTATTATGGCGTCGTGGAACCCATATATATTGTATATTATTATTGACCGGCGCGTGCGCAGGTTCTCGGCGCGCTGGGAGTACACGCTGTCGAGCGCGCTGGCGCTGGCGCGGCTGCAGGCGGACGTGACGTCGGCGGCGGTGCTGGACGTCAACGTGACGTCGGCGCTCATCGAGCTCGTGCAGCTCGTGCGCGGCAACTGGACCGCCGACTACTACGCGCCGCAGGTCGCTCACCCGCTTACCCTTTCGTGTGATCCTTAGCTTAGATAGCGTTAGATCCGTAGCTGACACCGCAAACGTGGTATTGCCATGTTCTTTAGCTTACTACCTCAGACCTACCAAATATATGATATGAAAAGGTTTTATTCAAAGTAGCGCAAAAACTGCGGCTTATTAACGTTACAATTCAAATTAGGTGTCCATTTCCGAATTCTGAATATATTTTTTTTGAAAAATTGCACAAAAAAACTCGAAACTTAGTCTTTATACGACAACACTCACAAACATCGATGAAGTAATGATGGAGGAGTTGTATAACACACACTGAGATACGAGATTTTTATATATAGATGATATCCTGTTTTCCGCCGCCATTCTGTTATTTCCTTGGTACATCTGCCGGCCTCCCAACTTGTCCCTGAGATCTTCTACTCATTTTAATTTCGACACTCTTTCGTCAATGTCGTCGACTTTCGTTCGGCAAGGGGTGACGATATTAGGCAGGGCGATGGTCATTTGGTGTCTACCGGCAGAATGATAGTCGAACAATGTCGTTAAGTTGGCGGAGGGTGAGGATGCTGATGGCAAGGCACCATGAGAGTAATCATTTGGGGTTCAAAAGTCTCGTTGTTAGCGGTGGCAGTGGGCAGCAGGAGGGTCGATGACGATAACGATGACATTGTAATTTTGTAATAAGAAACATATTGAAAATATTTACCACTATAGGTTGTATAACATACTGTCAAGTTCTCCGCAAAATCATCGCGTCTGTTCCTACGTTTTTTGTTGTTGTTTAGGATACTTCTTTGAATTATTATGCTTAATAGATATTTTCTTTGTAGCTGTAAAGTATTTTATGCCACACCTGGCAATAAAGTGACTTTTTCCGCACGCTGCGCGTACGGAAAAATCGCTTTCTGGCCAAGTGTAGACATAAAAAGGTGTACACAACACGGGAGGTAATAAAGAAAGCTCTCGATTGCATATTTACGTCCCTCGCTTGCAGCTCGGGCCGCAAACTTCTGCGATCTCGGCCTTTTTTTGAATTACCACCCTAGTTGTGTAATGTACTATTAAAAAAAGTGCATTAAAAATAAAAATAGTATAAGCTGTAAAGTAGTTTTTCGTGCACAGCCGGCGGCGGGGTCGGAGGCGTCCCCCAAGGGCAGCCCGGCGGGGCACCGGCGGCGCTCGCCCTTCGTGCCCTACGCGCTGCGCAACCACACGGGACACAAGCTGTGGTTCACCACGCTGCTCGCCACCTGCGACGTGTGAGTCGCGCTCGCGCGCCCCGCCCCCCGCCCCCCGCCCCCCGCCCGCGCGGTCACACGCTGGACGAAAGCACCGGCCTGTTAGCGCCGCACTTGGCAGAGGGCGGCTTTTGCTCCCTCGTTTGACCGTCCACCTTCGTTTGGTTCCGATTCGACTTTTTATATCGTTTAGATTATTTTTTTATTTTTTCGGACACGTTTACACTTGTTTACGTAGCGTAGACTAATTATTCTGAAACAAACCAGTTGTATAGTATGTAACTTAGATGAAATTTATGATATATGGCGTGCAATAAAGTGAAGTAAGCTAATGCAACTGATTTAGAAATAGTTATTTGTTATACAAGAGTGCAAAGTTGCTTTTTAACCGCGTGTTCAATTTTGATGACCGAGCAAGCGAGGGAATCAAAAGAGCACGAGGTGAAAAATCTTTGCACTCGAGTGCAACACGTAACTTTTCATTCCACCTCAGCGAGGAAATGACTAAATGCAAAAAAAAAACGTTTACAATCACAAGATAGGTACACTTTTTTAACTCACAAATTTAGTGCACACGATGCTCTAAATTCAATTTACTTTATCCTCTAGAGAATAAAAACGGCTTTTCCACTCAGATATTGAAGATTAAAAATACTCTTTCCGAGATGGTGGGATGAAAATATATTTTTATTTAGTTGTTCACCAATTTCATCATTACGAGGATATGGTCGGGTTTGGTCTCAATATAAGGAAACATTGATAATGGAAGCTTATGTATAAAAAAAATATTGTGTTTTAAAAACATGTTGTAGAAAATCCGTCTGCAACTTTACAATGATCTACACAAAGTTTAAAGCAGTAACATCGGCAATGTTGCAGGTTAACGGAACAGAGCGGCGCGGGCGCAGGGGCGGGGGCGGCGGGCGCGCCCGACGATTCGTGGGTGTGCGTGCGCGCCGGAGAAACGGAGCCGTTCTCGTTCGGCGCGCGCGGGCGGCTGCGGGGCGCGGCGCGGGCGGGGGGCGGGGGCGAGGGCGACGCGCCGGCGCGGCTGCACCAGCTGGCGCTGCGGCTGGAGGGCTGGTCGCCGCCCTCGCCCGTCGCCGTGGACCGCGCCGGCGTCTACTGGCGGGAGCTGCACCACGTGGTCAGTGCACCCACTGCCCGGACACCTTCACCTTGTACCTGATGTTCACCGTCTACTCGAGCTGCTGCACTGTACTTTTTGACATCATCTGTGCTTCAATGTAACCATTGTGCCTTCCACGATTGTTCTCTGGAACAGTTACTCTGCCCTTCACCATGTTTGTTTGGTTTCGTCTAGTGACCATGACCAGGAGGTCTCCTAGGACCTTCTGTTCATGTTCACTAAACGAAACTAACCTACAAGTTATGTTTAGAAAGTGGATGAACATAATTAAGGAATATGTCGTAGACTACGAAGTCTCTATTGGCCGAGTTCATAAACGGGGCGCAATGGAAAGTTAAATCGAAGAAAGCTAACACTACCATTATAAATATGTGACTGGAGCTGGGAAAAGAGTGCGATATTTTCTATCTGAAGTCTAGAGAGCACGTCGTACCAACTAACATATTTATCGCGCTATGCCCACCTCAGCGTAGCGCTTAACACATAGCGTAGGACGCTCACCAGCATGTGGTATAAGAATTCCCGGAAACAAATACAAATAACTTTATTTAGACCAAAACAGTGATCCTTAACTTTAAAACTAATGTTACAAGTAACAATCATTATTGTAGGTAACGTAATTCACTTACTTTATTAGGGATCGTAGGATCGATTGTGGTCCCCGCACTAGGTGAAGCCTGTATCGCGGGGTCCTGTGATACTTTACAAGGTGAGGTTTAGGTTGAACAGAGATGATTGTTAATTTACTATTTACATATATATTATACAGATAATATTAACTAAATATTGTGTATAAATATTATAAACATAAATATTGTTACGGGCTAGGGTTCTGGATTTGGATGTAAAACGCCAATGACAACTTCTTAGGATTTATTCACGCAGGGTCTGGTCTGCAGGTCTTCACGACACGAAGATTCCAATCGCAGGTCTAATCGAAGTCCAATAGTATCGCTGAGGTCGTAGGTTATCGCTCGTATCGCAGGTATGTTCGCTCGAAGTTCACTCTTCGCTATTCCAAACGGAACTGACAGCGCGCCGCGGCGGCCGCTATTTATATCCGCCGGCCAGGGTTCTAGAACATTCCCGTAACTACGTACCTACACTCGGTACACGCGGCAAGGTCGCTCGAACAGTTACTCATTTAAAGAGTTTTGCACCTTACGCTAGTGGACATACGAGTCATTATTGCTTGCAGCGTTTATTGTTTACTAAAACGCAGCATGCGGCGACTATTCTAGATGGTTCGGGATAGGACTGCGACACTGCTCCCCTCTTAGAGATGCTCGTCCCGAGCATCTTCATTACTGCCGTGATAAGGAGCTAAGCGGTCGATGTGAACCACTTTTTGTGCACCTCTTGGCTGCCGTTGAATTCGGTACGTGACGTCATTTAACCGAGTTACCACTTTGTACGGTCCCTCCCATCTTGTCTGCAATTTTGGAGATTTTCCTTTTCGTCGAGTTACATTGTGAAGCCAGACTAGTGCTCCTTCTTCGAAGCCGCTTGTATTTGCTCGGCGGTCATACCTAGTCTTCATCTTTTCACTCGACTCCAATCCGTTTTCCCGTACTATGGCATAAATCTCTCGCATTTTCTCACGTAACTCGGAAATGTAGTCGTGTAGAGAACGTGAGTCGTCAGGAGGGCCTCCAGTCAGCAGATCTACTGGTATTCTCAGTTCTCGGCCAAAATTTACACGCGCCGGGGTTACCTTCGTGCTTTCATGTTCTGCCGTTCTGTAGGCCAGAAGAAATGGCGGTATGTATTTGTCCCAGTCTCTCTGGTGCCTGTCAACGACTTTTGCTAAATGTCTCTCAAGTGTTTGGTTAAATCTTTCTACCATGCCGTCAGATTGAGGATGATATGGGGTGGTCCTAGTCTTATGCATTCCCAATATTTTACAGAGTTCTTGAAATACTTGAGACTCAAAGTTCCTGCCTTGGTCGGAGTGTATTTCCAAGGGCACACCAAACCGGCAAACTACTTCCTCAAACAACTTGGAGGCAACAGTCGTGGCTTCTTGATTGGGTATGGCGAATACCTCTGGCCATTTAGTGAAGTAATCCATAACTACCATGAAATACCTATTTCCTGATTCCGTTACTGGGAACGGTCCAGCCACATCAACTGCAATGCGTTCCCATGGCGCACCAACGTTATAAAGTTGCAGATTTCCTCGGCTTCTAGTTGGTGGGCCTTTCACCGCGGCGCAAGTAGCACACTTGCGGCACCAATCTTGCACATCTTCTCGACAATGGAGCCAGTAAAACCTTTCTCGAATCTTTGTTAAAGTCCTTTTTACGCCCAAATGTCCACCTGACACGCCGTCATGTACTTCACGGAGGACATCTTGTACCTTATCTCTTGGGACAACTATCTGAAGATGGAACTCTCTGCCGTTAGGTTTCTCCCATTTTCGGTAAAGTATTCCGTTCCGAAGAATAAAACTGTCCCATTGAGCCCAGTATGCCTTGGTGACAGCACTAGTAGGAGCCACTTCGCACCATCTTGGCTTGTCCTCGCCTCGTTTCTTCCATGCGACAATGAGCCGTACATCTTCGTCATCTTCCTGTGCTTCTTTCATCGCCTCATCTTCCCAAGATCTCGATGGACTCATTCTTGTCAATCTCAATGGAAAATCCTTTGTCCCTTGTTTGGCACAGTGCTTGCACTCTTCAGGACTCTGCCTTCTTGTCAAATCGTTCCCATTGCATACTTGCGAGAATCTGGTTACTTGGGCTTTCTCTGCTCCAGCCAGTACTCGCCTCGGAATCCTAGCTTCGTTTCCCTGATTCACAGTGGAGGCCGGAGCGTCATGGTTCTTTACTAACTCTTCAAAACGCTGCTCCATTTTGTTGAGACGCGCAACCAGTCTGTCATCTGTTTTGGTCAGTTGCCTCTCCTTCTTAGGACACGTGAACTGCAAATGCCCTCTTTCTCCACACTTGTAACACATGGGCCCGGAGTTCCTCTTGGCCGGTGTCTTGTTCTCTTTGACCTCTTTCGTAACTTCTCGAAGTTTATACCCTTGCCGGATATCATGACGCACGGCTTCAACTTCCAGGGCGTGTGCCAGAGCTTCTTTTAATGAAGAATGGTGGCGAAGCTTTACTGCAGCCCTAATATCAAGATCCCTAATTCCGTCGACGAAGGCTTGCAATATATTCGTATCCACCATTTTACTATCAGCAGAAGGGTACGCCTTTCGAACCAGCTTCTCAATTTCCAACGCCCATTGTTGAAGTCCTTCACCCAGACGCTGAGTCCGGTCGCGTAGCTGGGCACGAAAAACGTGTTCCAGGTGTCGTTCCCCGTATCTAGCCTCAAGTGCCTCCAGCAGATCTTTGAACTCGCTGCCTGAGGTGGGCAGTCCCTCCAGGACAGATAAAGCCGAACCTCTGAGCGCGACGGTGAGGGCTGTCAGGCTCTGTTCGTCCGTCCACCCGTTTGAAGCAGCGACAGTCTGGAACTGCTGTCGGTAGGCGACCCAAGATGTAGTACCATCGTACGGAGGCACCTTCACTTTAGGCCCCTGGCTTATGCTGACAACTCCGCTCGATGTAACTCCAGCAGCTTTTATACGCCGAACTTCCTGCTCTAGTCCAGTGAGGCCGTTTTTCAGACTTTGTAGGTCCTCCTCTAATTTGGTAACCCGTTCGGTCACTACCTCTACATGTTCATGTAGCTTAGCGACCGTATCGCTGAACTTTGTAACGGCAGAAAGGATCACCTGTTGATCTGCCTTCTGTTCTTCTCGCAGGCCTCTCTGTTCTTCTTGCAGGCACTGCATCTGCTTGCTCTGTTGTTCTTGCAGGCACTGCATCTGCTTGCTCTGTTCTTCTCGCATGCCCTTCAACATTGCCATCAGGCACGACATATCCAAAACCTCCATTGTATGTGACTGAGGTTTAATGTCTTCGGTGGGCGTGGCCAGTTGGGCGTGGCAACGAGGCGGAGCCTGTTGGTCGGTTGGTGAAACCTGGTGGTCAAGGCCGGTGGGCGGAGCCTGGTGCACGGGGGCGGTGGGCGTGGCCTGGCCAGTAGGCGGAGCCGCTGAGCAGGTATGCTGTGTCTCCACTACGCGCGTGGCCTGGTGGGCGGGGCCAGGGGGCGTGGCTTGGTCGGTGGGCGTGGCCTGGTGGGCGGGGCCAGTGGGCGTGTCCCTATGGCCAGTGGGCGTGGCCTGAGGGGCAGTGGGCGTGGCCTCCGCAGCACTTCTGGACCTGGTCCTCACTCCAGAAGTATCCTCTCTCGGAGTCAGTGGCATCTCCAAATCCCACTTCTGACACCAAATGTTACGGGCTAGGGTTCTGGATTTGGATGTAAAACACCAATGACAACTTCTTAGGATTTATTCACGCAGGGTCTGGTCTGCAGGTCTTCACGACACGAAGTCCACACGTAGATTCCAATCGCAGGTCCAATCGAAGTCCAATAGTATCGCTGAGGTCGTAGGTTATCGCTCGTATCGCAGGTATGTTCGCTCGAAGTTCATTCTTCGCTATTCCAAACGGAACTGACAGCGCGCCGCGGCGGCCGCTATTTATATCCGCCGGCCAGGGTTCTAGAACATTCCCGTAACTACGTACCTACACTCGGTACACGCGGCAAGGTCGCTCGAACAGTTACTCATTTAAAGAGTTTTGCACCTTACGCTAGTGGACATACGAGTCATTATTGCTTGCAGCGTTTATTGTTTACTAAAACGCAGCATGCGGCGACTATTCTAGATGGTTCGGGATAGGACTGCGACAATATTATAGGAAGACGTGATGATGATTGGCCTTTTTGCATCTACGTAATGAGATGATTTATACAGCGTCCAGTGGTATCTTCACTCACTAGATGGGTGAAGGGACCACTCCGACGCTGTAGTGCCTGGGACATGGTTTTTATAGTTGGTGTATGCTTGCCCAGCACCTATACCATCCTGACAGCTTAGCCCACAGGAAAGACTAGTCAATACGTGCGGAGCCAACCAAGCCGCGGGTTTCCTCACGATGTTTTCCTTCACGGTTAGCGTGTGGTATTGCGACTTCAAATTCGCAAATGTACGTTACTTTGAAATTAAACAAAGTTATTGGTACATGCCCGCACTCTGGATCGAACCTGGGGCTCTCGCTTGCCAGTCATGGAGCGGTGGTAGCTCAGTGGGTAGGAAGACGTACATACAATGTAATTAATAATAAATGTACAATGAACAAAAAGAGATGCGAAGGCCTGTGTCCGGCAGTGGACGAGTAGGGTCTGATCGATCGAGGCGGAGTGTAATGCGAGTCGCGCGAGTGAGGTGTCGCGTGTGTCCGCAGAAGAGCGGCGCGGTGGCGCGGCTGGTGCTGCAGGTGGCGCTGGAGGGGTCGGCGCGCAAGCTGGTGACGGCGCGCTCGGCGCTGCTGCTGCGCAACCGGCTGCCGCACGCGCTCGAGCTGCGGCACGAGCGCGCGCCGCTCGCCGGTAACAAACACTGCGCTGTACTCTCTAAGTGTATTTGTATATATCAAATAAATAAATAAATAAATAAGCGACCTTCAAAGCAGGCGGTTTTAAAAACCTCTTTGGAAGCTAAATAGTTATTTGTTATACAAGAGTGCAATGTTGCTTTTTAACCGCGTGTTCAATTTTGATGACCGAGCAAGCGAAGGATTTTTGAGCGTTAACGACGGAATCAAAAGAGCACGAGGTGAAAAATCTTTGCACTCTAGTGCAACACGTAACTTTTCATTCCACCTCAGCGAAGAAATGACTAGATGCAAAAAAAAAACGTTTACAATCACAAGATAGGTACACTTTTATTTCAGTTTAGGTATTAATTACTACATTATGACAGAATAATATTTAAATTATAACAAAATAATACTAAGGTATAATTAAGAAAATTTTAAAGTAACGTTGCTACAGTTATTTTTATTCTCTAGAGGATTTACTTTATCCTCTAGAGAATAAAAACGGCTTTTCCACTCAGATATTGAAGATTAAAAATACTCTTTCCGAGATGGTGGGATGAAAAATAGGTTTTTAAAATTGTCATTAGCACGGGTTCGTCGTCAGGCTATACTAGTCCACTGCTGGACATAGCCCTCCCCTAAAAAGCGCCACGTTGTGCTATCATAAGGGGTAATGCCCATAATCCCCACGCTGGGCATGCGGGTTGGGGATCGCAGTTCGGTGGAATTGTACTGCAGGGGGCGCTGCTGCCCTTAGCACGGGTTAGTACATTAAAAATAAAAATAGTATAAGCAGGAGGTTCTCAATGTTTTATTCGTTTACTCGAAGACGCCAGAACCGACGTGGAAAGGATACACTTCTCAGGTTTTGTAGTTGTTAAGTCAGGTTCTGATGATGGCTTCCTAGAGCATTTGAGGGAACCCTTCGAATTTTAAAAACACATGTGAGAGGATTTTGGTGTTTTTATTGTGACTCTCGCGCGTTTGCAAAATACAGTTAGGTGGAGTCGTATAGTGTTTACTAAAATCCGTGAAAAAGAAGCGTCTTTAAATTTCTACAGCGAAATTTGAAGGAAATACGACAATTTAAACCACTGCTAGGCTGCGAGATTATATGAACCTATGAGCATCATCTATATTAATTTAGTAGTGTCCCACTGCTGAGCAAAAACATTTCCTTATCTAATATTTCCAATCCTCTTAGACACTGGCCAGATCTTCCCATACAGGCAGCCAGCCTCCAGCTATTTGGTCAGGTCGTCACACCACCTCCGCCTCAATTATTAGCTTATCTATGATTATTTTTGAAAGGGGTCTAGTCCTTGAAAAGCGATGATTTACATCGTATCAACGCAGGTTTCCAGTAACTTAACCCTCCCCGGCTTTAAACAGTTCCCGAGTATGCCTAGCCCACACGGCCCCCTCTAACTATGCCAAAGTTCACAGCGGAAGCCAGATGAAGCAAAGACCGTGCTACTGACTATAACCAGGCTCTTATATTGCCAGCGGCCTGGAGCGGCGGCAGCGGCGGCGGCGGCGCGGCGGGGGGAGGCGGCGCGCGCGCGGCCGTGGTGGCGGCGGGCGGGTCGTGGGCGGCGCCGCTGGCGCAGGCGGGCGCGCCGCTGTGGGCGCGCCCGCTCACGCGCGAGCCCTTCGCGCCCGCCGCGCGCCCGCTGGACTGGCGCGAGGCCGCCGCCGGCCGCCCCGCGCTCGTGCACTACGCCTGCACCGCGCCCGACCTCACTACCTACAGGTGCGCGCCTCCGCAGTACGGCCCGGCCGGACGGGCTGCCCCCAAACTGTGTCTAGTCCTCCGAATAATGTCTTCTCGTCACCAGTTAATTTGTTTTACTCGCACTTATGATTCGAGCTATATCACATATCGTAGATGGGACACCGCAGCCTCGAGGGTGGCCGAGATTCACGTTACCTTGCCTATTTTTTTTTTCAATTCAAATTATTTATTTCAGACAATAAGTCCATATTTACATTTTAAATTATAATATACGAGTAATATTTGTGTTAGTCAAAGTCTTATAACTATGTTAATACAATACAAGGTAACGAATATCATTATTATTATTTATCAATTTCACTCCCCGCTGGGCGATACTGTTAAGACAATATGTGCGCTGCCACCCAGTGCCTTATGAATGGATTATCCACCTTGGCTGCAATAATCTTATAATACCTAATACCTACGTGTATTTTTTTCGTTTTTTTCATTTATTACGCTATACAGGTTGAACACGTTTCCCAAATGTTTCATGCATTATAGATCAGATCTAGCCTGCGACCATAAACTTGTGTGCCTACATGCATAGGCTATTAGTGTGACTGTCAATTTGTCTCCCGGTTAAGTATATTAATTAACATATAGAGAAGAGCGGGTGATCGTGCTTTTCCACTATAAAGGGAAATTTCCCGCCAGGCAGATCGTATGTATAAAAAAGTACTATATGATCGTATGCCCAGGGGTCCGGCCGATCCAACTATTGTCAGTTTGACCTTATATTTATAGTATGAAACATTGATTGCATGATGCAGGAATGTTGGAGTTTGTAGGGCGCGCGCTTGCCGCAAACATAAAAATATTTCTTCTTGTAGTAATACACGGAATTAAAAGTTACTAATACAAAAAAAATACAATACAAAAATCTTTATTTCTCCATCCACAAATTAGTTGAAAAATAGCAGTGGTACAATATGGTGCAATAAAAGCGATTTGTGGACAGACTGGGTCCCAAACTAGATCAGAGATCTGTATCTTAGGATGCCAGGCCACCCAAAAAACTAGTACAACAAAGTATGAAACATACTGTAGACACTAAGTCGGCTCAAATTACGGCCGACAGAGATATAACAGAAAAAATAAAGAAAATGTACAAAAAATTATAAAATACAAAAAAAGCAAACAATAGTAGGTACTCATATTTATACTCAGCCCTACGACTAGGTCTTGGGATCGGGTTTAGCCACTGAGTGAAGGAGTCTGTGTGTGTGTGTGTGGTGTGTTTGTCTGTGTGTGTGGGTGTGGAAGTAAAAAATAAGTGAGTTTGTGTTAGGTTTTTATTTCTATTAAGCTTTCAGTTCTTGTGTAATCTAGTTCACTTAGATACAAGAATAGTTTTTGTTTTACCTTATATTTTGTAACGTCTAGAATGCCAAGAATTTTGTTGAAAAAGTTATACAGTTTGCCAGATCTATAATAATAAAAACGTTGTGCAAATGAGGTTTTTGCAGATTCAGCTTCGCAAACTGTGTAGAATCTTCTGCGGCAGATTTTATCATTTTTATTAGCAAAATTAGAGACGGTAGAATGTTTGTGAAGGACAGTATTTAGGAGATACAGTTGCCTGATCGTTAATACCTTAGCGTCAGCATACAGACTAGAGGTGCTGTAAAGTCTAGGTTTAAAATATATGACCTTAAGTAGCATTCTCTGGGCTCTTTCAAGTTCGATCAATGTGGTCTTGGGAGCTCCACCCCAAGTTCTTATGCAGTATGTTTGGATAGATTGAGCTAAGGAAAAATATACAGTTTTTATAACCTCTGAATCTGCAACATGACGGAGACATTTAAAAAGGTAGGTCAACTTCCGGATTTTTTGAGAAAGCATGTGTATATGTTCTTTGAAAGACAAGTTTTTATCAATGATAACACCTAAGTATTTTATTTTGTCTGTTTCTTGAATGAAAGGACAGTTACAAGATATTGCGGGATTAAATCGACACTTATGAGCTTTGATAGAGGGGAGAGTTACACCCGGATTATTTTTGATTTGATAAATTACATATTTTGTTTTATCGTCATTTAAGGTCAGCCAATTTAAAGCCAGCCAGTGACAGACATTGGTAAAACCTACCTGCGAAACATCAAAAAGTTCATTAACTGTATTCGCATAGAAAGTTAAGGCGGTGTCATCTGCGTATGCTGTTATTTGACAGTTTGTTAAGTTTAGTTGACATAAATCGTTTAAATAACATAAGAAGAGTGTCGGTCCTAATATGCTGCCTTGCGGTACGCCATAACTGATCGGTAAATCTTCGCTTATAGCATCGCCGATTTTTACCCGTTGTGTCCTACCCGAAAGGTAACTTTGGAATAGGTTGAGAGGGACACCCCTAATGCCCATTCCCTCTAACTTTTCCAGAAGGCGGGGGACATATACCGTGTCGAATGCCTTCGCAAGGTCGAGGAAGATAGTAAGGCATTTAACCCCTCCGTCAAGTTTTCTCACCACGCAATCAATCATCGTATGAACTGCATCATCAGTAGAGATTCCTGCTCGGAAGCCAAATTGTGTTTTAGACAGAAGCTGAAAGTCTTCGAGGTACTTCGCTAGTCTGGTGTTGATTAGGCGCTCATATAACTTTGACAGAGTGGTCAGAATAGCAATAGGACGGTAATTATTAACACATGATCTATCTCCCGCTTTGTGAATTGGGTGGACTAGTGACTTTTTGAGAGCTTGCGGAAACGTACCACTCTGCATGCACCTGTTTAGAAGGACAGTAAGAACTGGAGCGATAGTCTTACATGTGGCAATAAATACTTTGGCTGAAATCATATCCCACCCCGGACCACAGTCTTTTTTTAGATTCATAATCAGCCTTTTTACTTCATCACAACTAGTAGGCAGGAGGACAAATGAACTAGAAGGAGGTTCGATGTTAGATATTGATTTGCTTAAAGGAGGTAAGTCAGTATTAATTTTTTCAGCCAAGGATTGCCCTATACTTGCAAAGAATTTATTTACTGTATTTATTCCAGAGATATCATTACAATTTAGGAGTTCATGCGGAATAGAGCTTTTTCTGCTTGTATTTGTTATGGATTTTATTGAATCCCACATCTTTTTAGAGTTATTCTTTGTATTGAGCAATTGATCCCTTTCATACTGCCTTTTTAACTTTTTTAGAAGATTGTTACAGTAGTTGCGGTATCTTGTATAAGTAGTTTTCAAAATTTCATTATTTGTTTCGGTTCTTAATCGTTTATGCATTCTATCCCTGTTTTTTATGCAGCGTAATAGGCCCACTGTAACCCAGGGTTTTAAAGTAATTTTACTTCTAGGTAATCTCACAGTAATAGAATTATTAATCAAAAGTTTGTTCATTAGTTCAATAAATAAGTTTGTTGCGGTCTCCAAGCAATTTGTTTCGATAACAATCTTAAAGTCTGTTTTATCACATTGAGATTGTAGCGATTCATAGTTAATTTTATTAAATATTTTAATCTTTTTACAATTTTCTTTTTTGCCGGTATGCAAACATAAAAGAGTAGTTAAGTGGTCAGTAACAGAAGTGTTTAAAGTAAAACTATAAGCCCTCAATTTTGTTTTTAAGATAACATGATCAAGACAGTTCTTAGATCTTGTGGGGAGATAGCTCGCAGGTAGAAGACCGTGGAAAGATAACATGTCGAGATATGCAGCTGTAGTAGAACCCGTATCTGTTAGGTTAATATTAATATCACCTGTTATTATTATGTTTTTAGTAGATGTAAGAGTCAACAACAAATTATCCAATGATTGGAGAAAATTGTCCAAGTTTGAAAAACTAGGGGGTCTATATAATGCTATTACAACGGTATCGTTATCAATTTTTATAGTTAGGCAATTAGCATCCACAAAGTTCGGTTCTTTTACTACGCAATTGATGTAATCTTTTGAGTATATCACAACACCATCGTTTTGGTTGAACGTTTTGTAAGTTCTATGCATGTTATATCCTTTCAATGATGGCAAATGTGCAGCATAGGATAACCAGCATTCTGATAATACAATCACGTCACATTCAAACTCTAGTTTTGCCAGCATAATATGGAGACTGTCATAATTGCAATTGATGCTGCGTATGTTCTGATGTACTATTTTTAGATGTGTGTTAGGGTTTTTAAGGTAATTTTTACAATTTTCAGGGTCACATGCAACCGGAACCGCAACGTTAAAATTGTCAATCGAGTTTATTATATTTAAACTATCGAAGATGCATGTGTTTTGGAGCTCATAATAAGGCACAAAAAGTTGTAGAGTAGGGTATTGAAAACTTTCATATACAAACGACGCAAATTGTCAAATATCAAGTGTACCTGTTTTGTGTGAATTATGTTTATGTAGTAGTGTATTACTGTTGCTAGAATAATTTCAGTATTTTGGCTTAAACTGTATTTAGTTACAATACAGTTTAAGCCAATATAATACAATACAGTTTAATGAAACCCGTTGCCAGCTAGGGTGGTTTATGGAAGCTTAGACGTTCTGTAGTCGTAAGCGACACCGTGGCGTGGTGGCAGGTTTTGCTGCGCGGTGGTCCGCGAGCAGTTCCCGGTGGGCGGCGCGGCGGGCGCGGCGGCGGGGCACACGCTCACGCTGCTGCCCGCGCTGCGGCTAGAGAACCTGCTGCCGCTCGAGCTGCAGTACCGCGCCGCGCCGCCCGCCCCCGCCGCCCCCGCCGCCGCCCCCGCCGCCGCCGGCGCCGTGCCGCCCGGCGAGACGCGGCCCTTCCACGAGGTGCGCCCTACACTTACAGCTTGATTCTTCCACCACTCTCGTACAGTTCGTTTTAATCAGGCTTTTCCGTGAGTTTTTCCGCTGTCTTTTTTTCACTACATACTTAATCCGAAGGCATTACGTGACACTTACCAAGTTAAAACAAATTCTCTACGTCAAATCACCTTTGCAAATTGCTGTTCAAATTATTTATCGTTTAAAAATTGTATCCGCTAGTATCTGTCTTTGTCTTTCGATGGCTTCGCTCTACGATCTGAAAAAAATTAAGATTTTTTGGCGCTTGAAATTGTCGACTAATTCGACCATCCCGCCCTCCTCTTCCTCAATCTTCGGCTACGTTATACACAAACATTATGTGCGTGGGATGACAAGCTTTCCTCTCAGCGACGCCACACCGACGCAACGTAACTACAGAGCGTGCGATTCTGCCCCGGCCCAGGTGAACGTGGAGGCGGGCGTGGAGCTGTCGCTGAAGCTGGACGGGTTCGGCTGGTCGTCGCCGCTGCAGGTGGGCGGCGCGGCGGCGGCGGCCGGCTGCTTCAGCGCGCGGCTCAAGCTGCGGGACGCGCGCGCACGCCGGCTCTACCTCACGGCTAGCGTCAGCATCAAGCCCACTGACGGGGTTAAGGTACGTAAACCGGAAATGTCCGGACTTAGCCTTGTGGTTGAGGCATTTTAGCGAACGCCAACGTATGCTAAAACTTTAGACACTTTCTTTCCTCACCATGTTTTCTTTCACGTTTAGAGAGCGTTACTGCAAATGTATATGCCTGAATTAGAACCCACAGTCCGTTACCATCGATCGTTTTCGGGGTCAAGGTATTACGTAGCGCTAACGTATCTACCTTACGAAGCTTATGTTTGCTACGCGTGGGTGAGTTTATTAAGTTCTTCTATTGGAGATTGTAGAAGGAGGAAAACGTGCGCAGCCCTCGCTCTGTTGTCCAGAAGTTGGTGAAAGAAGTTATCTACCGGCAGTAGTTTATTACTTCGTTATAACTTTATTACTAACGTTTCTTCATCGCTAAGTCGTTATCGTTAACGATAACGTTTAGCGATGTGCGGGGTCTCAGTTATTATAAATAGTACTAGTTCCATAGTCTCGTACTTCTACACTTCAGTGTAGTCGGAGCGTTTTGCTATACAAAATTCAAGGCCTCGCTTGTGTAAGGCAATGTTGGCTACAATCGTAATACTTGTTTATTGATATTTTTCATACCGCTTTCAATGCTATCTTTGTAGAAAATTGTGCATACACAGAAGTGCAAATAACACGATATAAGTAAATTTAATAGCTGATTGTTGCTTGACTATTAGTTTTGTTGTCGTCCGCTTATTGGCGACGAGTCACGAGTGTACGGGTGCAGGTGACGATATCGGCGGCGTACTGGCTGGTGAACCGCGTGGGGCTGCCGCTGGTGTTCCGCGCGGAGGGCGCGGGCGAGGCGGCGGGGCAGGGCGACGAGCACGAGCTGGCGCGGGCGCGCGCGCCGCTGCTGTTCGCCTTCGCGGAGGCCGACGCCGGGCCCACGCTCAGCGTGCGCCTCGGCCGCGCCGTCGCGCCCAACCCGGAGGTAACTGCCGGCCGGGCCGAGGCCGAAGCCGACGCCGGGCTCAAGAGAAAAAAAAACGAATCAGAGAGACGTCGGGTATTTAATAGGTCCAATTACATCTTCTTCTTCTTCAGGCTATATTTGTCCACTGCTGGACATAGCCCTCCCCTAATGAGCGCAAGGCTGTGCCATTATTGGGGGGTAGTGCCCAAAATCCCCACGCTGGGCATGCGAATGGGAGATCGCAGTTTGGTGGAATCGTACTGCATTACATAGTCCCAATGTGCTACCTGTCGTATTTCGTTGCTGGTCAAATGTTACTTTCGTAAATTTCTCAAGTCTGTTCGTTGAGTATTTTGGTTATTTAGCGTAAGCGCATCTCTATTAACCTTCAACGGGCACATTAAAAACGTCATCTCCACTGATCTGTACGTCGTTGTAACTCCATGATGGTGTCTAAATTTTTCTCGTTTCATTGATGGACACGGCGTTTAATTTTACATTTAATTTGTCGCTCGACAGTGGTGCTCGCCGTTCGGGCTGGGCCCGGGCGTGACGGTGAAGCGGCTGGAGGCGGGCGCGGGCGGCGCGGAGGGCGCGGGCGGGGAGCGCGTGTTCGACGTGGGCGTGTGCGTGCGCGCGGGCCGCGGCCGCTACCGGCGCACCAACATCGTCACGCTCACGCCGCGCTACCAGCTGCACAACAGCACGCCGTACACGCTGCAGTTCGCGCAGAAGTGCTGCGCCACCACGCTCGTACGTAGCCGTGCCAGACCGCACACACCGCTACTTTCCCGTCTTTTCACTTCGACTTGGCTAGTTCCGACGAATACTTTCGTCGGTATTAAAAACATGGGCTACGAGACCCGTGAGCTTAACTTTGCGGTATGCATAGTCAATGCGGCAACCTAGAATGGTGTATGATGATAGCTCGTGCAATTACGTAATGACTTTTTCAAAAGCTATTTGTTTGTATTTCGTAAGCTGATGATTCTCAAATCTGAATACATAAATACTAAGCCAATTGAGTAATGTCGCGAACCATACATCATTTATGAAAATGCCAGTCGAATACGTGAGTTTGAGAGATAATATTATATCGTCACAGAACGACCCGGGCGCGATATCGACGCACGTGACGGCGACGCCGGGCTGCTACCTGCCGTGGCACTGGGCGCGGCGCGAGCGGCCGCTGGAGCTGTGCGTGCGCGTGCTGGACGAGGGCGGGGGCGGGGGCGGGGAGGGGCGCGCGCGCACGTGCTGGTCGGGCGGCGTGCGCGTGCGCGCGGGCGCGCCCGTGACGCTGGCGTGCCGCGAGGCGCGGCGCGGCGGGTACGTGTTCGTGCGCGTGGAGGCGGTGGCGCAGGCCGCCTCGCTGTTCGTGGTGCTGACGGACGCCGAGCGCGTGCCGCCGCCGCTGCGGCTCGACAACTACTCGCCCGTCGCCATCATGTTCCATCAGGTTCGCACTCCTACACATTACTTACATTCATATCTGTACCCCTTTATTTGTATACTTTTTTTACCTAAACAATGAATTTTTAAGATACATTTTCTTCACTTTACTTGGTAATTAATAAATAAAATGAAAAACTCGTTTTGTCAATACACATTCGTTAACTTTCTTCACCAAATAGATATGTGTTTATTTTCTTCTTACCATGGAGAAAGGCAAAGCGAAAAGGCAATAATGGCTTTAAGTTAAAAAGACTACATTCTCTTAAGATTTTCAATAAAATTATGTTTTATTGAAAATCATCTCGATTTTCAATACAATCGAAAAATGTATGACCGAAACGGATTTTGAAAAACCTATTTAGAGGCTAAAAATTTCACCCATGCCGGGATTCGAACCAGCGCCCTCTGGCTATCCGTGCCAGCGCTCTTTCCAACTGAGCTAATGGGCGACTCGCCGGCACCAGTGAAATTTTGAACCTCTTAGATTATCGGATTATCAGTAATGAAAGCTAAGCCCGGTAACGGTCCCCGGCAGGCGGGCTGCACGGAGGAGTGCGTGGTGGGCGCGCGCGCGTCGCTGGCGTGGGCGCTGCCGGAGCCGGAGGGCGCGGGCGCGCTCAGCCTGCGCGCGCCCGGCGGCCCGCGCCGGACCGTGCCGCTGCAGCCGCTGCCCGCGCGGCACGACGCCGGCTACCAGAACTTCATCTACATCGCCTTCACGCACAAGTCAGCCCGCCCGCTTAATACGCTTACTACCCACCGTTTACGATTCAAACTAGACCTTCCCGAAGCACATCATTTCTTTCGGTTCTTGTATTTCAAATTGGCCGTGAACAAAATTATGCAGTTTTCCACTCGAACAAACACGCGGCTATTACTCGTTTATTAAAAGATTAAATGTAATTAATAAATAATCGCGATTGGCCCCCGACTTTTTGAAATCATGGGCTGTTAACCTATCACGAAACACTAACACGATTGACAAAGCATAGCGGATTTTATGAATGCTACTTTTTGACAACTCAACTTAGCTCTCTTTTCATTATGTCCCCACCGAGGGGCAAGGGTTTTTTCCCTGAGGAAAGTATAGACTATATTCCACCACGGGGGCCAAGTCCGGATTGGTGATGGTTTGCAATACTAGTGGCTGGTCTTACTGTCAGAAGTTTTTAAGCCGCCTTAAGGCATCTGACTTGGCTTGACGATTACCATCTATCGACGGCAGTCGGCACCAACTGTTTAACGTCCATTGCGAAGCACGGACTCGCTCGGAAATATGCCACAAGCGTTAGTCATAGACGGTTTACTCATCCATGCACTGAACGCCCCCTGTGTTGCTTAACAAGTAACCGGGGCTACGAGCGATTCTCGTTTGCTTAGCAGTAAAACATGCGAGCCGATAGTGATCGATGTTTGGCCGGTGCCCCGACAGGGAAGTGAGCGGCGACGCGCCGCCGCCGGCGTCGCTGCCGACGGCGGCGCCGGAGTCGGAGGAGCTGGTGCTGGAGGTGCCGGCGGGGTCCAGCCGCGTGGTGCTGGCGCGGCGGCGCGCCGGCGAGCGCGCGCAGCTGTGGCGGCCGGCGGCGGCGGGCCGGCTCGTGCACGAGGGCAGCAGCCCGCCGCAGCCCGCGCAGCCGCCCGACGCCGCGCACCTGCAGGTCACGCCCCACCCCGACGCTCGCCCATTGACACACTCACATGAAAGAACTGCCTCCCGACTTGCAAGACTCATTGAAGATTATAAAAATACTTATCAACTAGTAATCCCAAAGGCCTGCGCAGACGAGGGACTATCTCTTGGGTACTTTTTCGTCCGTCGATATAGACCTCTTATAAATTGTATCGAATAACGCACACGAAGGACTAAAAGTACCCTTTACAAAAAGTCCCTCAAGTTATCGAGGACATCAAGAGACCGGACTTTAAGCGACATTGTTATTATTTTTAAGTAGACTTTTAATCATTAAATGTATAGATGATGTTTTTGTAATGTTTAAATACATGTTACAAAGCGTTACCTGTACGTCCCTGTTTCTAAGCTAAATTCGAATATAACACATCGGTACCAGTAACAACTTATTACATCCACTGGTGATTATAATCAAATTTATGTTCACACCAACTTTCACAATCCTCTGCGATTCCCATCCGAAATTTGCCGACTAATCGGTTCCTCTATCGGACCACATCGAGCATTACAAGTCATCATGCCTCATCCCCAGTAAATGAGCGTGAATGTGGTGTCGGTACGTTGGGCGCAGGTGCTGGACATCGAGGGCCCGGCGCCGCGGCCGGGCTGCCCGGCGGCGCTGGCGCTGCGGCGCGCGGACGCGCGGCGCGCCTCCACGCAGGCCTGGCGGCTAGTGGGCGGACGCATGCAGTGCGCGCACGAGACGCTGGCGCTGCAGGCGCCGCGCGTGCCCGGTCAGTCGCCCCAGCGCCCTGCCTTCTTATAAAGCTACTAACCACGTCGGTCCGACATATGCTACGCACGAGACGCTACGTGTCTCCATTTGTGTACTTATTCAGCCTATACCACATGCGCCACGCAATTGCACGTAATATAAAATTCTGGCAAATCAAACTTGATTAGGACTCATGATGAAACATGTAATATCAAATTCACTAATGTCGTGATGATAAAGTTTTATTTATTTTCGTTTATCGTTTTCAAGTTCAGACAAACAGATTTGTGAAAACAGCGTCTGACACGAATCACATTTTAAGACAAATATGCACTCCGATAAGGCATATCACCCAGCCTATGTTGGATCGGTGTGGTTTAATTTTAATTTTTATATACAACATGGAATAGCAGTAGTCACGGGACTGTGACCCATCCGAGTGATTGATTCCAATTACTCGGTCGAGTGATTCCAATCACTCAGTTCCATGAGGCTACGAGCCGAGTGATCTAAATGCAATACGGCCTATAGCATAGCTATTTCGATCGAGGAAAAGGAGTTTATGCCACACCTGGCAATAAAGTGGCTTTTCCGCACGCTGCGCGTACGGAAAAATACGCTTTCTGACCAAGTGTAAACATAAAAAGATGTACACAACACGGGAGGTAATAAAGAAAGCTCTCGATCGCATATTTACGTCTCTCGCTTGCAGCTCGGGCTGCAAACTTCTGCGATCTCCGCCTTGCTTTGTATTACCACCCTAGTTGTGTAATGTACTATTTTCGTTGGTAGAGTGCTAACAGGTTGTATCGTGCGTGCAGGCGCGCGCGTGGTGCTGGGCATGGTGTCTGGCGCGCCGGGCGGCGGCGTGCCGGCCGAGCAGGCCGTGCAGTGGCAGTCGCTGCGGCCCGGCTCCGGACACCTGCACATACACCTCTACGCCGACGGGCCCACCAAGGTGCTCAAGATCGTCGACGCCAAGGCGCCGGTACGTACTGCGCGGCTCATCGGGCTGCTTTAATCGTGTCTTAGGGTTTGGCTGATACTGAATAGATTTTTGAAATAGTTGCGGTACTGCACGTTTAATTTCACCGACCGTTTTGTGTGAATAGCTAGCTTCCAACTGATGGTTTACCGGTTTAAAAATAGTTAATCCAAAACCAACCAATCGATATTAGGCTTAGCATTGTTTACGATTGTAAAACTTGTTAACATAAATTTCGTCGTCGGTGATAAGAGATTATTTTGGTGTACTAGTGCTTACGCGGCCTGTTGTAACCTTATGTGTTTATAATTCATATCGCTTACCTTTTTATCTACGTGGCTGAAACACCCCTGAATAATGATTTGTCACCTAAAAAAATGAGAGTTCCTAAATTGCAAGCATGTTGCTTGAAATCTGTGATCGTCATTTCACTCATTAAGATAATCTGGAGCTCTATTTTTGAATCATTCGTCTCGCGTCGAGCGCTCGATTTCTACTGATTTTCGTTCGACATACGAAATTCCGTATTTTTGAATCACTCGACTGCAACGAATGGTCCCTAACACTCGTCTCGTATGTCGATCGATAGATTAATTGTCAATATTTGTGTCAATTTCAAATCGAGGTATTTGTGCCGAATTGATTTTTTGCTTCGACATTTTCGAACAAAAACAAACCAAAGTGTTATTATTTACGATCTATGACAGTGTTTTGTTTGTTTTGCAACTAAAGGCAAAGATTTTTCATCTAAACAGCCAATAAAACCAAATATCTTACGTTCCGTTTCCGTTACGTTAGTTTCTGGTTTTTGTAATATCTGCGTGGAACGGATCAAATACAATACTTCAATTTGTACTGGCAACACTTCAGGCGAACGATTCAAAAATACGGAAAAACGAGATCATGCGACTTAGAAGACGAGCGTGACTTATGTCGCATTCGACGATACAATTTCATACGAGTGATTCAAAAATACAGCTCCTGATGTCCGTTCTTCGGCTGAATATAGGAAGCGGTGATAACTGGTCGGACCCCCTCAGGAGTCGGGGTGGCTGGAGGGCGCGTCGGCGGCGGAGGCGGCGGGGGCGGGGGCGGGCGCGCGGCGCGAGTGGGGCGCGCGCGTGTCGCTGGGCGCGCTGGGGCTGTCGCTGGTGGCGCGCGCGCCGGCCGCCGAGCTGCTGTACGCGCGCTTCGAGCGGCCCGCCGCGCACCTCGCCGCCGGGCCCGCCAGCGCGCACCTCACGCTCTCCGTCGACGACCTGCACTTCGATAACCAGCTGATCGGTACCCGCTCAGCCTTCCTGACTGCTTAGTGCGAGTTTGACAGATCCAATCGCATAACTTTACTACCGCGTTAATCGAGCATTGAGTAGTGAGTATGAGTAAGTTAACCGTTCGAACTGGCAAAACGCTGTCACAGTACAACTCGCACTCGCGTTTATTCGTGTTTTGGCTGGTAAACGTGTTCACTTCTCAACGTAAACCATTACAACTCGCACTCAGCAATTTTAATTTTCATACTTGTCGCTAGGTGGCGCTTCCCCGATGCCATAGAAATATGAGTTTACGTTAACGCGATCGAGTAGTTAAAAAACTCGCACTAAGCACTCTGCACTAAATAACCCCATCGACTTTAAGGCTGAAACAAATTGCGTCGTGCCTGCTCCGCGCGTCCGCGCCGCCGGAACTTATTGGGACTCGCGTACGACCTGCGACGTCTGTGACGTTGTTGTCATCCGAGTCACCCGTCGACGGGTCATCCCCCTTTTGGATAGGCGGTGTGGTGCCTAGACACGGCAGACGACTATTATTATATTGTTTAATCAAGCCAGTTTCGATAAATAATATGAAAAAGGGTCATTTTATCATAATATTGTCGCGGTCCCCTCTTGAACCATCTAGAATAGAGCCTTCTGGAAGCCTATAGAATAGTCGCTGCTTCGTTTTAGTAAGGCAGCAAGGAATAGTGACTCGTACGTCTACTAGGATAAGGCTCACAACTCGACAAGAAGTTGTTCTAGAGTCGTTGCCACGTGCACCGAATAAAGGTACTTGCGGGAATGTTCGAAAACTCCTGCCGGCGGGTATAAATAGCGACCGCCGCGGTTCAGTTTGGACTTCGTTATCAACCCTTGTATGTCCCCACTGCTGGGGCACGGGTCTCTTTCTGCCTCGCAGGAAGGTTAGGCCATACTCCACCACGGGCGCCAAGTCCGGGTTGGTGGAGGATTGTAAGACAGTGGCGGGTCTTACTGTCAGAAGTTATGAAGCCGCCCATAAGGCCTCTGACATGGCTTAACGACTGCCATTATATGACAGCCGGCACCAACGGCTTAACGTGCCTTGAGAAGCACGGAAGCGCTCGGAAAAATGCCATTAGCGGTAGTCACGGAACGCTCACCCATCCCGTACGTGACTGCCTGTTGTTGCCTAACCAAGTGATTGATTCCAATCACTCGGTTCGCCTAGGCCACGAGCGCTTCACGCAGTTTGGACTTGCGAAGAGTGAACTTCGAGCGAACCTACCTGCGAAGCTAGAGATAATTTACGATCTCAACGATACTATTGGACTTCGACTCTCGAATCTTCGTGTCGGGATGACCTGCAGACCAGACCCTGCGTGAATAAATCTTAAGAGGTTGTCATTGGCGTTTTACCTCCAAATTTTAAAAAGCTTTAAAAACAAAGCAATTGTAAATACATGAGTCTTTATGTAATCCGGCAGACACCCCGTCGCCCGTGCTGCTGTACTGCCCGCCGCTGGCGGGCGCGGGGGGCGCGGGGGGCGCGGCGTCTGCGCCGGCGCTGCACGCGGCGCTGGAGCTGCTGCACGCGCCGCCGCAGCGCTACAACGCGCGCTTCCTGCGACACTTCATCGTCTCGCTGCGCCCGCTCGCCGTGCGCCTAGAGGAGCGGTATGTTGTCTCAACCTGGGTTTTTTCAATAATTGCTGCCGTTCCTGTTACTTTTTTCTTCCACCACCGCCCTACAACCTACAAAATCTGCTGTGCGACAAAATTGAGTTGCACACGCTCTCCTTCGCTCGTACATAATGACCTTGATATTAGATTATTTATTGCACAACAAGCATATACAAATACAAGTATGCTTGTCGTGCAATAAATAATCTAATAAGGCGAGCTTAATACTAATTAGTATTTTCCTCCAGCTAACCTTGGGTTACGTGGATAGTAGTGCGAGTAGTGCCCGGAGAGAGTTATTGTAAATAATCATCATAATATAATTTAATAGCATCGTATAAGTAAAAAAAACTTATCAATATACCGAAGGATAACATAAATACTCAGGTCTTTATGACGTTAATAAGGAACCGCGCACAGTTACATATTCGAAGACGTATGTTGTTTTTGAACTAAAACTTTCGTAAGAACAACACATTGTAGACTTTTAGTCCGGATTTACTTACAGGTGTTGTTATATCGGAAAAGTCCGACCAGGTTTCGCTCCGATTCGCAGAGCTTAATCATGGTGAGCAGAGACGGAGCTCGCGTCGTCGGTTGCTTGTCTCACACTGATTAAGCTCACCATGATTAAGCTCTGCGAATCGGAGCGAAACCTGGTCGGACTTTTCCGATATAACAACACCCGTAAGTAAATCCGGACTAAAAGTCTACAACGTATGTTGTTTTTGAGAGGCAAAAGCCAACGAGGCAACGAGACCCGTGAGCTCGCCTGTGCGCGGTGCACAGTCGGCTATACGACGACCTACAAAGCGTACGCTTCTAACCCGTCCACGACGTAAGTGAGGTAGTCTCGTACGGTGGCGTGACCGGCGGTGTTGGCGGCAGGCTGCTGCTGAAGCTGTGCGCGTGGGCGGCGCTGCCCGGCGACGCGGCGGCCACGGAGGAGCCCGACGAGGTGGAGGAGCAGACGCGCCGCCTGCTGCACGAGCTCACGGCCGCGCGCGCCACCAGATACTACATCGGCCTCGTCAAGATCATCCCCAGCCAGGTGCGCGCCCCTGCCAGTATTGTTCACTGGCACTGGCAAGCGGATGAGCCTGTGTATATGTACATAGGCTGAAAAACCGTTCTAAATACAGGTGGTTTCGGGGATTACCCCCTAAATACAAACTTATAAACTTTAATTCTTCATAACATTGGTGAAGATTCCACAAAACACTACACTTTGAGATGATTGCCATGTCATATTAGTTTTGTTTGTAATGTCCTCGCGTGTCGAGTCCGATATGTAAGTAATCATGCTATTAAATGTCGACTATTTAACAAAATGTACCTACTTTAATTTTGAAATACTTGCGTTGTATAACAAAAATATTTGTACCTTGGCAGTAAGTCTTGGCTTGAAAAGGTTACATAAAATAAGATACCTCTTCCTAATACTACATTATGCTGGGATGTAGTGATGTAAATAATGTTTGTTTAAAAGTTTTTGAATCTGTCTAATCAATAAATCAATCGGTCCATCACTGCTGAAATATCAACGTCAAGAATCAAAAATCAAGTGCATCCACCAGTTGCGACTTTCGGTCGCTACTTTCACTAGGTGTCCTGATTTCAATCTTACACTTTTTACATTTGTAAATATGGTATTCGTCATGATTATTTCTGGCCATAGACTATGTTCTCCACCATCAATACATTTCGTATTCAGCTACCAAATCTTTTGTTGGATTACTTTTCTTTCTCTTAGATCTTATCGGTGTAAAAACGCCTAGAAATAGTAACATGCCAAAATGGAAAATACCGATGATGTGCTTATGACTGTAAATTGTGTGCGTATGCCAGATCCGGCTGTCAATGTGTACGGCTAATAAGCTGGAAGGCTCACTTGCGGCGCTGAAGCGGCGGCTCGGGCTAACCTTCATCCGCTTCGAGGACGCGGCCGTGGAACTGGAACCCTTCGAGCGCACTCACGCCTTCGAGACGCCCGCCTACCTCGCGCAGCTGCTCGTCAAGCATTTCCGTGACGTAAGTAATTTCATTTATATTAAAGAATAATAATTTCCACTCTTCTTAAAATCTCTTTCGCTCGTAGTGTGTAGTGTAATAATCGTAAAATTGTGAGTAGGTATACCTTTGACAAATTTGGTCTGCTGTCACTAAATTTGTTCAATAAATCGCAAACAGGAGCTGAAGTGGCAGGCGGCGAAGATCCTGGGCTCGGTGGACTTCCTAGGCAATCCGCTGGGCTTCGTGGCCGACGTGTCCGAGGGCGTGTCCGGTCTCATCTACGAGGGCTCGGTCGGCTCGCTCCTTCAGCACGTCACGCATGGCATCTCCAACTCTGCAGCCAAAGTCACAGGTATAAATCCACACAGACTGACTTTACGAGCTCGTTCATTTAGCACGCCACTCTCCAAGGCATGTACAATGCCGCCGCCAATGCCATAGGCACCTGTTTCACCGGACAACTCTTGGGTTTTTTTCAGATTCGCTGGTGAGGTGTTCTATTAACACAAAAAATATTACAAATGACATTAAATTTTTAATTCGCTTCAATATATGAGTTTACGGATGGGTTTACCTAATAAACACTAAAGTTATACATAGATAAATTGATGATTTATTTACTCACCACGCACACGCACTCATACAGAGGGTCATGAATATCGGTTTGAGCTGCGTCAAAACGGCCTAAAGGATGTTGTTTCTTCCCGCAGAGTCGCTGGGCGACGGGCTGGAGCGGGTGGTGGTGGACGAGGCGCACGAGGAGACGCGGCGCCGCATCCGCAGCGCCGGCGCCGGCGCGCACCTGGCCGCCGGCCTGCGCGGCCTCGGCCTCGGCCTGCTCGGTGCGTACTGCTCTTGCCTGACATACCGATGATCTAATTCTTACGTTTCATTCTTCTGGATTTGCTAATCAGTGTAAGACACTCGTTGAATGTCACCCAGGGTGTGCCAGACGTACAGGCTCATTGAGTACGCTTTCGGGGAGGTTACTTTTATGCCGGGTTTATTCAGGGTTTCGTTTATTCCTTTTGAGGTATCGACGCCTAGGGAAATAAAAACAATGCATACCGATATTTCAGCACTTTTTTCTGCACTTATTGCCGTTTGTACGGACTAGAACTGTACAGTTTTCTATGTCACCGTACTGATGACTGCTCTGCTCACTATGCATATCTCTACACAAAGAAAAGATTCACAAATCCTGTAGAGCTGGCGTTCCGCAAGACCTCTTCTCGGATCCTTTGGTTGTAGTAAACGAGGGATAGAAAGATAAATAGGTTATTATTATAATATGCAATACTTTATACTTATTTTCTATATGTATTGCATATTACGCTAGTTGAACCAAGGTTATTCTTTGGATTTATGTTAAAAGTTTTAAAAGACACTGATTTTTGGCCTGAAAACACAATTTAATATAAGATACCTCTTCATAGAACTAAGTTACGCTGGGTAGTAGTGATGTAAATAATTGTACATTGGTAGTCATCTGATCGACACACACGCTGGTGCGTTGCATGTGGTTGTGTTGACGTGTGGTGTTGGCGCGCGCAGGCGGCGTGACGTCGCTGGTGAAGCACAGCTACGAGGGCGCGCAGGCGGAGGGGCTGCCCGGGCTGCTGGCGGGCGTGGGCAAGGGGCTGGTGGGCACCGTGACCAAGCCCGTGATCGGCGTGCTGGACCTGGCCGCCGGGGCCGCCTGCGCCGTGCGGGACACCTCGCGCCGCGCCGACAAGGTGCGCCCTCGCGCCTCTTGTTTCTTACCTACTAAATACGGCTGTTGCGGCTCGCGCATTAGTATATTTCATTACAGGTGCGAAAAGGCTGTCGTTGCAAAGAGTTCCGACAAATTGCAATGACGCTTCCGCACGTGTCCTGAACGACTATTTTTAATACAGTTGCGAAAAAAATAAGCAATTTAATAATGAAAAATTATTTGGAAAATGGCGCCAAGCGTAATAGTACATTACACAACTAGGGTGGTAATACAAAGAAAGGCCGAGATCGCAGAAGTTTGCGGCCCGAGCTGCAAGCGAGGGACGTAAATATGCGATCGAGAGCTTTCTTTATTACCTCCCGTGTTGTGTACATCTTTTTGTCTACACTTGGCCAGAAAGCGGCTTTTTCCGTACGCGCAGCGTGCGGAAAAAGCCACTTTAATGCCAGGTATGGCATAAAAGAATATAAGCAGAGATTTTTTTTTCTTCACCCATTCTGGTAGGCAAAGGGAACCATGCCTAAACAGCCAGTCTTCAGTAGGATTTTTTTATTGATATGAAATGAAAATAAAATTTAATGAGATGAGATGAAATGAAACCTAACCTAACTCATTCAGTCAAATCATTAAATCTGATATTGAAACAAATTAGTAGCTTCTTTTTAAAAATATACGTATTTGTATGAATCATAAAAACTTCTTTATATTTTTTTAAGTAAAAACTTCATGGTTGGTTTTCCTTTTTAATAGACATTATTTTGACAGTTGGGAAAGAGAACGCACGAGTGCGGGAAAGGTAAAAAGCCCTAGTGTGTAATAGTACACATCCCACACGCTATACGTCGCTGCAATACGCCACTTTTTAAGCAAATGTATTAAAAAGATTTAATCAGCCAGTGGTATTCCCGCGGGTGTCGTAAAAGGCGACTAAGTGATACAAACCGGGGCGGCAGCGCCCCCTGCTATACAATTCCACCAAACTACGATCCCCAACCCGAATGCCCAGCGTTGGGATTACGGGCATTACCCCCCAATGATGGCACAACCTTGCGCTCATTAGGGAAGGGCTGTGTCCAGCAGTGGACTAATAAAGTCTGATGAAGAAGTGGTATAATAGTTGTAAAATTAAAACTTTTTATTTTGAAATAAAATCCGGCACCACTGAAAAAATTATACTAGGTTTGTCTGTTTCAGGGTTAAATTGGATTATGTATATATTTTGAGTTTTGCTAAAATCGTCTATAACACACATTGGGTAGATTAAGGAGTTCTCGTAAAGTTCTAGGCTCATTAGCGCCACCGTTGAATAAAAATCATATCTTCTTTTCCAGCTCGTCATCGCAAAAAGTGTCTTTCAAATTCTCTCGATCATGGAAATAGTGATTTTTCGGATCAATTTTAAGCTGTTGTCACGCGGAATCTTCTCTCTCTTTCATTATTAGAAAATAAATGTTTGTATTCAGAAAAAGGGGTGGTAATTGTTGGTGGTCCCATCGGTTGTCGGGGTGGGTAGGAAACAAATGTTTGTGTTCAGTAAAGAGGTGTGGTAAATAGCGTGTTTTAAAAACCTATTTAGAGGCTAAAAATTCCACCTAGTCCGGGATTCGAACCCGCGATCTCTGGTTATCCGTGCCAGCGCTCTTACCAACTGAGCGGCTTACCAGAATTAATGAAATTTCGAACGTCTACACTATTCTCTGTATTACGTACAGGCAGCGATATCTGGCTGAAGTAGATTGCATCACTTACAGCCCCGACTACCTACTTTGCAGTTAGGTTTTTACATCGGAATGATATCGCTGTAATAGCCGATTATACTATTTTTTTTATTTTATTACATGATTATACTATTTTTTTATTTTAATTTTATTTTGTTTCTTAGCCTCTAAATAGGTTTTTAAAATTGTCCTTAGCACGGGTTAGTGCATTAATAATAAAATAGTATAAATAGCGTGTCGTGCGTGGGCAGTGGGTGCCGGGGCGCGCGCGGCTGCCGCGCTGCGCGGCGGGCGCGGGCGCGCTGCTGCCGCGCTACAGCGGCGCGGCGGCGGCGGGCGCGCGCCTGCTGCAGCAGCTCAACGGCCAGGCGCGCGGCGACCTGTTCCTGGCCAGCCGGCCCGTCAGAGACTGCCCGCACGACATCCGCGCGCTGCTCTCCACGCAGTACCTGCGCATCTTCACCTGCAAGAACGACGTGCCGCACCTCGTCATGGAGACGCACCTCAGGTCGGCGCCCCGGCGCCCTACGTGCGCTTTAACTTTTAATAAGAGGAGGGACGACGGACAGCCAGGGGGATGTCATTAGAATTGAATTGTTAGATGGACAGATAAATCATTTATTTCCAAAAGATAAATACGTATTCAAAGTATTACATTTTAAATATAGAGCCAGGAGCTGAAAAAGACTAATTGAAGTAGTCCTGTTACGTAGATACGTTGCTATAAAGCTAACTATTTTAGTGTGAACTAAATTATAAATTTTATAGCAGTAAAACATAAGTCTCTGGGATGAAAAAAGAGACCCAACTTCGATTACCAGTGCGAGCTTGTACCGATTTCTTTGTTTTATAAATTATATAGATTTGTGAAAGTTATAGCAGTAAAACCACTAGCTAACGATAAAAGAAAACATCGTAGGGAAACCATGTTTTCCTTCACATTCAAATATATCACCGCTTGAAATTGCCAATCCACGGTAATTAAACCCATACTATCTCTCTGTGAGAAGGCTTGTGCCCTGCAGTGGAACGTTTAGAGGCTAAAAAAAGGATAACAACACCTTATTTGTCTTGCCAAAAAAACGAACAACACGTTGTAATTACCAAGTTTGACCAATGAAGTATTCATCCAGTACACTTTGCATGTTAATAATAAAACAATTTGTGTACAGCAACCTAGTGTCGTGCGTGGCGGTGACGTCGGGCGGCGCGCACTACGTGGAGCTGGGCGTGCGCGGGGGCGGCGGCGGCGGCGGGGGCGCGGGCGGTGAGGCGCTGCGGCGGCCGCGCGTGCAGTGCGACAGCGCCGAGCTGGCCGCCTGGGTGGCGCGCCACGCCGCCTACGCCAAGCAGCTCTACCACGAGACCGCGCACACCCTCCCGCCCACCGACTCCCCCGAAGACTAGGCCCGACTCGACCCGACCACCTCCAGTTCGATGCTAGAGCCTGACCAGTTTCATGCAGCTACTTGGCGAGTTCGATGCGATAAACTTCGGTCTATTTATTCTTACTTGTCCAATTTAGTAAACAAGATTCTACCCTTAAACTGTGACTTTTTAGTCCAAAACTGCCATATTTCCATAAGAAATATGCCAGGTCGAAGTTACCTGGAACACTCTTTTAGATAACACGCTGCCAATTTTATAAACATAGTTCATGGTAGTTCATGAATCTGCGAGAAAATGTCTAGTTTAGGCATCTCATCTCAATTTTAAGGTTAGAATCTTGTTTACTGAATTGGACAAGTAAGAATAAATAGACTGTAGCTAGTTCAATCGAACAACCTGGACAGCTCAATTTGGGAAACTGCTGGCTAGTTTAATACGGCGACCTGAAGAGTTCAATGCGAGAACCTGTCGAGTTTCATGCCAGAACCTGACGAATGAATATGCTAAACTACCTAGGTCGACCTATAAATGTAAGACACCCGACGCATGAACCTTTGAGTTCGACGCGAGAATCAATAGAGATAAATGCGATAACCTGGCGCAATTATTGCGAACGCTAGGTACGGTCAAGTTACAGCGAAGTAGATACGAGTACAGTTGCGTGAGGCACATGGCTTATCGCATCGTTGTAAACTATATCAAATAGAACATGAGAGCATCACACAGAGCACCTTTCCTCGTCGTCTTAGCGTGGAATTATTAGTATATACTTGGACCGTATACAAGGATACCTCTTTTCAAATACCGCTATGGTAAAATACTATGTTTTGAACAATATCAAAAAAGTCCAATATCAAAAATGTTTAACTAATGTTATTCGAAATTTTGCTATGAGAGAACTCTTAGCGACGTAATTAATACGGCATTAACTATATAGCGCAACCTGAAAGACCTAAAGCTTCTTGTCTCGGTTAGCAGCAAATGTATAAAATGTTCAATGGCAATTTATTAAGACTTATTTGTAGTGTAAAAAATGTTTGTATGAAATTGGTGTAAATAAATACGTACTGTTAGCTGGAAGTGTGATTCGTATAACGATTTGATTTGTAAAATGTAATAATAGTCGATAAGATTTATTGAAGTCTTGGCTAGTTCCGAGACTCTGTGTTCACATAATACGGTGAGCACGTCCGACTGAGCGTGTACGTTTATATTTATGAAACTCTGTGTCGAGTAGTTAGAATTCCATATCAATATTTGTATTTTGTTACCGAGCGAAAGTGACTTAATGTACGTTAAACAATGCAAAACGCGCGAGGCTGTGATCAATGTAAAAATGACAAAAATATGATTACTTGAATGAGAAAAAAGGTGTGTTATTTGTGAAAAGTATATTTTTACTTATTGTGGTGTTTAAAGATTCTTGAAACAGTATAAAGCAGTTATTATCTCTTCAGTTTTTTGTATTATTATGGAAGTTGGTACTTATGTTGTTCAATATCAGATATTTCTTCTCAGTGTAATATTACTTTGCCAAAGTATATTTTCAGTGATAGTTTAGTCGACGCGTAATAGTTTAATTTATACTTCATAATAGTTAGGTGTTGGTTACAATACATTTTTACAACTTTGCGGAACTGGAAATAATTTATTAATTGTTGGTACGACTGTTGGTTATTGCAATAAACATTTCATATGTGCATGTGCCTTATTTGTTTCATTCTATTTATACCTGGCAGAAGCTGTTGAAGCCTTAGATCATTAGTAGCATTGAATATTCAATGTTAGTAGGTACAACTCAATGTGGCCGACACCGTTACCCCTTTATCAGCGTTGTTGTTTGCGCATATTATTTGCCTTTAAGTGAGCAGAAAAGTGTTGATAAGCGCGGTTCATACTAAGAATCCGAGTAGCGCACTCGAACGCGTTTCAAGTGTCGGTGGCGCGATCAACTAGTGCGGTGCAACTGGTCGCGGGAAGGTCACGCTCACTTTGTCAGTGGCAAGTTGCGCACGCGACTGGTAACCGAAAAATCGGTCACTCGCTTCGAGACAGATAGACGCTGGGATTCAGTCGGCCGCTGGCGATACTAACTCACGTACGTAATGGATTCAACACTTTCAATTACTTAAAATAGATAAAGGTCACTGACATAACCGGCTCTTTTTTGTTTGGGATTTTTTCTCGTTATGTCGACGGCTTGCTTGGTATTGTTGTTGTGTGTTTGTGTTTCGGACCTTACATTGAAAGCACTGGCCTTGCCCGCTAACGCGACAGCCGAGTAAGTAACAAGGTTGATTTTAGCATGCACTGCTTGTGGATCTTTGACTAACCGCGATGGTGAATTTTCAGAATGGCTTCTTTGGACTACGCGAAACTTCCCATGGAGGAGAAGGCTCTCCATGTACCTCCTTTGCAGGAAATCGCTGATGGTAAGTGTATTTTTTTTTCTACCGTCGTTTATTTATACTCTTATAAGTTTCTATGTGATCAAGTGCTTGGGTTTGGCTTTGATGCGAGGTGTGTTGTATTGCAGTGCTGGCGGGAGGACTGGGGGCCAACTTCGAGGTGGTGGAGACGTCGGTGGTGAAGTGCCCAGACCTCACCGCCGCGCCCTTCGACCTCATGGCACCTGGTTCGTAGCACACTACTTTTGGTGATAGCTGAATTTTCTTCATGAAGAATCTATCATTCTCAGGGCTTCTGTTACAATGTAACTGGGTTACCACCAGCAAGGTTGTCTGAAGGTAATTTTTACAATCTACAAAAATATTACGCAATTGTATTTGTTTCACTTAGTAAATAAAATTAAACTGTTAAATCGCTGTTATCGCGCATAAACAAAACCAATTCACTCTGAACTTGACACGCGAGTCAACCGCGTGATATAACTAACAAGATAATTATTCCGCCATACCTTTACAAACTACGAAATATAGTTATAGGTTAAGGACCTATTACATGATATAAGGATTTACGACTGGTATACAATGAACTGATATTTATTAGAAATGAGTCAAACATAGAAATACACCCTGCCCTAATGAGTAAGAATGCAGTGCCCAAAAGTTCTACAAATGTTATGTAGATAGATATTCTTACTCGTTTCTGCAAATAAGTTAATTTACACATTTAGGTACAATCTTATGAGTTCTATGAAACGGTTCTAATCCCGATTATTTATTAGGTAAAACGTGAACGTACCTTATTTCCCGACGTTTCGGCATCGTTACAGTTGCCGTGGTCTCGGGTATATATAACTGAAGTGGCGAGTACAGTCAATTATTGTGGGTAGTCACTTTTAATTTTTCGCAGCTGGGTTACACACAACACTCACTACGCCCACAGACAGGTCCAGTGATAATATTTACTAAGATTCCACGTACTTGAAAGCTTGAACCCATCCTATCTGTTGTTGATTGTTTTTCAATTTCAATTGACGGTAAATAAGGTTATTACGTTTTACCGAATAAATAATCGCGATTAGACCCGTTTAATATAGATATAACTATGTCGGTATGAGTATCGCGAATCATTAAGAAATACTAATACAATTAACGACCTATCGGTAGTAGGTAGGTACTCAGATGTTACAATAAATATGGATCATGCGTTTGTCTAATACTTTGTTTTAGAGCTACGATAGCTTATGATAGCTACCGAAAAATGCAATTAAGTCTTCCAAATGGGCCAGATATCTTCTTGATCTTGTGTGTCTAAGATGGAGATAGAACGGAGGTTGGCCGTTAGCTCTCTTTATCCTTATCCATCTTTTGTCAAGCGAAACTATTCAATGTTGGCTCAAAGCTCCTATAGACGAAAACAATTAGGAGCATCGAGACTTCAACTTCAAGAGTATCTGCCACCTGTATCGGGCTTCCCGTGTAGGCATAACGGGCAACCCGAAGCTGGTGGAGCTGGGCGGGCCGCCGTACCTGACGCCGCTGGTGCAGCGCGACAAGCTGTACGACCTGGCGCGGCTGCTGCGACACCTGCGCCGCGACCCCGCGCTGCTGGTGGGCGCCGGCGCCGGGCCCTGGCCGCACGCCGGCGTCAACTGCGAGGTACTGCCACCACGGTTATAGCTTCTCAGCGACGACGAACAGTCATCGGGGTAACGCTCTAATCCTACCGGCCAACAATTTAATAAATACTCATTGTGGGTATACCACAGTAAGACCAGCCAGTCTTGCAAGCTTGGCCCCCGTGGTTGAGTATGACCTATACCTTCCTCAGGGAAGAGACCCGTGTCCCTCGGTGGGGACATAATGGGTTGACGATTAATGGGTATATGAGCACAGGGTACGACGCTGCATAAAATTGTAGATGTTATGTTAACGCCAAAGGAGGTCCCGGAGAAATGAATTGAAAGTAAATTCCGAGATAACCTACGATTGTATTTCTTCACCAAGGGCCGTTCAAGTGATTTCAATTTGCATCTTGTAGGTTGTGCAGACTAGACCACTTACAAATTACCTAGATAAATAATAAGCTTAGCTAATGACACTGAGAATAAGGTATTATTATTACTGAGGGGATGTATTAGCAAAGGGGAAGATAAAAAGTACCCGGAACCGGCTTGCGTGCATGCAACGATTCATGAACGTTGATGAAGCGAAGGTGATCTATCAGGAACGTGGCAAGTGGCAGTCCCTGATCTCTGCCTACCCCTCTGGGACACATGCGTGAGGTTATGTATGTATGTACTGAGAATAATGAAGTGAACACCTATATGATGTATATTTAAACAGTCAATCCAACGGCACACGACACTATGACGACGACACGTGTAGGCGAGAAAAAATGCATCCCTAAAGATGTAGGGGTACCCCAAAAAAAATTATTCTACAGATTGGTCGGCGTGATTAATGTCTATGCCAAGCAGCAAGTGAATGTACTAATCGTCTCTGAGGTAGGCTGCGGACAGACAGACATGGCGCAACTATTATTCCTTGTCGACTACGGAACCATCTTCTTTTACCGACGACTATTCACTTATACAAGACTTGCTCGACCAGGGCATTATCAACCTGGCGTTGCGCGAAGACACCGTGCATCAGGGCACGCGCATCGTGACCGTGGACCCCGTGGGGGCCGCTAAGGGCAGCTCCAGCTACAAGCAGCAGCGACTGCCCAACACGGAGACGCGCACCGCCCTGCTGGGCAACTATCTGCTCAGCGATGGCCTGCCGGGACAGGTAACTACAGTTGCCAGACAGTCTTGTACCGTGACCGGTATTGCGACCCAGAAAACACCTCGCAAATCTGGACTTGTCATCTTCATCCAACTTTCAAATGATTCCTACGGTTGGCATTTAGACATTATTAAAATGGTTTTTCAATGTTTGCATTATGAATCTCGATACTTGTATTTTGGCAACTGACTGGCACCACAACTAGCGTGGAAGATCCACAACATTCGTCGCCTTGCAGGTGATCAAAGTGGTGGCTAAGAAGCGCGTCGGCGAGTCCAACTTCATCACCGCCATCCGCGAGACCCTGCAAAAACACTATGGCGAGAAGATCGTCGGTGAGTATTTTCAACCCACTGTGTACAAATGCATTATGATAGCGCATCACTCTTTTTACTACTAAACCATACTCGCCAGGTCTGGGCGGCACTTTCCTGCTGCGCGAGGGTAAGGTGAAATTCCACGTGATGCCGGACTTCAGCCGCGAGCCCATCGAGACTGACGCCGACATCGAGCGTTGGCTGCACTTCTTCGAGATGCGCGCGCCCATCGTGCACGTGGGCACGCTCGTCACTGGCGATATGGTGAGTTATGGTGGACTTAGCAGTGCCCATCACGTCACGCACACTTTGTAGTGTAGTGTAGGTTTATTCCTAGTTAACCTATCTTCTGAAGCGCTCGTGGCCTAGTCGAACCGATTGATTGGAATCAATTACTTGAGTTAAGCAACAACAGGGGCGGTCAGGTGCAGGATGGGTGACCGTCCCGTGACTACCGCCAGTGACATTTTTCCGAGCGCTTCCGTGCTTCGCAAGGCAGCCGTTAAACCGTTGGTGCAGGCTGTCATGTAATGGCTGTCGTTAAGCCACGTCAGAGGCCTTATGGGCAGCTTGATAACTTCTGACGGTAGGGCCCGCCACTGTCTTACAATCCACCAACCCGGACTATGCGCCCGTGGTGGAGTACGGCCTAACCTTCCTGCGATGCAGGAAGAGAACCGTGCCCCAGCAGTGGGGACATAAAAGGGTTGTTAGCGATCGATCGAACCTATCTTAAAAAAATATACTCTTACCTATGTTAAAAATTAGTTAAAAATTTAATTGTTATGTACACTAAGTATATACCTATGATTTTATGAATAAATGTTATCTTATCGTAGGACAAATTTACTTTTAATTTAGGTACTCATGGACCTCACGCAAGACAGGACTCAGTTCAACCCATTTATTAATGTTTTATTCATATAACGCGCCATTGTAAAGCTGGTAGAGACATAGTTAAGACGGTTATCTTTGTCCGCAGGGCCTGGACCTGCGCGTGCAGCACTTCCACGGCTGGGGCGCGCACGGCGACGGCGGGCACTACCACTACGACACGACGCCGGCCGCCGCCAGCTACGAGGGGTACTTCGTGCCCGCCGCCGCCGTGCTGCGCGTGGACCGGCCCCACGAGACGCACGCCGTCGGCCGCGACTAGCCGACGGTCTCCCGCGACTAGCCGACGGTCTCCCGCGACTAGCCGACGGTCTGCCGCGACTAGCCGACGGTCTCCCGCGACTAGCCGACGGTCCCCCGCGACTAGCCGACGGTCCCCCGCGACTAGCCGACGGTCCCCCGCGACTAGCCGACGGTCCCCCGCGACTGCCTTACAGTCTGTTAATGCCGCTATACGACAACAAATGCACGAACGCGTCAATTTACAGAAATTCACCTCTAGGCATAATATAGGACCGAACCGTGCATTTATCATTGTAAACAATAATTCTCTTAACAGATTCGAGTCCCATCAGTGTGTGTTAAAAATGTAGTCTGATTTAACCCTTAACACAACCTCACTCCTCAAAACAGAATCATCATCTTCTTCAAGCTATATTAGTCCACTACTGGACACAGCTCTCCCCCAATGAGCGCCATAGCGCAAGGTTGTGCCATCATTGGGGGTAATGCCCATAATCCCCACGCTTGGCATGCGGGTTAAACAAAACAGTGCTAATTTAAAAACCTATTTAGAGGTTAAAAATTTCACCCATGCCGGGATTCGAACCCGCAACCTCTGGCTATCCGTACCAGCGCTCTACCAATTGAGCCAATGGGCGACTCACGGCATCAGTGAAATTTCGAACCTCTTTACAATATTCTCTGTATTACGTACAGGCAGCGACATCTGACTTAAGCAAATTGCATTACTTACAGCCCCGACTACCTACTTTGCAGTTAGGTTTAACATCGGAACGATATCACTGTACCCACATGATTACACTATTTTTATTTTTAATGCACTAACCCGTGCTAAGGAACAAATTTAAAAACCTATTTAGAGGCTAAAAATTTCACCCATGCCGGGATTCGAACCCGCAACCTCTGGCTATCCGTACCAGCGCTCTACCAATTGAGCCAATGGGCGACTCACGGCATCAGTGAAATTTCGAACCTCTTTACAATATTCTCTGTATTACGTACAGGCAGCGACATCTGACTTAAGCAAATTGCATTACTTACAGCCCCGACTACCTACTTTGCAGTTAGGTTTAACATCGGAACGATATCACTGTACCCACATGATTACACTATTTTTATTTTTAATGCACTAACCCGTGCTAAGGAACAAATTTAAAAACCTATTTAGAGGCTAAAAATTTTTCACCCATGCCGGGATTCGAACCCGCAACCTCTGGCTATCCGTACCAGCGCTCTACCAATTGAGCCAATGGGCGACTCACGGCATCAGTGAAATTTCGAACCTCTTTACAATATTCTCTGTATTACGTACAGGCAGCGACATCTGACTTAAGCAAATTGCATTACTTACAGCCCCGACTACCTACTTTGCAGTTAGGTTTAACATCGGAACGATATCACTGTACCCACATGATTACACTATTTTTATTTTTAATGCACTAACCCGTGCTAAGGAACAAATTTAAAAACCTATTTAGAGGCTGGTACGGATAGCCAGAGGTTGCGGGTTCGAATCCCGGCATGGGTGAAATTTTTAGCCTCTAAATAGGTTTTTAAATTTGTTCCTTAGCACGGGTTAGTGCATTAAAAATAAAAATAGTGTAAAACAGTGCTAAGTGCAAATATGCGTACTTGCGCCCCCGGTTGTTTGCGCGATGAAATCTCATGCATACTACATAGTATGTATCACATTTTAGTACTGACATGTGTAACTATCACAACAGAAGATAATAAGTTTAGACATTACAGTACGCTGCAAGGGTACGGTATTGTCGGCACCTAAACATCTAACCAGTAGAAAAAAAAACTGGCGCTTGCTGTTTCATTTCTGTTTAAGTGTAAATAGTTCAAATAGTTATATAAATTCTAAATAGCAATAAAAGTTTATTGAAAATAGTGCTTTTTTTCTTTTTACCGTTTACCACCGCTGGCGTTTGTGTTGACTGTTTTGGATAAATGTTATGACCACAGAGGAAAAATCTGTGACATAAAAATCCGGAGAACATCGAAATACCCATAAAACGACCAGTTATGCAATCACAATAAATTTATTTATGACGTCCGACAGTAATACACAACTGTGTAACATTTAAATAAAATTGTACAATATATATATATAGAGTGGACAGTACGATATTTAGACAACCTTTATTGAAAGTTTTCGCTGTTTTAGTTTTTAAAGCTGGAGCTTTTTAGGTTTACAAAGTCCTTTGGGGGTTCCCCCAAGACAGAGGTTTCATTGAACATTTTATGAAGCGATTACTCCTTACACAATACATTTATAAAAATATAATATTACAATTGATTATTCTAATTATATACATTGAACGATAATACAACAGCTAAAGAAAACTATGTGGACTGAACCCACAAGCCTATGCAACGATATACGCTCTAGTGATCGTTATTATCATCATACAATTTTCGACATTCAACACTAATTTCGTACTATTAAAAAAAGATAACAATTACACCAAAAAGCACAGCCCAGCGTAGCAAATATTACTAACCTGATAGAAACTGATAAAATTTGACACTGCTTTATTCATCTTCTTTTGGTTGATGTAAGTTCATATTTATTTTATAGCTAAATTTAATCCTAAACATGAAAGATCAAAAAGGAAGACACCTAAAAATCAATAAAATTTAATTTGCTTCAAGTTACTGTTGCATCACGTGACAGCAACTGTCGTAGAGATTGAAGATAAAAAATATTACAAAGATATTTTTCAGGAAAGTTACATTTGGGATATGCTACATTTTGCAAAATATACAAATCATTTACAAATTTACCTAAGTTTATGAGCAAAAAAAAATATTACAGGACAATAGAACTAGCAATTCCTTTTAAATCTTATATTGCGTAGACATAATATAGTAACCTAATAAGTAACAAAACCAAAACTGCGGTTTAAGAGTTTATAGTTTTTGTTAGATATTTGCATATATGTCGTGCTTATCGTGGACTGCTTTGTATCATGGTTATTTTGCCACAAAATAACCATGATCAAAGCCTGATGTCTTGTACACACATATGGGAGACAGGCATGAGTTATGTATGTCTAGCATGGATATAAAAGCTAGCTAAGTTCCCCCAATCAATTACGTATGTACATAGCAAACGTTGATCATAGATTTATTTGAGGGCAGGAATTCTTGTTAAAAATGTTTTTATAATAAATGAGAATTTGGTTTTACAATAAATGAGAACTAGTCAGAATATTGATAACAAAGTGTAACTACTTTTGATCTGATTACACATTACCTTAGCCTGTCAGAACAGCGGGCTCTCTGTATTCTTCAGCACATAGATCAGTTTACGCTAAGATTGAGATAACAGAACAATTCCTTTGACAACAAACGGCAAACGATCAGCACTATGTACTCTAGTGAGTGGAGCGGGAGGCGAGGGTCGCTAAGGTCAGAATAGCACGCGGCAAATACGGCATTTGGCTAGTGCCTTCCTGCAGCGCGTGCGGCCACCAAACGGCAGCACTCTAACAGCACTCCAGCGGCATTAAGAGCGGAAGACGGGCACCCGGCCAGCGCCTTCCCGCTGCCATATGGCCGCAGTCCAGCGGCGCTAGGAGCGGAAGACGCGCACGGCGCGCGTGACGTAGCGGCGGCAGATGGGGCACTCTGCCAGCGCCTTCCCGCAGCGCGTGCACGCTGCCATATGGCCGCACTCCAGCAGCACGCACTCCAGAGGCGCCGCCATGCAGATCTTGCAGCACTCCTCCAGCGGTAGTGTCTCGATTACTGTGGACATAAAGAGAGCTTTGAGCAAGACGGTGGGACGTGTCGTCGGCCACATCCTGAAACTTAATTCTGATTTGCAAAGCAAGGAGCGGCGTATTGTAAGGGAGGAGTCTTGTGCATGCAAAGCTACTAAGACTACTCGCCGCGATACCATATTTAAAGTAACGAACTGGGACAAACCTGATAAATAAACTTTGGTCCATTTATGTCATTTAGTTATTGCAACTTCTATTATTGCGGTAACGTCAACTATCAATGAAAAAAGAAACAGACAAGTGCGAGTAGGACTGTTCGTGTGACATGAAAAACTACCCTTGTCAACTTATTAAGTTGCATGACGCAACGCAAATACTAGACTGACATTCTCTATACTTGTCGTGATCCTGCCAGAGCGTGCGCGCCCGCTCCAGCAGGTCGGCGCGCTCCAGGCAGCCGCGGAAGTCCACGCGGTTGGAGGCCAGCAGCTCCTTCAGCTGCCGCACGCTCAGCGCCTCCAGCTCGCCGCGCGACCGCAGCTCCGACAGGCTGGCGCGCTTGCCGCCCGCACCTGCGCCGGGCGCTGCTCGTTACTACCAACACTCGCTCGCGATATACGGATCAAAATAAGGGAGTATCGCACGTCGCACTTCACCGACCGACCTGCGCCCTTCAGGAATCTCGATATTTTCGAGGGCTATAGCCATCACAATGTGGCGCAGTGACAGTTTCTCGCGAAGTATTTCTTTGGACGCGGTCGAACGCACGCTCGGCTCCGCTCGATCCGATCGGCGCCGATGTATTGTCGTGCTCGAGTACTTGCAGCGTTATTTATTTTTAAGGAAATACGCTACCAAAAGTAATATTTTTTTCTATTTTCCAACTTCACGTTTTACGTTTCACAAAATTATTATTTTCATTTTATTTCGTCTTTTACTCGTTCTTGGCCACTATTTTGAGCTATTTTTGAATGACTGATTATCTGTGGCAATCACTCATTCAATACTTTCATTCAGATATTTTTTGCCGCATCAGGAAGAACATCGTTCGCTCGTGGAAGAGTAGCGGTGCTCCATTGCCTGGCTCACACTCATCGAACATCGGTTCTATAATGGATGAGATATCCAAACGCGGCAAATTCTTGCGCGCTACCTGGCCGAGGCGGTCTCCCTTAGTCAGTGTGCAGATTTTCAGTGAGGTAAAAATACAAACATTCATATGCTCAAGCAACTTACCTGGCTCCGGATCTACGTCTGGGTCTGGGTCAGGGTCGGCCTGACCCGTATCGGGCTGGGGCTCCGGCTGAGGTGCGGACTGGGCCGCGGGCCGGGGCGGGGGCGAGGGCGCGGGGGCGGGGGCGGGCGCGAACAGCGGCTCGTCCTGCAGACTGACGGAGTCCGCGTGCGTGGAGGGCGAGCGCCGCAGGTCTAGCGCCGAGGCCGCGCGCTGCGGCGTGCCGTGCGCCAGCTGCGGCTGCTCCACCGTCAGCAGCACTTCCGAGTCTGCAATAGTCCAATTGGGATAAACCATGGACTCACTGTCATACGACGATATCGTGTTTAGAAGTAGCAAGAATTATTAGATTTAGTTCATTCAATTTTAAACGATTATTAAAAAGTAGCTCCAATATTCATGAGGCGTTATTAAAAACTTGTAGTACGTCTTAGAGTACGATTTGTATGAAGAATTTTTGTATTGTGTGATTAGAATGAATGAAAATAAATTATATTGTGAGGTGATAGAAAAAAATATTTATTACAATAATTTCTGTAAGTATATTCAATTACCATTACAGGACTGTTGTTAAACTATTTTTATTTTTAATGCACTAACCCGTGCTAAGGACAAATTTAAAAACCTATTTAGAGGCTAAAAATTTCACCCATGCCGGGATTCGAACCCGCAATCTCTGGCTATCCGTGCCAGCGCTCTACCAATTGAGCCAATGGGCGACTCACCTAGGACTGTTGTTATTAGCAAATAAGAATACTCATTTTGTAAGCAACGCTTGTATGTCCCTACTGCTGAGGCACCGATCTTTATAGTTTATGACGACGAGACTTTACAGTTTATAACAAGTTCTGCTTTATAGGCCGGTTCACGTTCATGTCTATTTACGATATGACCAAACTCTGTCCCAGAAGGGTCAATAGTCAATATTGTAGAAGCAACTGATCAACAGATTACCAATGCCAACCAGAAACGGACCAGGGACCTAATGATACGCACCAAACCCTGTCCTACGCCTGACTTTAGCGATAGCAATAAGTATGGAATTAGCAGTTAGATGACTGGAATCATCCAAGATTTGGTGAGTGCAATGTAAGAGGAATAAGCTGGCGAGAGCGACGCACCAGTGGGCAGCGGGTCGGCGGGTCGGTTGACGAACTCCCAGCCGCTGTCGTCCAGGTCCTCCACCTCGAAACAGTCGGCCGTGTCGACGCGCGGCGCCGACTGCGACGAGCTGCGCGACGACATCGACACGTCGCCGTCCGCCGCCGACACGTCTGCGGGCGACACGTCCGCCGGCCGTCTAAACACGTCTGCGCCGCCCCCTGTGGTGCACCATTTATTTATCGATATATCACCTTCTTGCCTGGATGGGAGATAACTGCATAAGACAGAAAGCTAATGGGGGATACCTTTGCCCAGCAGTGGGACACAAATACGGCTGACTAAAAAACGATATCAACGCTTGTATTTCCCCACCTCAGATCATAGAAAGAAGGAGATATGGCATGGGGGCGTGGTCCGTGTCGCCTCGATATGATCAAATTGATCATAGCGGCGCGCACCGCTCTTAGCGCAAACTCATTTGCATGGCAACCGTTGTTGACACAGGAGCTCCATATTTATTTCGAAATGCCGGTCTGTAGCGTGTTTATTTGTAAAAATCGGAGTACTAAACAAAACTATGAGACATGTGGAATAACATACCACTTTTAAGTGCTATTTTAAAGTATTATTTCTATTTTTAAAGATTTCACCCTAAGAAGCTTCAACCTGTCAGTGCAAACACCTTACGTAGATTCGAGTGCACACCGTAGGGCAGTGGCGGTGTGCATGCAATATTATCAATAATTTATCGATGTTATTACGGACGGTAGACGGATCAATAAAAAAAAATTCTTTAAATTCAAAAATATCTTCAGATAGACTATGTAATATGTTTTCATGAAATGTTCAAATTAAATTTATTGACGGTCACTGAACTAAACGGTTTCTTTGTCACACAGGTACATTATACATAATATATTTATATAATGTCAAAACATAAAAAAAATAACTATCCCCTCCCCCTTTTTATCCTTAAATTTACTAGGATCAATTTTTTTTTTAAATATAAGACTAAGTTTTTTTCGTATAGATTACAGGAAAGTCTATGACAAGGTAAAGTGTCAGTGGATTTTACGAAATCACAACTTTATAAAAAAATGTGTGATGTGATGTCCAATTCGCACTTGGCCAGTTTTATATTTAGTATTACAATACCAGACTTTTTGCTTATTTTTTAGCTGTCCTCCCGATCCCAACATACCTAAAAATCTTTCAAAATCCAGTACGGTTTGTTCGGAACACTTTAAAGACAGTAATTTTCAGGAGACAAAAAAGTCACGAAGACTTTTTCCATAGGCTGTTCCAACGTAAGTTTCTGGGAAATCAAACGGAGCAGTGTTAGGGATATCGAAAATTTGATAAATAATTGGGAAGTTACTTTAATTGCAGGCCCATGATACATTTGAATCACAGCCATCAACGTATTCTGTAGTTAATCGTGAGAATCCAAGCATGGCTACTGATTTCCAATATATTGCTGTTACTCAGGAAAGTGGCAATTTCTTCAGAAAAATTGTTGTTTTTCGAGTTTATACATGTGTTTGTTCTATTTTTGATATAGCTGGGTGAATTCTTTTCAGAGAATGAGAAAGTAATTGCTATTGTATTCTTAAAAAAGTCAGCACTTCATTCTTCTACCCAACAAAAACTGCTGTTAATTTACAGTCCTAAGAGAGTTACCAATATAAGCTAATTTGAGAGAACATTTCACGTTACAGTGGGCATTTATATACTAAATAAAATATCCAAGACCCAGGCACTAATGCGTCCCTTACCTGCTCTTGGACCTGCTCTTCACACAAATATTAGTAAGTTCTTTCCATTACCAGGATTCAAACCCAGAAGACCCAGCTTTTCAGGCAGAGTCACTACCAAATTGGCTTCAGTGGTGTTCTGTCCAACAAATTTAACATAAAAACATTTTTAACTTACCGTATTAGTAGACAGTACAAGGGTCATCATCATTATCAAAACAATCAAATTCGACATCAATAGAAAGCCAAGTTTGCGTCTTTATCATATACTGAAGCCACAAATACTGTCAAAAAGACACGTACTTAATAAATATTTACATTTCACGGGACAATAATAAGATTATTTATTTTAATAATATTGTTTTTGTAAATTTAACATGTTCTTTTTTTTGTATCACCCCTACACATAGTGTATTGTTTATAAATGAATAACCTCTCATCGCATAATTTTATCGATAAATGTATTATTTGATACAAGTGTTCCATCCCTAAGGAGTTCACCGATGCTGTTGTTTACGTGTACGAGTGTATTCGTACAATTGTTTTTCATAGTAAGCGAACCAATTAGAAGATTAGAACGCTAGTAGATGACTGGACAGACGTGTGCGTGAACCTAATATTTACAATATTGTGCATGTAATGAAAACGCACACATCTTCAAAAGTGGCGACAACGGTACCGGACTTATTTCGCGGTTAGGGCATATCTCCTTCTTTCTATGATCTGAGGTCCCCACTGTTGGGGCACGGGTCTCTTCCTGCATATCAGGAAGGTTAGGCCACCATGGGGGCCAAGTCCGGGTTGGGATCTGAAGCGTTTTAATATCAATGAGTTAATTGTTTCTGCTTAGGACGAGCATAAAACTTAATAGTCCTCATAAACATAAACACAGTCCGCATTATAATCCTATAGAATTGTATGTGTAAGAGGGCTTAGGAGGAGTTTTTTGATAGTGGCGGCTGGCGTCGAATATGTTTAAAAGATCAAATTTGGATATGCAGTCCGAGTCCATGCTCAGGTCTAAAATAGATGGGACCTTGTCGGAGTGCCGCCGTTGACGGCATCATTGTGAAGGACATTACCATCATTAGGTCTTCATTTCATAATACTTTTTTAAAAACCTATTTAGAGGCTAAGAATTTCACCTATGCCGGGACTCGAACCCGCGACCTCTGGCCATCCGTCCCAGGTCGCGGGTTCGAGTCCCGGCATTGGTGAAATTTTTAGCCTCTAAATAGGTTTTTAAAATTGCCCTTAGCATGGGTTAGTGCATTAAAAATAAAAATAGTATATTCATAACACTAGATGTAAAATTATAAATTTATATTGAAAATTTATGAAATTCCCATAACTATTTCAGCAATAAGTAATAACGTGAAACAATGAATCTTTTTTTCACTGATTGACAACATTGAATTTAGAAATATCAACTCCTATTATTGATTTCTAAATTTTGATTGTTGCTTGTTTACACCCAAGGAAAAAGACTGGATATAATTAAATATAGGCATGTGTGGAGTCGAGGCAAGCATGGCAGTTTCCTGTTACTGAACCTGGAGCGGCGGGCGCGGCGCGGCTGCCCGCGTACGGCGGGATGGTGTGGGTCTGAGCGTGCGCCGAGCCGTGCGCGTGCGCATGGCTGCTGTTGTAGCATCCTGTAATGCAAGATTGATGCTGACTTTCAATATATTTGCAATATTCATTGCAATAGATCTCACTACAAGCCCTTACAGTCCAGTGCATATATCAAAGAATGAAAGTGTTGATTGGTAGCGAAATTAAGTGCACAAGTAAGGTCTGACCTATTACCCTAATGGGTAAAAACCTGTAGTTACAGTCAACGAAATATTTCTATAACAGTTTATAAAAAACTTACGTGGATGTTACCTAGACATCAATAGTACTTAATTTATTTAGTAGATAAGGAAACAAAAGTAACCTGCAGCAGTGGGTGGGGAAGTGGCAGTGGCAGGCTGTGTAGAGCGAATGTCGAAGGCCTGGTTGATGATCTCATTGATGTTGTTGGTAAAGCCTTTGAGCGAGCTGAACGCACCCGGGGAGCGCTGACGCCGCTTGAATGCTGAGCCGTTCACATGGTACACACACAGTGTGACCAACTCATCCTTCTCTGTTGGATTAGTAACAGAATTATGAGTGAAACTTAAGGTTTTCACAAGCATTCTCTCTGATGTTCATCAGAGAGAATGCTTGTTCTGCAATGAGCTTGAAAGGTTGTGTTATTACCTCACAAATAAAACAGTTACAACCAACAAAGATAAGACAAAGATAACACATTATCCGCCATATTGTACATTTGTTTCAGTGCAATAAAAGTATTAATAATAATAAGAAATGGATAACCTTAAATCCTTTCTCATCCATTTCTTATCTTTGTCGGTGCAGAGAAATAGGTCTCTAATTTTTCTGATCACTGCTGTTTAATATAATATACAATAATTAATTCACCTTCAATTGTCAGTAGCAGTATATATGGTGGCTTATATGCCACCATATATACTAGTTTTACACTAGTTCTATACAGTTTGTGAAGGAACATAAAGAGATAAAAATAATACCAATTATATCAATTCTCAGGGTATTTGTTTCACTGCATAATTGGTAATTATATTTTTTGTATCATTGAAGAAATCTAGCAATTTGTTGCTATAGGTCAAAACCTGCAATCCCACTTCTTTCTTTCATATTATTAATGTGGGTTATTAATGTTTTTTAACAGTTTCAGCAGCTAAACATATATTGCTTTGGTGCTATTATGCTTCACATAGGCGTCTTTAATTTTACGTTTAGCATGCTGTGGACACTAGGAGTGGGTCGTTGTCCGATTTTTCGACGACGAAACGCAACCGTTTTTTCTGAAACGAAAACAGGTCCTCGAAACGGTCCTCGTTCGCAACTGGTTTCATTGTATGCGAACGAGCAAGGCGCAGAGGACGGTCAAACGAGTGCGAACGTGACGAAATCACGAAACATCGGAAAAAATAAGTTGTTTTACACGATATTAGACTGTATACCCATAGACATAAAGATTACTTTATTGTATCACAGACCAGAACGAACGGAACGAGCAAGGAACCGACGACGACGTCGCAATGATCTCATTACGTTCTAGGCTCTATTAATATAGCACTAAAGGACATATCCGCGTCAAACAATCTAAGGACTGGTCTAATTTGTGACTGGTCTCGCGACGAACAAATGTTGGGGGCGGCAGAGTAGGTATTGTTGTGTAGGTAGGTATACTAATATTGTTGTAACTGATTAAGTGATTGCAATACTTAAATTTGGCAAGCAAATATAACATTAATCTTTGGAAACCACCAAAAATTCCTTGGATTTGTTGTGTATGCATACTCGTAACACTCTAACCCCCAGTTTCTCGTACACTAACAATCTGTTAATCTACTGTTAACAGCTGCTGCTGTCAAAGGTTTTTTTTGTATGCACTTTGACCAATTAACAGCTGTTAACAATAGATTAACGGCTTGTTATTGTCCCAGAAACCGGGGATAACACTCACCGACACAGCCCCTCATGGAGACGTTCTGCCGCTGAAGAAAGCACTGCAGGTCGCGAACCTTGAGGTGCGCTATATGGTGCTGCGCCAGCGGGCGCGTGGTGAGCGCGCGGCAGGGCGCGCACAGGGCGCCGCCGCCGCGCCGCAAGCACGCGCCGCAGTACCAGCGCGCGCACTCGCTGCACGCGCGCCGCCGCCGGAACACGCTGAACTGCGCGCCACATCCCTCGCACGGCATCGCGATGCCCCACTGCTGCTCCTTTTACTGCTGCCTCGCGATCACTATACCCACCGCATTGCACCGTCACAGCTACCTCGCAATACACATAGCTCGACTCCCTCGCTAAATATTAATTTCAGCAAGGACTAGACACACAGGATAGTTCAAAATTAAGCAAAGCAATTAACGTTATAAGCTTCACAACATTGTAAAATAGGAATGCAATAGGCTATTGTGGAATTCTACAAGAGTGATTTACGGTAAACGGCAACGATACGAGGATATGTTTAAATTATAGATCAAATTATGTATTTATTTATGTATCATCAGTAAACGACACAAGTTCACGAACGAAAGTCATCTTCTTTCCCTTGCTGCTTTGCTTGCTTGTGAAATTTTGACGTTATTCACGTTCCCTTCAAGAGGTTTTCCTTTAAGTATTCTGACGGTTTGATTACCTAAATTTATATTGAAATAGTTTTAAAACTTATCATTATGTAAAATTAAAAATAAGTTTGTTCCAATATTTAACGAAGATGCAAATAAAATCGGATTTGTACTATAAATATTCTTTGTAAATAATCGTATGAAGGAAATTGGGCGTTACGGAACGTATTACCACTACAGCTACGTTCAGAATTTGTCAAATGTATGAACTCGTTCAAAAAAAATATTTCAGTATAAATTAAAACGGCTTTTTAGAACAGTCTGAAGTCTGGACTGAACGTCCAAATTAAAACGGCTTTTTTGAAAACAGTCTGAAGTCTGGACTGAACGTCCAAATTAACTAATATTATTTAGCTACGTATAGACCGACTTTTTGTATTAGCTTGCTTTTGCGTGACTTTAGTGTAGTGGTTTCAGAGAATGATAGTCCCTGTTATAAAATATATATTTGTGAATTCTTTTATATGAATTATGAATAAAAAAAAAGAAAATATGAGTCGCCCATTAGCTCAGTTGGAAAGAGCGCTGGCACGGATAGCCAGAAGTTGCGGGTTCGAATTCCGGCATAGGTGGAATTTTTAGCCTCTAAATAGGTTTTTTAAAATAATAAATTAATTTTGTCAATAACATTACTTAAAGGGTTTCTGCCACGTGGTCTCTATCCCTCAAAGGCCATAATTATTATTACTGTAGTCTGATTGCCAGTATGAATCCGGACTCAAGTGTTAGAATTAAATTAATAAATAAATAAAATAAAGGTATTTGTCTTAGATTTTTAATTTTAAAATGATTAAATTATTAATGTTATTATTTGATAAGATCATTGTGTGTTTATTGTCATTTAAAATTAGGCGACGCAATCAATTGACGCGGCAAACTGCGCATACGCATGTAATACAAATATTACGTAAGCAAAAGCGTAAATAAGTACAAAAGGCTGTCGCTATCCACTAGGTTCGAAGTGACGACACTAAGAACACTGTCTCATTGGTTTGTTTTAACCTATAGCAAAATTTCACGAAGAGGTTTATCGGCTGAGGTGTCCGAGTGGTTAAGGAGTTGGACTTGAAATCCAATGGGTTATACCCGCGCAGGTTCGAATCCTGTCCTCAGCGTGCGATATAGACTTTTTGTTTTTTATAGCTTTTGTTTTTTATCTAGACTACGACGCTATTACGTTCACTGATCGAGTGGTCATCGATATGATTCATTTAAGCATGTGACGAGGTAACGGTGCTCGATACGAGGTCAGCGCCGCGCCGCCGTGTTGGTACTATATACTGACTTACTTCCTGATTTGCGATTTGGTCTTTAATAACTAGCCGAGATTAACAGTTAAGCACTAATGAATTATTCGATCATGCACTTACAAAATTGACAGCTGTCGTAATTTCATCACAAAAGCGTTATTGTGTTGAGGTTGTCGACTTCCAAAACAGGTTAAATGTAATAATTACCAAAATTATTGCATCTCGTACGTAATAAATGAGTCTTGCGGATAGGAACAATGGAGGTGCCTCGTTCCAGTAGCAAAGCAAGCCGGGTGGTCCCGTCCCGAATGACGCGGCCCAACATTAATTAGCCGTAACGTCTCCGTTCCAACCTGGTTCTACTTAAATGATGTAGAAATTGGTACTCAACGTTTATCATGGACGCTAAGATCCCAAAGGACTTAAACCGCAGGTGAGACTTATCTTACCTTGTTTACGATCGTCCCTGGACCAAACGCCTTGTGAATAAGCTGAGCAATAAGAAGCAAAGAAATAATATATTTGGTTCACTCAAGCTCTGTCGTTGATGATGTTATAGTAGTCCATTTCTACAATATCTTGTACCTACATTAATAGAAAACCCTACCATCCACTACGATACAGAAACGTTAATACAGCAATATGTACCTTGTTTTGTCACCTGGGAGACAGTATGTAGTGGCAATAGTACCAAAATAGCTCTAATCAAGAAGAAAAATATTATGTTAGTGAGTAGATAGTAGGTACTCCGACCGTTACGGTTGAGCCAATACTGACTACAAAAGCCAATACTGACTACAAAAGCCTTTAAGGTTGAGCCAATACTGACTACAAAAGCCTTATTAGCCTATGGCGTCGGCTAATTATTTTGGGGTACAAAGTAAAACACAGTGTCTCCGCTGAGGACAGGATTCGAACCTGCGCGTGTAGAACCCATTGGATTTCAAGTCCAACTCCTTAACCACTCGGACACCTCAGCCATTCCCAAAGCTACGAATTACATCGACGCATACGCTGCTACGAGCGCAGCCAGCTAAGTCAACAACTACAATGGGTAGAGAATAATTATTATTAGGAAACTCAGCATTATGGGGTTATAGAAAAATAATTCTTTGTTCTTGGTTGTGTTACTTGTTTGTTTTGAACGAAAAAATAATTCATATTGACTCAAGTGGCACTCGACGCGACGCAAATGCACGCGCGGCACGCGTTGTTTGGTTGTATTCGCAGCTCTACTCAATGGCCGAAGTGTCCAAGTGGTTGGACTTGAAATCCAATGGGTTTTACCCGCGCAGGTTCGAATCCTGTCCTCAGCGAAATATTATACGCTTTAGACACTATTAATTAGCCTACAAACATACTTTACACTAAAATTATTATGTTCGTTACCGGTCATAACTAAGTGCCAGGTGCTTGCAAAAATTGTCAATTTATTTCTGAAGTTAGAAAAGTAGTAAATTCTTGTAGCATCACGATAATTCCTCGCTCGTAGTCCCGGATGCCGAAGTAATCCTAAACGATCACGAAGGTTAAGCAACATAGATCGCGTTCAGTGCAAGGGTGAGTGACCGTCTATGACTAACCTAGTGGCATTTTTCCGAGCGGTTCCATGCTTCGTAAGGCACGTCAAGCAGCCGGCAGACGGCCGGCTACCGGCACCAGCCGGCTGCCGTCGATAGATCCGCCATCGTTAAGCTTAGGGCGGCTTGAAAACTTCTGACACTAAGACCAGTCACTATTAGTCTTGTAAGCCTCTACCAATCCGGTATTGGCCCCGTGGTGGAGTATGGCCTATACCTTCCTCAAGGAAGAGATCCGTGCCCTTCTGTGCTGACAAAAAGGGTTGATGTACGATTATTAGATCTATAGATAAATTAAATGACGAGGTCTTGATGTCTAGTTTTACCTACCTGTTTCATACTACATACTATTTGATTAATAGTAAACAAAACAAAAGTAAACTTTTATTGTCATAGATATTACTTACATACAATACCCAGGTAAAAATAAAACAAACTCAATTTGTGTGTTATAGCAATGTCGAGTATCGACGGGTAGGGAGAGTAGGGAGCCGAGTCCTTCAGAGACTAGACAGACTAGTGATTAATTTGCGATCCGATCGTCTCAGACGAATTAACGCCGGACCTCTTGACGGCTGGCGAGGGTGGCTGTCTACTGATGGCTGTATTGTCTGGGAGGTACGTACCTACATATAACCTCCCTACGTCAGTATATACCTATGGACTGGACTCGATTAAATATTGATAGGTACCCTAATCACAAATTAACCCTGATGTTGGTCCAGGGTCAAAATTACACTATACTAGTTTTGTTCTTGTGGGTGTTTTTGAAGTTCTGGTACGTGCGGTAGGTATTACGCGCACTGTGCACAGCATAACAAAAGTCATCGTATAGCGTAGCATTTATACTAATAGCATGGAATTTGACTACTAGATTTTCTAGACTAGACTAAAGTATTCGTAATTAAGCCTCAATTTCCTCACCTATCATCATCATCGGTCCACCGCTGCCCACTGCTGGCTATAGGCAGTTTCCCCCAAATGACATCTCTTACGGTGTCTTGGTCCCACTTGGACCTTCCGCCGACTTAACTATAAAGTATGACCATTGAACTGCTGATCTGCCCACAGACCGTCATCTAGAAAGTCGAAAATTATGAAATAGAATGTAAAAAACTGACTTTTTAGTTTTTTATTAAAAAAAAAAAAATTAATTACCGGTCAATGGTGATTCGAGCTAATGAAATGAAATGAAATGAAAAGGTTTTATTCAAAGTAGCACAGAAACTGCGGCTTAATGAACGTTACAATTCAAACTAGGTGTCCATTTCAAAATCTAGATCATTTAGGAGAAAAAATGGACAAAAAAACTCCTAACTTAGTCTTTTCAAAAGTCCTTAATTAACATAGTTTACATAATTAATTAATTACATAATTATTTTGAACATAGAACTCATACATTGTACTGGCTTTCATTCCAGACCTCATTGTCATCTAAATAATCCTTTATGTTATAGTAGCCCTTTTGGCACAAAGTGTGCTTAACATATTTTTTGAACCGCGATTCAGGCAAGCTTAATATATCTTCAGGGATTTTATTATAGAAGCGTATACAATGCCCCATGAAGGATGTATTAACCTTTGCCAGCCTAAATAGTGGGAACAAAAGTTTATGTTTATTTCTAGTATTTACATTGTGTTGGCTACCTAAAGTTTTAAAGTTACTGATATTTTTCCTAACGTACATAATGTTTTCATATATATACTGACTGGCAACTGTCAGGATGTTAGTTTCTTTAAAGAAATCTCTTAACGAATCTCTACTACCCAGCCTATAAATGAATCTGATCGCTCTCTTCTGCAAGACGAAGATGGTCTCAATGTCTGCTGCCCGTCCCCACAGTAGTATGCCATAGGACATAAGACTATGGAAGTAACTAAAATAAACAAGCCTAGCAGTTGCGACGTCAGTTAGTTCCCTAATTCTTTTGACTGCATATGCTGCTGAACTAAGCCTATTTGCTAATTTTTCTACATGAGGACCCCATTGAAGCTTTGCATCAATTGTGATACCTAGGAATACAGTTTCATTCACAAGGTCTAATTTGTCATTCCCCAGTAAAACATTGCTGTCTACCGTTTTGACATTTGGAAGAGTGAACTTTATACATTTCGTCTTTTTTGAATTTAACAATAAGTTATTAGAAGTAAACCAATTTAGTACCCGAGAGAGAGCATTATTTGTATTGTCAAGGTCATTTTCTTGTCTCTTAATTTTAAAAATAAGAGACGTGTCATCTGCAAATAATACTATCTCTGACATATTTTGAACCATGAACGGCAAATCATTTACATATACGAGGAAGAGGAACGGCCCCAAAATCGATCCCTGTGGCACTCCTATCCTGACCTCTGACCCTGAAGATTTAGTTCTATTTATATCAGCTCTTTGAACTCTCCCTTCTAAATATGATGTTATAAGTTTTAGGCTATTCCCGTTTATACCATAGTGCTTTAATTTTAAAAGAAGTGTTTTATGGTCAACGCAATCAAATGCTTTCGACAAGTCACAGAATACGCCTATAGCATCCTTGCGCTCTTCCCATGCACTAAATATATGTTTAACTAACATGACGCCGGCGTCCGTTGTAGAGCGCCCTTGCGTAAAGCCGAATTGCTGACCATGGAGAAGTTGATAGTCATTGAAATGTGTAAGCAGCTGACCTAGAACTATCTTCTCGAATATTTTACTCAAAACGGGTAGAACTGAGACTGGTCTGAAATTTGTGGGATCTTGCTTATCACCGCTTTTAAATAAAGGAACGAGCCTACTATATTTCATTAGATCAGGGAATATACCCTCATCTAAACATTTGTTAAAGATTTTGGCTAAATGGGGTGCTAGGGTATCGATTACTGAGCTAACTACTATTACTGACATACCCCATAAGTCCTCAGTTTTTTTAAGCTTTAGCTTTTTAAACGATTTAATCACGGTATGGGCTTCAATATAGTCGAACGAAAAATCGTGATGGCATGGGGGGACATTGTCTTTCAAAATACTTTCAGCAAGAGCTGGAGAAGAGTCTAAAGGAGCTGTCGTTACAATTGGAACATTTGTAAAGAACTGTTCAAAAGCCGTAGCAATGTCTTCATTTGAGGTTATTAATTTATCATCTATTTTAAGTGAAAGTTCGCGATCTCCTGATTTGGATTTACCGGTTTCCTTATTTATAATAGCCCAAATTGTTCTGGATTTATTAGACGATTGAAGGATTTTTGATTTTATATGCTCACATTTTGCTTTGTGGCAGACGGCCTTAAATAATTTTGAATATAGTTTAACATACTGTATAAAACTGGGGTCATATGTGTATGTTTTTTTCTCATATAGCGCATATAGTGTGTCCCTGCTTTTTCGGATGCCGGCAGTAGCCCATTCACTAAATGCTACTTTATTTCTTTTTGATGATAACTTTTTTAATTTAAAAACTTTTTCAAATCTACCTGAAACAACTTTGAATAAATCTCCATAATGAGCATTTGCATTAAGGGTCTTATTATTTTGTGTAGGTAAGCTACTTTGTATGTAATTTCTAAATAATTCCATCTTTTTTGCTGTAATGGGCCGATAAATTATAGCTTGCTCCTTTTTTTTAAATCTGCTTCAAAGTGGACAATTTGACCATTGTGGTCTGACTTTAAGCAAGTTACTGTAGAACAATGCGAAAATTCACAGTCGCAGAATACATTGTCAAGACAGGTGGCTGTGTTTTCGGTAATCCTAGAAGGCTCTAAGAAAATATTAACTAAATTAAAAGACTTGAAAATAAGTTTTAATTTGTTATTTAAAACGGAGTCTACCAGCAAGTCTATATTAAAATCTCCACATACTATAACTTTCTTGCTACTACTTGAAGCTACCTTTAAAACATCCTCTAGTACGGATTCAAATAAACTGTAGTCACTGGCGGGGGGCCTGTATACGCTTACTACAATATGCTTAGCCAGTTCAACACATGATAGTTCTACAACTTTTTTAACAGAAAGTCTGCTAATATCTTTTCGTTCTTTATACTTCAAACTACTATTTACTATTATTAAAGATCCACCATGCAATGCAGACTTTCTATTAAAGCAACTGGCTATTTCATAATTATTTACAGAAAAATTCATTTGGGACTCTAGTAGCCAGTGCTCAGTGACACAGAGTACATCTACTCTATGTTGTTCTAGAAATAACTCTAATTCTAGTAATTTACCAGAAAAACCGCCCTGTAAATTTTGATTAGCTAAGATAAGTTTTTTTAAGGGGGGCTTTTCTGTTGTCTGCGCTGATAGTTTAAATCAGCAGTCAAGCTTAACCTACTTATACTAGGTTTTTTCAAAACCTCAGAATACAGAGGTTTGAGTGTAGAACTTCTACAGTTAGCAACTTTAGTTGGTCCCTGTTTTATTGTCTCAACAATAATGGGGTCATAAATATTGAATGCCAATAATTTGGCAATCTGTCGTTTCGAAGAAAGAGGCACATGCATTGTGTCCCTAGTCAATATAAAGTTTCGAATAAAATTATTCGTATCAAAATATAATACTTTGTCTCGATGGCCAAAGGTCATATTAAACAATAGCCGATTTAACTTATCTAACCGGGCATTTTGTGTCTCTGACAGAGTTTTTGAGTAAGCGAAAGCGCAAATTACAATTTTTCTTGCTTGAAGAGCAACTATAGAATCAAAATAATTTGTCAAATCTTGTTGCTGTATTCCTGTGCTGTCCCCTATTAATAACACAACAGTAGTATTATTATCATACTCCTTACTAAGCATGCAGTTAACTATTTGCATGTAAGATGCATAGGGCATACATATATTTTCAACATGTTGTTTTAAGTTATTTTGTAGTCTACTGCCTAAACCTAAACCTAATTTATCTGAATAGATAATGGTTTTGTACTGGGTGTCATTGTCAGGAACTCGGTAGCTGGTGGGTCTAGACTGCGGCTGTGCATCCAGTATGGCATCAGGGGTCGGTGTTGCACTGCGCTGCTCGTTGACTGGAACTGAAGAGCTGGTCGGTCTATTAGGTGATACTCTAAGTCTGGCATCACAGGTGATTGGTCCACAGGTCTCAGCTGTCACATTCGGTGTTGCAGGCTGTCCACTTAGCTCGCCCCCATGCTGCTGTGTCATATCCAGCTGTAAAGTGGCTGGTATATTGGGCATGCTGCACGGTGGACATAAGCCTGGCTTCTTACTGCCCTTTTCACTATTCCGTGGTTGCATGGAGTTCTGCTGTAGAGGGGCTGTGTCTCCAATCACGGCTAATGGTGGATTTAAGGGTAGCAAGCTTGATTTGCCTTCTGTGTCTTCCAAGTCCTGGATAAAGTTGGACTCAATGCATTCCAGGTTGTTTTTGCTCAGTGCAATCAACTCGTTCATTGATGAAATGCAGTCACAGTACTGAGTTTGCATAGCTGAGTACTTGCAGGTGATGTCCAGCAACTGAAACTGCAGATCTTCAACTTGTAGTTGTAGTTCGGCCATCGCTAGTTCGTGGTCGACATTGTTGGTGAATAATTCCTTCTGACATTCGGCCATTTCTATTTCTAACCGCAGTTTCTGACGGTGAATGGGTATACTTTCTATACTCTTCCGGCTTCGTTTAACGAGTTTCTGAACCTTTTCTATGTACTTTTTTGTTTTAATGTACTTCTTAATTTTCCTTACACTGTTCATTTTTATACTGCTGCTACTACTGGCTGTAGTTAGGTCGACAGTTGGTATCCCTGTATCACTCATGACTTCACTATACAAAGCCATGGTTTTAGCACTCTCTTTTTGTTGTTCCTGCTCACTTATCTGCTGAAGCTCGTGGTGTGCCTCAGCAAGCTGGTGTTCAAGTAAGCGTATACGTTGTAATGCTACATCGTGGACATCATGGCATTTGATAAATGTGTTGACTTGATGTTGCAGCTCATCGCGCTGGGCACTTAGGTCTTGGCATTGGATATCCAACTCATTGAGCTCTTCTTTGAGCGCCGAGTTGGTTTTGTTTTGTTGACGGATCTCCTCTTCGCTGTCCTCTCGTTCTTGAAGAAGAGTGTTGCACAGCTCTTTACTCTTTTGGAGCTCTAGAAGGGTCGCCTTAAGCCTCAGTTCCATATCACGTACAGTCATCTTGCTTCGGGTCAACATGGTACTGGAAATCCTGAAAAGAAACCGGGAATCGGTGTCAGTGTCTGACCATGTAAGATTATATTGACTGATAACGAGTGGATGTCACGTTTATAGAGGTAAGGTGTGAGTTTTGTGATGGCTGAGGCTATTATGTTTAGTCTCAACTTTGCTTCCACTTGACGTCAAGTAAAGAGAGCCAAAACTGAGCCGGAGTGATTGTATGGGACGTATCTCACGTACGTGAGGTTATGTATAGTTGGTGTAAGGAGTAAAAAGTGTGTTGTATGGCGTAAAATATAGTTATAAAACAATACTTCCCCGGATTAGTCGTTGCAATTTGAACCGTTTGACAGTTCAGCCGCCCGGTACAATTAGAGTACGTTTGTACTGTATTTGTTTGATTTTCACTAGTAACTTTTATTTACACTTCACTGCTATGTATTGTTTAATGAATTTACGTTTAATTGGACTCTAAATACACATAAAATTACTAATTATTCTAAATAATACTACAGAGCTACTTTTAAAGTCCGCACAGTGTTGAGTTCCGTAGAAGGAGTAGTTTCTTGATTGCTTTACATAAAAATTAGAGTTAATTATAAGTGCTTCTGATGTTTTTCGCGTTTCTACAAACAACCGTTTAGATGAGAGAGGGGAGGGGATGCCTCATATAAACTACAAATTGATCATAGTTTAAAATATTACGTTTTAAAGATTCATATTTCGCAAATAGGCCCCTAGATCCAACAATGGTTTTCGACGCTCACAATATTTTTAAGCGACCCACCCATTTTCAAAGATTTATTTGGATGGGATAGAAGAGACATCTAAATGAAGGAAACGCCCTTTTTTTTTTAAAAAAAAACCTATTTAGAGGCTAAAAATTTCACCCATGCCGGGATTCGAACCCGCAACCTCTGGCGCTCAGCGCTCTACCAATTGAGCCAATGGGCGACTCACCGGCATCAGTGAAATTTCGAACCTCTTTACACTATTCTCTGTATTACGTACAGAGAATAGTAATGGGTGAGTCGCCCATTGGCTCAATTGGTAGAGAGCTGGCACGGATAGCCAGAGGTTGCGGGTTCGAATCCCGGCATGGGTGAAATTTTTAGCCTCTAAATAGGTTTTTAAATTTGTCCTTAGCACGGGTTAGTGCATTAAAAATAAAAATAGTATAATCATGTGGGTACAGTGATATCATTCCGATGTAAAACCTGACTACAAAGTGGGTAGTCGGGACTGTAAGTGATGCAATTTGCTTAAGCCAGATGTCGCTGCCTGTACGTAATACAGAGAATAGTGTAAAGAGGTTCGAAATTTCACTGATGCCGGTGAGTCGCCCATTGGCTCAATTGGTAGAGAGCTGGCACGGATAGCCAGAGGTTGCGGGTTCGAATCCCGGCATGGGTGAAATTTTTAGCCTCTAAATAGGTTTTTAAATTTGTCCTTAGCACGGGTTAGTGCATTAAAAATAAAAATAGTATAATCATGTGGGTACAGTGATATCATTCCGATGTAAAACCTGACTACAAAGTGGGTAGTCGGGACTGTAAGTGATGCAATTTGCTTAAGCCAGATGTCGCTGCCTGTACGTAATACAGAGAATAGTGTAAAGAGGTTCGAAATTTCACTGATGCCGGTGAGTCGCCCATTGGCTCAATTGGTAGAGCGCTGGCACGGATAGCCAGAGGTTGCGGGTTCGAATCCCGGCATGGGTAAAATTTTTAGCCTCTAAATAGGTTTTTAAATTTGTCATTAGCAGGGGTTAGTGCATTAAAAATAAAAATAGTATAATATTTTTTTTTACTTTATGATTTTGTCAGCGTGATTAGGATAAAACCGCTTTATAGTACTTGTCGACTCTGTGCTCAACCGTGGGCAGACAGACGAAACTATAAGTAGGTATTAGTGAAAATATAACGACTCCCAACATTCATTTATACACGTACATGGTTAGATATACTACAACATGCTCATTATTTGAAAAACTTCAGACAACTAAGAAATTTGAAACACGAGAGAACTAGCTATTTATGTTTCCAGTTTACTGCAGAAATACTACTTAGCAGAGTATCAAAAATAATCAAATTATCTTAGCAGCTCTTCTGGTACCTCCAATTAGTATTTTGGATAAGCTATATTTTGTTTCTAAAAACAAGCGCTTCTTGCTAAATAATAGGTGTTGCTTTGTAATAAATTTGACAAGCAAATTTATTTATTGTGCTATGCTGTAGAAAGTTTCATAGAAATATAGTTGTTAGATGGATGGTCATGAACACAGCCACGACTTATAAATATAATATATTCTTTAACATTATTTCTTTTGTACACCTATGCATATACCTATATTTTGATGAGCCGTTAAATAATTCTCTATCCAGACCAGTGTAATACGACCCTCATTTATAAAAGAAAAGGTATTATTAAGGACGACAGGTGATAACGTGCTGACAACCGAGCGAGTAGCTAGAGTGACGGGCGGCGGCGGCGGCGGCGGGCGGGAGGCTGGGCGGGCGGTATCGATCGCCGCAGCCTCCGCCTCACGATACCGCCGATACCCTCACACGCTCCGGCTGATCCCACCCGCACCCTCTAAGGGAGGGAACGCACTTGCGGACACTTGCCCGGTGCGAGCATGTGCTTCACATTAGAATTACTGACCTACTATTCACATATCTGAAATAATTTGATTTCTTTGTAGGTCTTACTTAGACTAGACTTACATTGGACAAGGAAATCTACTACCTTGTCCAATGTAAGTCTGGTTACCCATAATACTGATAGTTCCTTGCAGATATCTCGCCACTTTTATTGCGGGATAGCTCTCTTAAGGTTAGAACTATCTGACCAAACCAAAAGCGGCGGCTTGATCAACCTCATTCGAATGAGAAGAAGACCCATAATACAGAGTATTCTAGTTTGGAGACCAGGCACTATCTTTGTAGACCTTTACGACAGTAAAGTTTTTTTGTATTTGTATTGGTCCAATTCATCCAAAGGTTGTCTGGAGGAGATCACTTTTAATGATCAGGCTGCTGTCTGTTGCTTATGTACACTGTAAAGTGTTCTCTATCTATATATTTCTTAATGACTCGCGATTAGTACCGATTAGCCCCGTTATAACTGTTATTTACCTAGTCATGAAAATTTTGTATCTCCACATAAAATACGTATTTTTTTTATTAAGTAGGTAAGCTATAGCAGTACCCACGACAGTTTGCGTGCTATTTAGATGAAATAAAAAAAATATATTGTATGATGTTGTTATCCTGGGCTTGGCTTAGATGTGTAAGCCTTTTTATGTATTTTGTTTTCTGGTGTGTACAATAAAGAGTTCTAATCTAATCTATACAAATTGTTTGCCATAACCATGTCATATTTACCATTATCAGTCTACACATCTACATGCAACGTCTAAACGAAGAAACATGTACTTTAAATGTTAGTGATATTTAAGTTTGGTTTGGCTATTGATTAGTCATCTGATTTTCAATACATAAAAAAGGATACGCCTTTCGATGCCATGACGATTTACGAATTATTCTAGCACGTTTCTAGGAGCCTCATGTTTTCTACCTACTTGGGACCATAATACCTTCTTACAGAAACAGCGTTTAGTTCCAATTAGAGTTATGCAACAATCAAACTTTGTTCTATGATTTACTACTGAGTATTTTTTAGAAATATCAGGGTTATATAATTTTATTTAAATGCTCTATCAGTGTCGCAGCCTTCAATGAATCATTGAATGACATAGAAGAATGTCCATTCTCCTTAACACATATGGTTAGATGAATCTATCAACACCACTCCAAACTACAAAAACCGTAACAGTATATATTTTTGAGGGGAAATAAAATAATATATTTATGTTACAAAAGCATAGCGGTAGTCAGTGGTGGAGTGGTGGAGTATAGCCTAACCTTCCTGCGATGCAGGAAGAGACCCGTGCCCCAGCAGTGGGGACATACAAGGGTTGATAAGGAACAAAAGCATAGAACAGACTTTTTTGCAAATGACAATCTGTAGCCGAACTGCTTCCGGTATTGTGCATTATAGAGATACCTGTCTACTTGTATTACATACTTACGTAATAAGTAGGCGCGGTCAATTCTTGAGCATTTTTGCAATTGTTTCAAATGTCGAGATAAAAATGTGTTTCTTATAAATGTTCTACATTAGGTAAAACTGACGTTGCTATTAGCGAACGAATATGTTGCGCAAGACTCCTTCAGTCGAGGTGGGCCGGGTGGCGCGATCCCGCGGCCAGCCGACTCAGCATCAGCAACTAGGTCCGCATTATGCAACTGCGATTTACATTGCAACAGCAACACTGCTCAGCAGATAGAGGCACAGGACGACTCGTCAGCAGGGGCGATTCATAGCACTACAATTCATGCTTGCAAAGTCGATTAACCGATTACAAATTAAGAAAAAAGATGAAAAATATTTATTGCCTTATAAAAATACAAAATAAGACTTAAACTTGGGTTGTGATATTATAAAATAAGGCAAAAGGAAGTGGCTCAGCTGGTGATGACCCGGGTCAGTCTCGGACAGTGCTGTTTTCAGCCACCGCCTTCTTCCTAACATGTTTGGCAAGTAGACTTTGCTACGCAATTTCCTCGAATTGTCATAATAAACATAATACAATTATAGTTTTATGAAACGCGGCGCAGCTGGTGTGACACGCGCGTGTCGTCATCCGTACACCGTGTCACACTGAAAGCAAACATCACTCGCCTATAACTATAGGGTTTGTTCTCTACTCACACGACAACTTCGCTCGTATTTTGGGTCTGAAACAACGTCTGCAACGATGTATTTTTTAAAGACTCTATCTAAAGAACAGTAAATAAGGTGTTAAAGGGAGGAAGAGTCGAGAAGAGAGTTATAAATATGGAAGGCAGAATGAGGAAGTGCAAGAAGCTTGTCTCGATTGTGGCGTAGGACAAACCTTGGTTTCTGCCTACTCCTACGCCGTAAGTATGTGGTATAGTATGCTGAGAAATATGGTAATGTGGACAATCGTTTCATACACTTTTATTTTATTATTTTTTGCCTATCAGTAGCCGCTTGTCTAGGCCGGTCGTCATTTTGAAAAAAAAAACGACTATAGGAATATTACGCACTAAAACGAAGTGTTCGAATATGTTGATCTTAATCAAATTAATCTGGGAACACCCCTTATAAAATATGCAGACGAGTTGAGAACCTTTTGTAAGTCAACAAAAAAGTGCGGTAAACAGGAGCCGCCACTTTGTTTCCTAAGGTCAACAATAAAATTTTATAAAATGTGATGACATAACTCGATGAAGAAAAAAAACCTACTTTCTGACTTCTTCCTTAAAAAAATGCTCTTACACACTTAGGTAAATATTCACAGGGATTGTTATGAAATCATACACTACGAGTATAATATCTAGGTAAGTAGGTAGGTGTATTTGGACCGTCTATTTAAAACACCGGGGTGACCTGCACGTCGATAGGTTGGCTGTTATCCAGGTGAGCTGGAAAACGCGATCACACGGCCAGCCGCACCAGAGGCTCATTGGCCACGAACAGGTCGCTGCTTTCACCGGCAATGCAGAGAAATACACCCATTTAATTTATAAATAGGCTCTAACTACCGCACCTTTATAAAGATAATAATGTTGAGGGAGATGTTAAAGTGAGGTTATTGTGATATGGTAAGGCCGGCGAGGGGCGCAGAAGTGTGGGCAGGCAACCAACAAGATGGACTGACGACCTGGTCAAGGTGGCAGGAAAGGACTGGATTCGAAAAGCCCAAGACCGAAATAAATGGCGTGCATTAGAAGAGACCTACACTCAGCATTGGGTGGCTATGGGTTGAAGAAGAAGAAGAAGAAGGCCGGCGTGTAATCATAACTTGGTTTCTAATATTTAGCTATCAACCACTTTTTAAAGCATCTTCCAGATAGTGTGCAAACGCGTGTATTAATTAATAACTAAACTTGTCTTTGGCCTTATTGTCAGCTATTAGTAATTATAAGTAGCTGTTGTTAATCCTAATAAAGTAAGATAACTAAGTTACGTACATTTATGATAATAGCAATCTTCCGTTCTTCTTTTTCAACATTTGTTTGTCCAGTGTTGGACGTATGCCTCTTAATGGGTCCTTCACCGTGATCGGTCTATGGCTATTGTAGTTCATCCAGGTCGACCCTACAGTAATGTGAATACCACTCACTGCAGTGGATTGCAGAAACAATATACTCGTAGTTTGTAGGTGAATGTACCTTTTTTTACGTAACACACCTTCGTTAATATGCCTTCGTTCAGGCATACTCTCTGTACGGGCTTAATCACCACGCGTGCCCACCGCGGATTAGCAATTTCAAGCGTTGATGTATTTGAACACCGCGGACACTCAGGTTGCCTCACGATGTTTTCCTTCACAGTTAGCGAGTGGTATCGCAACGTTACAAATGTACATAATTTAGAAAACAAAGTCATTATTACATGCACGCACTGGGAATCGAATCTGAGTCTCTCCCTTTCTAGTCGATTAGACTACCGCCACTCCTGGATGTACCTAAATAAGAAAATCCAAAATATATAACAAGTAGCGGAAGATTGAGCGAAAATTTAGTCTGCGGTCTTTTCCTTATAAAATCTCCACCAAAGACTATTTGACCGACGTTTATCGAGTGTCTTAAGGAATCGTGTTTTAATAAATAAGACTGCAAAACCAAAACATAAAATGGTCTCTCTTGTATGTATTACAATGATTTACTGAAGATTGCCTTACAATGATTTACTGAAGATTACATTGGTAGAGCACGAATATTGTAAAATTATACCGCAACGGTAGAACGCAGGCCTCATATTCAGGTGGTCGCAAGTTCGAATCCCGGCATGTATTAATGATGATTCTCCAAGTTACGTACATCTGTGACGTTGTAGTAGCAATACTGTACAAACATCGTGAGGAAACCTGAGTGCTGGCCAGTATAGTGCCGATCCGCGGTAGGCACTTTTACTCTGAGAGAAGGCCTGCACCATGTAATGGGATATAGGCCACATAAGAATCGATCAATATCAACCCTTTATATGACCCACTGTCGGGGCACGGGTCTCTTCCTGTATAGTAGGAACATTAGGTCATACTCCACCACGGGGGCCAAGTCCGGGTTGGTGGAGGATTGTAAGACAGTGGCCGACCTTACTGTCAGAAGTTATCAACCCGCCTGTAAGGCTTCTGACATGGCTTAACGACTGCCATTACATGACTGCTGGCACCAACGGCTTAACGTGCCTTGCGAAGCACGAAAGCTCTTGGAAAAAATGCCACTAGCGGTAGTTACAAGATGGTCACCCATTCAGTTACCGCGCCTGTTGTGGCTTAAACCAAGTGATTAATTTCAATCACTCGGTTCCGCTAGGCCACGAGCGCTTCACACAAGAATACGTTAATATTAATAAATTACATATCTCGGTTGTCTCGGCGAGACGTGGGGTGTGGTTCTATGAGATGAGACACTGTAGTATTAGGATAAAATCTATTAGAAGTATGTGTAATGTACTTATAATAAAATTTAGTTTCTAATTATTTTATTGTCGTTAAACTAATTTGGAAGTAGCCTGGCTACCCATAGCACAGGAGATCCTAGTTTGGGAGCCAGTAACCATCATATTGTAACCTTGTTTTACAATAAAAAAAATCATTTCATTTCAATCTAAGAAAAAACTCGTAGAATAAAAGTTGTGGAAAAAAAGTGGTTTCAGGAATTGCGCATTTGAGAAATAAACCTGTATGGACTGTAGACGAAAAAATATTTTCTACCTGATATTTATTATTATTATTACATTTGATGAAGACATTAATTTTCTAACTAATTAAATAAAATAATAAATTTTCCTATAACTATATACAGCATTAATATTAAAAAGATTAACATATATACAAAAATGGACTATACTATTTTTATTTTTAATGCACTAACCCGTGCTAAGGACAGTTTTAAAAAACCTATTTAGAGGCTAAAAATTCCACCCATGCCGGGATTCGAACCCGCGACCTCTGGCTATCCGTGCCAGCGCTCCATCCAACTGAGCTAATGGGCGACTCACCGGCATCAGTGAAATTTATGTACTACTACTACTACTACTGTATGGACTACTAATGAAAGTAAGCTTGTTAAGTAGTTATATTACAAATTGAACTTTTCACTGAATTTGAAGCAGACTCAGCCGATATTTTATAGCGTTACCGTTTTCAACGTGACTTTGAAGGAAATCTTCAGCTTTCAGGCGCACCTGCTGTGCTGAGCCGCCTGTCTCGGTGTGTAATGGGGGGCGTGACAGGCACAAAGGGAATACACATCCATTGGACATTTTCACCGTTTTCGTGAAAAGTGTCTCTTTTTTTCACACGACGGCTGGGTTTTATTCCGGTGAATGTACCAATGGTTCTTAGTTACGTACATTTGGGAATATGCGGTAGCAACGTGATGCATCATATTTACAATTTTGCTCTATTCTAGTTTCTGGTTAATAAGTTTTTTTGTAAATTCCCATTTTAGTACGAGTATATATGTTTAGCTTTAATCAAGGATGTTTTAACCAAAACCTTCTTGGTTTTAATGTATTGTCTGTGCTCTGTTTCGTTTTTATCAGTATCACTCTTGGTTGCGCCATAGAAGTTTAAATTTTCCTGCCCGTTCAATGTGACTGATTATCTCAATATTAATTATATTTTCGCACGTTGGTACATTGATCTCCGATCCCTAGCCTTTACACCTTATATATTTCCTCTCGCTCATACACGCACGCCCGCATATATGCTTCACGCTCGCACCGAGCGGCCCGCTGCAGTTAAGTTGGCAGCAGGCAGGAGGAATATGGACACTGGTTTCAAAAAAGGACTGCCGCCGCATGTCTTGTAGACATTATTTCGCTATTAAAACTATTGTAGACATTTAAAACCAAAAGGCAAGCAGTGCATACGTGTGGTGATACAGTGCAGCGCGACTGGGAAGCCTACATGGCCTGGATCCAGACTGGAGACTTCGCGAAGCAGCCGAAGGTAGGGCGTGCTTTCCACTACTTTCCTTTCCTGTACCTACTGCTTCAGTTACCTCCTTTGCTATAATCCGCAAAATTACAGTCCACTACTCTCGCAGGGTCTCATATGACTATTTTGACCCACCGCTCCAGATTTCTTGAAGTCTGGACTTTATAATATTTATATCCGCCTTTCCCACAAGGACGCGTCTAATTTTTATTTACTGCCACCGCTGGCGCGTCCAACTCTTCTAAACTGAAAAAAAAAAAATTGTCTCATTCTGATACTATTTACTACATGGAGGAAGGCATCGCGAGGAAACCTAAGTGAACGAGAGCTATGCAAACCTCAGCGTTTAACATTGCCAATCTCTAGCTACAGGATACCTGACCCAGACTGAGGAACGACCGGTGTCTTGCAATGCTAAAGGACCAGATCCAGACTTTGATAATTGCTTGGTCAAAGAACATGTCAAAGAAAGATTAAAAAAATTATAAAAGTATATGGGTATAAACTTTTTTAGTATAACATATAAACACTTTTTAAGCTTTCTGCTTATTTGATATGAAAGTTTTTAACAATTTACTTATTTTTTTATGTGCCATGACAAATTAATATGTATTAGTTCGATTCTATATAATGGCGCTTTGGTTTTAGGGTTTGTAACAAAATAGGCGTGTTCTTGCAATAGTAAAGCTGGCTGAACTATTGTTAAAAAACACAAACATGGTACACGCACTATTGACTCTACATTCGTAGTTACTCATAGACGTTACGGCCGGTAATGCCAATACTCTGTTGCACTTGTGAATGCAATGTAGAGTCGCCGCGGGCGAGGCTAGCCCGACCTCGCCACTGCAGCGGCTGAGTACCTAGCTCATTGTCTTAGAAGTGTGGCATTTCCCTTATCTGCGGATCGCACACACTAGCCAACAACACTCTATGACTGTGTGAGAGAGCCGCGTATCAATTTACATAGCACAAAAGCACATTGAAGCCAAGTAGCAGTTTCCTTGGAGATCAGTTAAACAATCAGTCACGTAATTTTGTTAAATAATAAAATTGCTCTTTGAATATGAACATGAATAAGGAGTGCTCAGGCTAAAAAATACTGAAAAAAAATAACTAACAACCCGACTGTTCAGCATTAACTTTACTAGTTAAGCTCAGCAACCAACTTGTTTTTTTATTTTAGTCGTTATTTTTGTCTCTCTAGTGTTTTTTTTGAAGACTTAAGACAGGGCGCTACAGCGCTACAGGCGATATAGCGATATAGGCGAGGGCTATGTCCAGCAGGGGACTAATACAGCCTGAAGAAGAATAAGAAGTAGTCTTTTTACATTTGCGTTTGATTTATTTAGATTTCATATAACCTATTACATTTTCGCAAATACAATCTATTGAGATCTGAAGATAAGTTAAGGAGTTCTTATGGGGGAACATAGAATCACACATACTTACGAGCCAAGCACACTCTTGTTGGCATCGCCACAGTGGGGTAAAAATACCTTTAACTCGGTGTAGGAACCGTGAAAATTATTGGTTATGACGTAAATAACCTGAAACTAGGGTGACGTAGGTCAAGCCTAGGGTGAAGCAAATGTTTAATCACAGATACTCGCAACGACATGCAAATTAAAGTGTAGATAAGTGATGTTTATGTCACGTGCGTAGCTAAGCGTCGATTCGTAGCGCACGCAAGCTGTGATTTTTATCTCTGTACAAAATACAAGCCTCTTGTAGAGACACCAATGTATTTCTAGGTACCAACAGTTAATCCTTTCTGTACTCAGGCTTAGTTTTATTGTTCCGTATCTCCAACCCTTCTCTCTCCGAGATTAGTAAAAGTCAAGTGTTTCCGCAGCCGGCAGCGGGTAATTGGCCCTGATCGGCAGCGGCAGCTCATCTGCGCTCAGCAAAGGGCCGGGGCGGGGCGCGGGCGGCGGGCGGCGGGGGCGCGGCTGCAGCGTGCAGCCGCGGGGCGGGGGCGGCCCGGCACTCGCGCACCGACCGCTGCCGCGACATGGCGCCGCGCTAACCGCCTATCTTCCTCGCCGCTCCTGCCGTCTTAGGACCACCATGCCGCGGTAAGTACCAGGCGCCAGCCTTTTTATATTCCCTAATATTGTTTTCCAATAAGCCGGCTTTGCATCGGAAGGAATCATTGTCCGTTTCTACAAGCCGGCGTTTTCCCTCCGGAAGCTGTAACTACGCTCATAGGTTGCTTCGGCGGCCCGTCCGCAGACGTTGCAATTTCTGAAACATTTGCTACGCCTGTGTTGCAAGCAGAAGCCTTTTCGGCATTTTCCGATTTCCGACTTAGTGAAATTGGTGCGTTGAAGGCATTGAGAACTGTATTACTTTGATAGTTTTATACACGGTTAAATCTAAATAGTTCATATTATGTAAATTACAAATAATTCAAATTAAATATTAATTATGTTAATATAATTTTGGGCTCGCTAACTTGATGTTTTATCGGAAGCTCGTCTAGGTTTCATAGTGATAAATATTAATTCATATAAAAAAGGTTTTTTTCCCTTTCTGCTCGTTTTTATTATGTAGCAGCTATGGTTCGGAAAAAACTATAAAAGTAAATTTAAGCTAGAGTAGCTACCTAAGGTGTCTCTGAAACGAAATGTAACAATCAATCGCTTAATTAGTACCTGCCTCCCCTACACCCGCGCTGCTATCACCCCCCGCTAGCGCCTTCAGCTGTGGGTCCGCGAGAATGTTAATGAGTGACGCAATGACCTCTGCTTCGTTTTTTCTGCATTACACCTAAAAACAATGCAATAACTTGTATCGTCGACGCAAAAAGTTGGCAAAAACCTGCGATGAGTCAGGCTCGTTTTCCTTGGCGCCGCGAACAATCGAGCGAATTGGAGCCGACACCCGACCCGCGCCTTAACGATGTCTCGACCGTCGATCACGAATATCTATTGACATGGTAGCCATTAAACTGACATTCCACCCCGAGGCCGACACGGCGACGGGGCAGGGCAACGCGCCGAACATACCGCAAACAACGTGAAATGTAAAACTCGGGAATTCGCAACTTGCATAAAAATGCTTATGCAATTATAACAGTAAAATCAAATTGGAGTCTGCCGGTGGCTGGCCTGGTGAATATTAAGGCGTCGGTGAGTCGCGTGGCGCGCGCGCATACTTGCGCAACGTAATTGTCGGCTCGCGCGGCGCATCGCAAGCGTCCGACGGCGGATTGGGATTCAACGAGGATCCGCTGCGCAACCCGCCGCGCGCCGCCGCACGTGACGTCGCCGCAGCCCTCGCCTGCTGCTGCCATTCTGTTATATCATAGCCGTCTCTGGATCACACGAACGAAGTAACGTAACTCTTCAGCGGCGCTGTAGAGACGACACTACCGGACTTAAATGTAGGCTCTTAATCTAGAACTCTAGCTGGGCGCTTGGCCATAGGCACCGGCCTTCCATTCAACAGCTCGGAATGCGATTGCGTTTGTTTCAGTCTGCTACGACTCGGCAGTAGAACGATATAATTGAGGTCGCCTCAAGTTTGTTCCACTTGGATGTCACGGTGCGTTGCAGTTATGTGATCTTTAGCCGTAGTTAGTAAATCATTAATTAGAAAGATTAATCAAGATAAAGTGGCATTGCTGAATCTGAGGGAGTAGCTATGTTGGGAAAATGGGTATGCCATGCAATTGAAAGTTTATATATAACTTATCTGCTGCATCTGTACATTGTAAAGTAAATTCTGAAAAAGAACGACTGCAACCCTGTATGTCCCCACTGCTGGGGCACGGGTCTCTTCCTGCAATGCAGGAAGAGACCCGTGCCCCAGCAACCTTAGGTCATACTCCACCACGGGGGCCAAGTCCGGGTTGGTGGAGGTTTGTAAGACAGTGGCGGGCCTTACCTACTGTCAGTAGTTATCGAGCCGCCCATAAGGCGTCTGACATGGCTTAACGACATTACATGACAGCCGGCACCCACGGCTTAACGTGCCTTGCGAAGCACGGAAGCGCTCGGAAAAATGCCACTAGCGTAGTAACGGGACGGTCACCCATCCAGCACCTGACCGCGCCTGTTGTTACTTAGCTCAAGTGATTGATTCCAATCACTCGGTTCGATTAGGCCACGAGCGCTTCAAAAAGCGAGCAAAGAGCGAGCAAAAAGAACGTTCTTCTTCAAAATTTACTAGTCAATGTACAGATTCCGTTACACACTGTTTTGGGCACAATGATATGGGCGGGGTAACGCTAAAGAGTTTCGGAGACATGGTTTGACATAGACATCAGTCAACTTTGGCATAGCGAATAGGTTAGGCCATACTCCACCTCGGGGGCTAAGTCCGGGTTGGTGGAGGTTTGTAAGACAGTGGCGGGCCTCACTGTCAGAAGTTATCAAGCCGCCCATAAGGCCCCTGACATGGCTTAACGACTGCCATTACATGACAGCCGGCACCAACGGCTTAACGTGCCTTGCGAAGCATGGAAGCGCTCAAAAAAATTCCACTAGCGGTACTCACGGGACGGTTACCCATCCTGTTAAGTTAAGAATACACCAATTAAGAATATTCTTATTTTAGGTATTTGATATTAGTAACCCAAAAGAAAAGTAATTTGTCAGCATTTTTATGGTCATAGTTTGTTTTGGTGTAGGAGCGTAGCGTGGTTGGATGTTGTTTCTTTACACCATGTGTAAGATTGTTTTGAAAACCTAAAAATAGACGTCGTTCCGCGTGTAGATTTACAATTTTTGATGTTTCATATTCAATTTGCAACTCACGGTCAACGCGTTGCAGATCTAATCGTCACCAAAATATGATTTTGCAAGCTGTGTGACATAATTCCAAATATACAAGTACAATACGTATACCTATAGAACTAAAGCATAGTGCACAATGGCAGCGTTTAAAATTCTTGCAACTGTTGTGTCGCGATTCGTGTAAAGCATTCAGGTCAACGAGCCTTTTGTGTTTAACTTTGGAGCGGGATTTTTCATGTTTGCAAAAAAATCTCATTTGGAGATTGTGTTGTGAGAGGCAAGTGAAAGTAAAGCGAAGCGGACAAAGGAGCCGTGGCGATACGGGCACACTCGACCCAACTGGAACGTGTGAACCATCTATGAGTCGCATCCTTCAGGCCGCGTCTGCTGCGCCTGCGCCGGAGCCGTTACTCTGACTCACTGCCAATTCGCGCGTGATTCAGCTCCTCGCTTGCTTATGACATACTTTTACTTTAACCCTCGCCAAGCTGCGCCGCTCATTTGCGTTGATCGACGTCGCTCATCCTTCTCATTTACTTGCATTATGCTCATTGGCTATTAGAGTGTTAAAGGAAGTCATTATAGCCATGGACAAAAGCATTCATTCACTGATACTGGTAGCAGTAGCACTTAGCCATATCAACATTTTCTTTTCATGAACTTGGGAAAGTGAAATGACGCAGTTGGTTCGTGTCACCAACACGAATCAGCGGTACAATTTAGTCTTACATTTTGACAAATCCGTGTTCTAGATGCGGTGTTAGAACACAAATCAGAAGATCGATGCTATCAAGAGTAAAAGTTTTTTGGCAAACTATGATTGACAGACTGGCATAGCGGATGAGGCATATAGACGGCGTGACCACGGTGAAAGTGTTCCGAGAGCGGGACTTTCGCTGCTCGCGAATGTGTATCAGCGCCCGCGTGTGCGTGTGCGACCTCTATCGATCGATCAGCGTCGATCACTACCCGCTACCCGTTCCTCACCCCCGCGCCCACCCTAGCCCACGGCCATGACCCTGACTTTCACTCCAATATGCTTATAACGGCATTACTGATTAACCAACATCCACATGGGGAGTAAGTGCAGACACTCGCAGTCGATAACATCGCCTACGTACTGGTCCAGGCAGAGTTTTCCTCCTATTCAATTAGCATCATTTCCAATGGCCCCATCCATCAATGTCGCGATGATATTGATATTGTCATGAGTCAACTGGGCACGTCTCGTCGGCATGCACCATCTGCCTCTAGGTATAGAGGCCAGCGACGTAACCTTAATTTATTGAAGCGACCGCAAGCGGTAACAAATCATCTGTTCGATGATTTCCCAAGAGGAAAACTGTTGAAAGTAGGTACTTGAGATGCGCGCGACATTCGGGTGGAGGTCGTCGGTGGACGTGGCTTTGCAGCAGCTGCGTCGTTCCAAAGTCATAGAAGACATGTGTAGCTTCCGTATTCCGGGAGCCGGCCTACTGCGGCCGCAGGGATGCAGGCGACGCCCCGCACATGATCTAATCACCCGAGCATTGACACGCGGCACGGCGCAAGCATAACAATCACTAGCAGAGGCATTTCGTGATATCAAACAATGATTCACGTCTCAAAATATCCTTTTGTACGCCGTCTAGACACCTGCGTCGCGTAGAGCTCTTGGAATTGCATATTGTCTTGATGTGATACATGTATTATTAGCCTTTTAAGAACCAACATTTTGAAAATATGTCAACGGCATGTGTGCTAAATAAATTTTTAGTAAAACCATATCTTTGGTTGAACACTTAACTTCTTCTCCATGTCAATTGAAACCGCTAGTTCGCAGTTAACGGTAAGCTCAAACAGTGACGCGCTACGCCGCCGGATGGACAAACGAGTTAATTGCCGGTTAATCATCATCGATTACGTGCCTTTAGCACCATTCATCCGCCACTAATTAATGAGTATTAGGCGCGGCATTCATGGAATTAGCGAAATCTTCCGCCCAGTGGCGTCCATCATCTATGTCGGCTGAACTATTGCAGGTTCTATAGTTTTGCATTGCATGTTACAAATCGCTGCATAATGATCACTACAGGTTATTGCCATCTATTGTCAATGACCTAGTTAGAACGCTTTGTCGCTTCATAACTATAATTAATTTATATTCAATAAAGTTCAAGATACTCACATCGATTTTTATACTAAATAAAATGTTCAGCTTTACCAGAAGTTGTTGTGTGTACGGCAAGCTGAAGACAGGGCGCTATGGCGCTCAGGGGAGGGCTATGTCCAGCAGTGGACTACATAATATAGCCTGAAGAAGAAGAAGAAGTTGTGTGTACGATCAGCGTTAGTAAAAGTGCACGTAGATGCACTGCAGTTGGCAAGCGAGATGTGTTATGCAAGCGTTACGTTACCATACCTCTACGATACGAGTATTTTCATTGTACAAATGTTGCTGTGAAGGAGAGGCCGAATTGAAAAATTGAAAAAAAAAAATTAATATATAATTTTACAATCTACTGTTGCTAAATAGTATCGGTCGAATATTTTGCTTATTATTCCTGTGAATGTACTTGTAGGTGGTAGTCACATCTAATATGCACAATGGTACTTTATATTGCAAGAGTAGAATTCAATCGGAGACCTTTTAGTCCTATATAATGTCGAGTTTCTGGTACAAGGGGTACTAACGGTAATGGCAAGGATAAGAACATATTTTTGTTGACCGTCGCCGCTATACAAAACAATTTCGTGAGCTCTCGGGGAGGACGCTTGAGTCGCGCTCTACTTTTGCATCCGGTTTCGAATTACACCAGTTTTTATGCGATTGCATTGCTTTACTCATTTTACTAATCTTGCCCGCTGCAGGTAAATTATTTCAACTATTTTGATACAAGCTGCTTGGTGACATTATGATAGAAAATGTCAAAAAGAGTATTCATGAGATGGTGCTGGCGGGGTATTAGCATGTTTCCCCAGACAGTTGGTGGCGGAAGACGGAAATCCGTCATCGTAGTCAGTCCGAAGGCCTTTGCACTTTAGCACAACAATAAACTAGCCGTTTCGTCCGGTAGACAAATGTAAATAGAGGCAATTGAGTTAGAATAGAAAATGTTATTGCTCGTTTGGAAAATTATTTGCTCAAGTGTTAGAAATAACGTTACCTAAAGGAGTATTGAAAGTGTCTGTCACGGAAATGATCGTGGCTCCTTTGTGTTTAGACAGCTCGATCGCGGTCCGGTGCGAGGGGCGCGTGAGCAATGTAGAGCGCTGGTGGAGCGGCTCGGCCGGGTCATCGCTCGCCGTTGGGTTCAATAGGATAATGCATCGAGGCCGCGATACTCGTGTGACACTCTCCAGCTACTTGAGCTCATTGACGCTAACCAACGCCGACAGCCGGCTCCAGATCCATCATTCAATTATAACATTTTCTCTCTCGAGTTCCCAAGGGCTGCATTTTTACGAAGCGAGCGATCTAGGAGGTCTCGGGATGCGCAGGAGCGGTCAGCGACCCTCCCTTCCCCACCACCCTGCATCGTGGCGATACAGACTGCTTTTTTGCAATGCGCTGTGCGCGTCATGTGTGAGCTACGATCTTTACGTCACGTAATAAACGATTTAACCTCGAGGCACCACACATTCTATCAAATTATATGCAACTTTTTTAATAGATACAAATGGAAGGAAAGACACAATGTCGTTTTGGGAAAAACCGTCGGCCCGATTATGGGTTTTAAACGCAATATACCTTAGTGTTTGACCGTCAACGGGATTTCCGCAAACGATCTTATATCCATAACTTTTAGGTACCTACATATAACATTTGTAATTGATTTCCCGCAAATCGAATTAATACCTATGGAATTTTAGGTACCTCCTTATGATGACTAACATTTGTGATTGATTTCCCTCTACTGGTGTAATGTAATGTATGTAACTGACGTAGCGATTGCTTGTTGCAGGTTCTCAGGCGCGACGCCGCCGCCGGCCCGCGGGCTCGGCCTGCTTGCGCTCCTGCTGGCATCCGCTGTACAAGCAGGTGACCTACTTAATTATACTATTAGCTACTAACTTATAGAATTGCGAAGTGTTGAATCTACTACGGCCCCTGCTTCGACCGTAGCTGCCAGTTTTTTTCAAATATGTATCAAATAGCTGTAGACACTAGGTCTCTTCGGAAAATAAACACCTTTTGGGTTCCCTTGCTCATTTTTTGAGATGTAAACAAATGGAATGTTGTCATAAAAGCTCAGGTTTATCGTAATGATGCTAAAAATATGGCGCACGTTATGTATGACTCGTCCGCCGAGCCTTGGCTTGGTTTTTTTGGCATTCCGCTGAGGCTGTTGATGTGCCGCGCTGTCATTAGCTTACGCCTGCGCCTGCGTCTATACAATAAGAGCAAAGTCATGTGATGTTGCTCTATAAATAGCTACGTAAGTATACCCGCAGGTTTTGTGCATAAAATAAATGTATGTTCAGTCGGTGCAATCTGATGATAATCACATCTTTCTTTACAAATATGAAACAAGTTTTTTTTCTGTTTATAAGTAGGCGGTCTGCTCTGTTTTGCCAGGCTCTGCTACATAGATAAGTTGAAGGTTAAACGTCACTTTAGGTTTCTCTTCTAATTTGAAATTATCAAGCATTGAAACCTGAGAGGGGACCCTGTAATATATAAATAGGCGCATCACTACTTCATTTTCAAATTAATGTACCTAAAATTTTGTGTACCTACTCCATTGACCTACCAAGTGATATGTTATTGTAAACATGCAATTGGCTTAATGTCTCAAGTGATGTCCAGTCGTGTAGGTAGATGTTTGAGATAACATTCCTGAGATAGCGAGATGTTCGCGCGGTCATCGCGCCGTGTGGTATGTAGCCGCCGGGCCGCATGCCTGGCGCCTGCCGAGTCCACCATCCCTTACTCAACCCACTGTGTACGATTGCATAATATTGATTAAATTCCCCAAAATTATATTTGATGAGAGTCAAAACTAAAAGCTTAAGATTCCTCCTCCCATTGCGAATATGTTGGACGTTGGACGTGGTTGGGACCTACAGTCTGAGGCGGTGCTAGCCAGATGCCTAGCATGCATTGAACTTGAGTGCAGGTGGAGTGGAGGGACTTTCTGGGGTATCAGTGACTGCTGGCTACATACCGTACGCGGCGTGACTCACGCGCGGAATGCTGTCCGGCCACCTCCCGCGCCCCAGCCCGCCCGCCACTGACGCCATGCCCAAATAGACCCTATGATAAGGCTTTTTGCCGTCTTTTTGCGTTCTCAATTTAAAAACTGAGTCAGTAGTAATCTCTGGCAACCCCCGATCGTCAAACAAAATGTTATTCGGTGAAGTCTCACCGAACTGTCATTATTGCCACTTTTGTGGCAAATCACGCCATTTTTTTGGAGGTAGGTACGTACAGTTATTATGATGTACCTGGAATTAAATAACTAGCAGAAATAATACAGTGATTGTGGAATAGCGTCCCGGTGCGGGGTATCGATCGGCCGTGACAGGCCGTGTCTCGCGCCGCCGTCGATGTGTGCTCAGCACTGAAAATACCACATTGTCAACATATATCCCAAATTATTCCCTATAGGCAAGAAGCGAGCCTATTTAAAACATCTGAGCTATAAGATAACATACGAATTTTCTTCATTGTGAGGTATAAGACATGTAAAGATACAAAGTACAACTGGCGACCTTATTGCTTATAGCAATTTCTTCTAGACAGGCTTATGACAAAATCTTTATTGGAATTGTTCAGTAGTTCCAAACGGGCGCTAAATCGATGTCGTCGACGCATCTAGCATCTGCCTGCAGTTTTTTGCAGATCGTCATCCCACTTAGTAATTAATGAATCAATGAAAACTACTCTCCATTAACCAAAAAAATCTTTGGGACATTAAGGCCGTCTTGTACCACTTTCTTAAACGTGATAAAAATATTATTAATATTAAGTAGTGAAGAAAGAAGTGCCATGCTTGAAGGAGACCTATGTTCGCAGTAGACGAATGTGGGAAGAACTTTCTTCAATCATTCAATACTAAGCAGTGTTAGAGCAACTGCTCTCCGAAACCTATGAGACTAACCTCTGGATTGCCACATTCCACCGGGTATCATGCTAACCTAATATTTAGCGAATCTACTTTAGGTATCGATGTCATCATTCATACCAAACGAAATATGCTGATTGTTTAGTGGAGGTGGAGTGCTCCATAATATCTAAAATTCTTGAAAATTTTGTGACCAAACTGGGTTTACTTTGAATGGTAAAATTAGGGCTAATTGGGCAAGTATCGTCCCGGGCTAGGTACCGCGGACTACCCTCGCTAGCTCCGTATAGGCGAGGGAAAGAAGGGTATTCAATGTTAAGTCTGCCAACCTTTTGAATCTGAAGAAGTAAAAATATGTGAAAAAATTGGCACACAATTAAATTGACGTTCGTGCGAGTAGATGTGATAATGCTTTGTCATCACTAGTATGCGACAACCAGTATGCGACAACCAGATTTGGAGCTCAATTTATCGCAAACATTGCGTTATACCTATGTTCTAGAGAAGGAAAAGACCTCGATTTATGCAAATATACTTAGTTCCAAGAAAATTGTGATGGATCTTATGTCATCCGCTAAAAGTTAGGGTAATATCGTCTGTCACATCATAAGGTAGTAAATAATGCCAGAGAATAATTGAGGTTTCAAACATTGTTTTTGGTTATTTACACGAAAGTTTGCAACCTTTAGCGCTTTTGCTTCATTATTGTAGCACCTATTATCTATGTATTTGCCATGGAAGCCGGGGGTGTGCCACTAGTTCCAAAGTAACTATGAAAACTTGTTTAATTTTCAACCCTAGCAACTAAACAACCAATTCAACGCAATATATCGACAAAGCACTAGTCAGTTATCAGGTAACTACAGAAAAATAGGTCAATATCAATCAAACCATCAATTCCACCAACCTTTGGCCCGCAGTGAGTATGGCCTAACCTTCCTGCGATGCAGGAAGAGACCGGTGCCTCAGCAGTGGGGACATACGAAGGGTTGATATCATCATTGATTTCATCAATCAAGCAGCTCATATTAGTCCACTGCTGGACATAGGCCTTTTCCAGGCACGTCGCTTGAAATCCTCGGTCATCGTTATCCAGCTGCTGCCAGACATTTGTCTTAGATCCAGCGAGCCGGCGGCTGGCGCGTTTACTAGTTTTGTCTCCATTTGATAACGATAGTATCCTATCGACTATCCATTCTTCCACCAATATGTGTATATGTCAGTTCCTTTAGTTCTTTGGAAAATTTCCTTATTTCTGATATGATATATGAAAGAGACTCCATACATAGGTTGCGTCGCTCCACGTGCAGCACACTGAGAGACGAATTTTAATCGGTGGACTAGTCCTGCCGTTAGCGTCCACGATTTGGCTTTGCAAGTCTTAATTGGCAGGACGCAGGACGAAGTCAGTAACGGCTTCCAATAATTATAAATTACCGGTCTTATTTATAAAAACGCGATTCCATAAAACACTCGAAATTGCTGATTAAATTAGTTTGTGATGGAGATTTTACAAATTTCCCTGGAAGAAGTGCTTTAGAGTAATCGTGTTTATTATAAATATAACGGTGGATCTACCATACAATATAAAAGACAGCTTTACAGAAGTCTAAGTATCCATTTCCTTAGACGATTGTCCTCGAAATCAAGCAAACGACTATCTAACAAAAGTTTAACACATTTCCTTGGTGGTTTGGCGGCAACGCTAAGAGCACGGGCAATCGAGTATGTAGCACATTGGAAGTACGGATAACTTATTTACAATGGCCCAATCATGAGGCGAAGTGCGGAAATCTCAGGTCTAACTAACTAACTAACTTATTTAAGTGAAACGACAGGATTCCGCCGAGGCTCCCCACAGACAGATATTAAATTTGCATTCAATGAGTACGCTCGCCTGCTTGACTAATATACTGAGAGTTTTACAGTTTTCAGTTTTCAGCTCAGTTTTACAAGTATTTGTTTTTATTTTATTTCGAGGGCTTGCGAGGTTTGTTTCCGTTTTCGAAAAAGTTGAGTAGAGAGAAAGAAATAATTATCTTCTGGTAACTAGGATAGGAAACTTGAGTGCCTGAGGTGTTCACGTACCTCAACGTTTGAAATCGCCAATTCCCGGTGGGGTACGTGGTGATTAAACCCAATGTTCTCTCCTTCTCTCTGAGAGGAGGCCTGTGACCTACAATGTAAAGTATGTGGGCTTCATTATTACTTTTGAGTATGATGCGAGCTTCATGCCGACTCGCGCATGCTAGTAACTTATGCGGTCGCATGGAATAAAATGAAAAGGTTTTATTCAAAGTAGCGCTGAAACTGCGGCTTGGCTTGGTCTGGCCTGTTTCCAGGTCTGCATACAGTCATGAAGAGTGAACTTATGTACAATAACTTGATATTGTTGTCCTAAAATAACAATAAAATCAAAATATGTTTTAAATACTTACCTAAGTTTTTTAGGATTTTGTTGGCCTTTTTAAAATTCGTTAAATTATCTGAAAATTATTAAAAGAACTAATAATGTAATATATTAGTAATTGCTTATTTCTTTATAATACAAAAACCAAATTAAAATTCCAATGTTGAATCACAAACTGTGTACACTTTGCCAATTTTATTGTATCTCTGTAGATATTTTCTGTTTGTTTTTTCCTACAGTACAATAATAAATTTTCTTATGTTATCTCATATTTGTATTATTAGGTATGTCCGTAAACATAACCTCCGATTTCTCGTAAACTAACAACATACCTACTGTTAACCGCTACTTGTTGTTCTTTTTTATGCACTTCGGCAGTCTGACGGCTGTTTGAAGAAACATCGTTAACGTAGTTCAAGATACAGGGGTGAATCTATTGAATTGACGATTTATGTTAAATGAAAAACGTGTCTTTACCGGGCAGGCCTACAGAGAAAACCTCTAATCTAGCCCCACTGTACAGGAGTGGCGTGGACGCTCATTAGCAGGGAAATCCGCCTTTTAATGAGTATGATTTGCGGCTTAGTGCCGGTGATTGGCCAACCGCTAACAAACTGCAGCGATACGGCAATGTTTGCTGATGAACCCCTTTGTTATTGGCAATATACCAGCTAGTTCAGATTTAAATCGTTTGTCAAACGTAATGTAGCCACAAAAGTATCTTCTGTCTAAGCTTTCGTAAGCCAAATTTATTCGGAAATATTAGACCCCATCTTACTGAGGAGTAAGTGAGTTGGGATAAACATTTAATTTAATAGTCTATCCTAAATTTTAATGAGTTTTATTATGCCAGCTGTTGTAAAATCAATAAATTTTGATACAGCAGTATAATGGAATATCCTATTTAGTCTATAATTATGGATAGACCATCTAATATATGCTATTTAAGTAGATTCTATGGTTTATTATGTCCTGTTTAAGGACAATAAATGATCAATTATTGGGTATGCCAACGGGAAAATGTAAATGTAGTGACAATGGAAATGAACAAGAGAAGAATTAATATCAATAATGTTGTATAAATGTAGCGGCACATTATTTTGTAAGTATGTCACATCTTTGGTTTTCTAGAGCGCGCGACAAGCAATCGCTGTCCCGCCCGCCTTCCGCGCTCGTGGTGCTAGCCTAATTAGATCCAATTTTTCAATTAGGAATATATTTGATTTTATTACTTTTATCCAGTGGTTTCATTTAGTAACAAGTCCACTTCCAAATGTACAATGAAACCTCCTATCGATGTAGACTCTATAATGGCATATATGATTATGTAGAGGATGGAGAGACTGCAGAGTGACCGAACATGATAATTGATTTTAACAATAAGGCCGCTAATGGTACTGAGTATCTTTGTAAATTTCTATGTCATGTGCTCTGTACAATAAATATACAATTCTTATCTCAATAGTATGATTTTGTTTCATGACATGACAGCTTACAATTGATGGTTCGTCTGAGCTTGTTAATTGCAAAATAATCAGTTCACCAGTGTCGTTAATCAAAGGGGAGGCCGCAATGGCCTGGGCGGCTTGGGTCGGCCGGGGTAGGCCGGGGTGGGCGGGGGCGCTTAATGAGTCGCTGTTAACAAGGCGACACCCGGCATTACGGCGTTACTGAGATTCTGACTCATGTGTTTACCTAGACGGAACCAAAGGTACCGCTTTGACTCACTTCTCATTTCACATTATGAAATATGTTCAAATTATGTTTGATGAACGTACGAATTAAGACATAGTATAATTGACATCCCGGTAATGCGTTCTCGTACGATAATTTTTAACGAGGGCGTAGCCGAGGGCTTAGACTAGTTTGCAGTACAGTCATCAAATTATATCAATGCAAGTATATCAAATATGTTGCCGCCAATGTCTTTTATTAAGATAATTCAGATCCACGCTCCCTCTGCGCAATTTAGGCCCCGGCAGCCCTCAGGGCCCCCTGCGTGAGATAGCGGTAGGTCGCTGCGGGTCACAGACCTCGAAACGAGGTCTGCTGGATCTAGGTCCGCCTGACACTGCCCCGACAATACGACAATAGCGCCTCATCACCTAATGGACGGCTCCATTACACGCAACGCTCTAGTTGTTGAGACAGATGTATTTACCGACGCGACGGTGTATAAAGTGACTAATTCATAGAATAACTTAGGGCGAGATAAATAGTCGCTTCTAAGAACGAGTCTCAGCGAAAGCACTTGCTTAAGAATCGATTTGTCTATCATAGACAGTACTTTGGCACTCTCTAAGTCGCGAAACCCGGACTAATTCTTAGCATTGGCCTAAGAACATGCTTAGCTAAGCAAACGTCTATTTTAGTAACGCATTGATTCTTAGCTAAGTTAGCCTGAAGTAATGCTTAGGGAAGCATGAGTACGGACTCGGGCTAAGCAACGACTGTTTATCTCGCCCTAAGTCACTTCAGTTGGTTGCCGTACGGGTGGGTGCAATAGCATGACACATATACTTATCATATACGTGTAAAATAGCTTATTGAAACAAAACGTCTAGTAAGCTATTTATACCTGCCGCTATTGATAACAAAGCAAATATTTATAGCCCGCATCCATGTAAATTTTTAGTTTTGTTCTGATAGAGTTAAAGCTCGTGAAACTGAAGCATTGACCTTTCGGCAGCCTCGTATCGTGACCCCGCGCTGTCGGCGTCCCGGGATCGGAGGTCGCCCTACCCTCCCGGCCAGACCAACATGTGTTACATATTGTGGCTCTATATGCTCAATACTGAATATCTTTCTAATCCTTGGAGAGCAGCTTAGGCGCCTACAACGTCCAAGGCATGTGGTTTAGTATCGATAAAGGAACAAACTACAAAGTGACCTCGTAAACAGACGGCGGGCACTCTTTTGTACTCGGCGATAATAGCTGTTCCTTTTAAAAAAGAACTCAACCCTCGTAAGATAGTTTCACGGAATATGCTGTTTCTCGCTAACACAGAAATATGTGATGGACTCGATTTAGGAGTTTTTGAAAAATATTATGCACAGAATTCTCGGGTCTACGTTCGTGTAACATACGAGTAGCAAGAACTGCTCAACGGAAGCGACATCGACACCGCGGATCGGATCAAGTGTCGTTGCAGCGATCTTATCTTGATTATCGTTACATTGTAGCTATATTGCTTATATTCTTTTTAAAGCAATAACCCGTGCTAAGGACAATTTCAAAAACATATTTAGAGGCTAAAAATTCCACCCAAGCTGGGATTCGAACCCGCGTCTTCTGGCTATCCGCGACATTAGTGAAATTTCGAACCTCTACAATATTCTCTGTATTACGTACTTAATTTCGAACCTCTTAACAATATTCTCTGTATTATGTACGTAATTACGTACGTAATACAGAGAATATTGTAAAGAGGTTCGAAATTTCACTAATGTCGGTGAGTCGCCCATTAGCTCAGTTGGAAAGAGCGCTGGCACGGATAGCCAGAGGTCGCGGGTTCGAATCCCAGCATGGGTGGAGTTTTTAGCCTCTAAATAGGTTTTTTAAAGCTATATTGCTGTTTGTTTGTATGCAACAGTCACCCAGAAGTCATTAGAAACGGCTGAGCTAGATCGTAAAAGTCGCGTAGGTCCCCCCTCGGGGACGATTGTCACTTGAACTACTTTTGGAATGTTCACGAGTTGAAACCTCGTTCGCCTTCTCGGCGCCATCGCCAGTGGGGGATGGAACTTGTAGCTAGAGGAAAAAGTGTAATTCATCAAAACTTCCATCATGTGACAGGAGGCAAACAAATCCCTGGGAACAAGCAAAGCTGCTGCGACAAACCGAGAAATAAATCACAAAAAAGTTCTGAATCGGAGGATTCCGAAAAATGAAATAGACAGTTAAGAATTCCTCATAACTGGTAGGTATTCATTATCCCTTCAAACGAATAGGGTTCCCAGATTGTGCCAGCGGGGTCGAGGCGGCGGGAGGGCGCAATCAGACTTAATGGCGCCGGTGGGCATTAGGCACTTTCGCAATTTGTCGCGAGTTCAAAGCGCTGCGGCTCGAGTGTTATTAATGTTCTCCGTTTCTCGTTTCCAGGACCTCTGCCCAGCAATGTGACCATTACCGAAGGAGGACTTAATTCAGGTGCGTAACTGACTTCTTTTCTGTTTTATCATCGAAATACTTAATTAGAAACGTTCCCTTTTTATTAGTTGGCCGCTAAAACTAGTGACATGGCACCTTTATTATTGATGAAAGAACGTTTACAATGGATGATAGTAACCTTAATTCATAGAGTTTTATAAAATATGGTGTTTGACATAAAAATATTTTTCTCTCAGAGAAAAAGGGCCTGTGCCCTGCAGTGGGACTACACATAAGCTATAAGCTACATAAAAAAATCTTATTGGAATTATTTTAAAATAACGTTACTAACGTCATTTTAGCATTAATAATTCCTTAAACTTTTTACAAAGCACGCTTAAGCGTGGAAACATTGTAAGGCGGTAACAATCTATGTTAAATAATTAATAAAAAGATTTTATTACCCGACTGCGGCGGAGTCCAAAATGAGGGTGTGAGGGAATGTGTCTGAATCTTAAGTATACCTACATAGGAAAGTATGTATGCAAGTGTGGCTGATGCTATGTTTTCTCATAAATGACGACCATTGGTCGACGGCCTATGGTCGAATTTTGTCAGATAAGATCTCAGTCGATTCAGATTTATGAATAAAGCGCATGCTGGCAAATTCGACAAGTGTAAATGAGCTTAAATCTTACGTAAAAACCATTTTTTTTAACATTCCTTTATTTTTTAAAGTTCTCTACATTGTTATTTTTCTAAATCTTACTACTTGATTGGCCCCGAATGCTTGGTAATTCAGGTAGATTATATTTTTTTATTTATTTATTTATTTATTTCTTTTTTTTATTTTATTACAGTGGAACAAGTTTATGCCCAGTGCAAAATTGCATTGTTACCTACACCCAATATTTTTAAAGTGATTTCCGTTACTTTTAAAGAACGCTTAAGTAGGGCCACTACCAATGGCAAGACCTGCAAATTTCTCTCCATCTTAACCATAACTTTGACAAGTAACATCACCCGCAGAATCAAGCAGCTGCGCGCTGGGCGATGTGGTGTACATGTCGGGCGACGAGTTCCCGGGCGCGGAGCCGTGCGAGCGCTGCGCGTGCTCGGCGGGGCGCGTGGCGTGCGCGCGCCAGGAGTGCGCGCCGCGGCCCGGCTGCAAGGCCGTGCACCGCCCCGACCACTGCTGCCCCACCTACCAGTGCGGTAAGTACACGAGGCAAACCTTTTATAAGCTTTTTTATAATTTACCAATTTAGTCCCACTGCTGGGCAAAAACATCCTTTTCCGATTTCCACTCCTCCTTGTCTCTGGCCAACTCGTACCGCGCAGGCAAATGTTTGGTCACATCGTCACACCAGTGTCCCACTGCTGGGCAGGTCACTGGTCACTGGTCTCCCATTTAAGCATATTACAAAAAAATAAGAAATCGATTGCTAAACATACTTTGCATTATTTAAAAACCTATTATTTTGCATTACATAAAATCATACCAGTATCGTGGAGGATTAGACATAACATAACATAACATTTACATACTGGCACATACATTGCTTCTGGCCCCACACTAGGATACCCTGTGTCGTGGGAACCAAAAACAACTACATCACAAACATGTAAACATCCAAGACCTGGGGTTTTTTTTTTGTTCCCAGCCAGGATTCGAACCCGGGACCTCTTGCATGGTAGGCAGACGCGCTACCGCTACGCCATAGAGGTCGCCATAGAGGTAGACAGAGACCGGGATCTTCCACTTGCCACAATCCCGACAAACCTATTTCGCTTTGACTGACTGCTAAACAATCTAAAAATTGCTTATTCCGTTGGTTCAGCGATCCGAAGTGGATCATAGAAGTCGTCACTTGTCTCTGTAATGCAAGTCTCCGGTCATTCGCTCGCTTGGAGCTCGATGGCCTGTCGAATTTCAATTTCTTACTAACACCCTATACGTACCTAATATATAATTGTGCACATATCTGATAAGATGAAGATTCTTCATCCACCACCGCAATTTAACCTAGACATCTGCCGTGTGAAAGATTGAGAGTTCAGAAGCTCCCCACGGTTCGAACACCTTAATACCTTATGGCATTCTAACGGATGCTGACCCAGGATTCTGAGGCACCTTTAATACCCTGTCCCGTGACCCAACAGTTGGGTCCACCCACTACACTTAAGTTACGGGTGCACTTTTTTTCTAGCCTACACCATAGTTGGATTGTTGTTTGTTGATTGTTAGACCATAAGCGTATAGTTGTATTGTACGTTTAAAAATGTTGTGGATGTAAAAAAAATATTTTTGAATTAAAGGCTGCGAAATATTAAGCTTTTAAGCGCAATTTTTTCTCCGAGTAGGGCGTCCTCCCTCTTGGCTAAACGGTTGATTGTAGAAGCGCGAAAAATTCAGGCCAGTAGTACATATTATTAACTTAAAAGGAAGATTAAGCCGTTAAGCCGTTGGTGCCGGCTGTCATATAATGGCAGTCGTTAAGCCATGTCAGAAGCCTTATGGGCGGCTTGATAACTTCTGACAGTAAGGCCCACCACTGTCTTACAATCCTCCACCAACCCGGACTTGGCCAATGTGGTGGAGTATGGCCTAACTTTCCTGTGATCCAGGAAGAGACCCGTGCCCCGGCAGTGGGGACATACAAGGGTTGATAACGATAACGAAAAGGAAGATTATCTCGGCTAAGTAGGATTTACAAGTTAACAAATAATAGGCGACTAACTTATAAAAGGAAAAGTTCGTACAAAATCCATTGAAAATGACGTTGACGAAGTTGCTAGTTCTACAAAGCGGATAAAACCCTTTCTGTACATACAAAAACTTTGGCTCCACGCATTTAGGTAATGAGATAATTTATACAAGATGCGTGAAGGGACCACTTGGGCGCTGCAGTACGTGTAACCTATACCATCCTGACAACTTAGCCAAGCCCACAGGAAAGACAAGTCAATATGTGCGGAGCCAACCAAGCTGTGGGTTGTCCATATAGCACAAGGCACAATTGTATTTCGAAGAATTTCTTATTGCTAAGCATGATGTATCGTCACAGATCAGCATAGGACGCCCCGAGACCAGGTGCAGCGACGAAATTCGCAAGGCGGTGGGCAGTGACTGGAAGAGGAGAGCCGAAGATCGGGCTCAGTGGCGTGTCTTGGGAGAGGCCTATGCTATGTCCAGCAGTGGACTGATACCGGTTGATTAGGATGATGATGAAGCATGTCGTATTACATTCCAGAATGCGAGCAAGAAGGGCGAGTGTACGGCAACGGCGAGAAGCTGGTGGACCCGCAGGACCCGTGCCGCGTGTGCTACTGCCAGGGCGGCGAGGTGGTCTGCCGGCGCATCGCGTGCTTCGTGCGCGACGACTGCCGCCCGCGGCTCGTGCCCGGCCGCTGCTGCCCGGAGTACGACAACTGCCCGCTTAGAGGTACTCCTCCGCCAACTCACTCCGCTAAAGGGATAGAATCAAATCAATTTTATTTCAACGCAAAGAATTTACATTCTGTTTGCTGAAAGTCAATGTGCAATGTAAAACGTTAGCCGCTGTCTTCAGGCCGTAGTGTAGCGGAGAAAAAAGGAGCGGGAAAAAAAACTCCACTCTGACTGTTGCCACCTATACTACTCGTATGATAAGATTTCATGATTGACATTAATAACTTTAAATGCATTACTCCATTGTTTTACAAAAGTAGGAAAAACATAAATAGGACACACGAACAGCACTCGTTCACGAGTATAACTCATGGGTCAGCCATCATCAGTCCCAACAATTTCGTGGGTCCCGGTCCCATGAGATGGATGTCCACGGTACAACGGACTAGGGACGTGCTACACGGTTAAAGTCACAGTAATGCTATAGCCCGGTACAGACTGTCTTGTCGTCTTGTCCCAAATAAAAATACCCATTATGATATATTGATTGGAGGCGTGAGCGTTGTTTTATTACTAGGTGACCCCGCAAAAGTTTGATATATTAATTAGTCTACGTCTTATTCTGAAATTGTTTGCTATGAAGTTTTTTTATAAGTAAGATCTACTAAATGTATACCCAAAAAAATTATAACAATCGGTGAATACGTTTCGGAGGAGTCCGATAACAAATACAAAGACACGATATTTTTACGTATTAGATGGTCTCGGTAGTAAGAGTACAGGTCCTCTTAGCTAAGTTAAATTCCATGTCACACTTGTTCGATTTCTGCCAAGCAAAAACCAAAATGTTGGAATTGTTATCTCTCTTGTTCACGCCTTTCTTATTCAAGTTCATATGACCTGCTTGTACACTACATAAAGTAACTGTGTTAAGGTTTAAAAACCTATTTAGAGGCTAAAAATTTCACCCATGCCGGGATGTTAAGGATGCCATGTGTTAAGGTTTGTTAGTCAATAGTACACTTATCTTTACAACTTTGCCTCATTTATTATTATAATCTGTGTCCTAAGCTACTTAAAACTATTGAAACAACACATTGGATTTTTATGAAGCCTTTAATTACGTCTCACTGCCGAATGCAGGTTTTCTTGTAGAGAGAGCGAGAGAGACAAAAAGACAGTATGTGCTTAATTACTACGCTCGCCTACCGCGGATTTGCAATTTCAAGTTTTGAGGTATGTGAAAACCTTAGACACCCAGGTTTCCTTATTACGTTTTTATTAGCGAGTTTTATTGCTACTACTATTAAAAAAAATGTAACCGAAGTGTAACAGTCATTGGTACGTGCCGTAGATCAAACCTACGACATCCTAAATGTGAGGCAGGCGTTCTATCACTGTGCTATCACCGCTTGGTATTAAAATACCTGTTTATATTCCCAGGCGTGAGTACGGGAGCTTCTATGACTCCGAGCAACATGGCCATTGAGGACGTGGGCACGACGGCCGCGCCGCCGCCGCCGCCGCCCGCCAAGCAGGAGATCACCATCAAGGAGATCACGCCCGTTTCCGAGATCCCCGTCATCACTGACGTAAAGATAAAAGAGATCTTGCCCTCGCCCAGTATCGAAGTCGTAGAATACCCCTCGTCTAAAGCTCCACTGTTCCCGCGAGAAGCCACTTCTGAGAAAAGCGACAGTAGCGAGGATCTCTTAACGCCCACCCCTGCTACACCTACATCTCAAGGGCCCAGCTCCTTAACAAACAATGCCGTTGAGACAAAGATCACAGACGAGTTGTACCCTTCTAAGATTAGCTTCTCGACAATGGATGCCATCAACAGCGATATTTACCCGTCCAACGTCCCGAGTGTCTCGTCCACGGTCTACTCGTCCTCCAGCCAAGGCTCCTCACCAAAAACGACAGTGATAGAAGAGGAAGATACTTCGATATTCGAACACAACCCGGCCTTCCCTCCCCTGCCAGACGATCTGTCCGTTTTGAGCAACCACGAGGACGAGATGGCTGTCGACATGGATGAACATAATGATCACCTCACTGTAAGTCATGAAGTAGTCACTACCGTCAAGGCGGTGCCTACTGAGACTCCTACGACTGCCGCACCTACGACAGAGTCACCGAGCAGCCCCATCACCACGCCAACCCTCACTACAACGCTAGCCCCTAGTACGACGCCAGATTCAACTACAACGCAAGCTCCCACTACGATGCCAGACGATACTACGACGCCATCCCCCACCACCACGACCGAGGTGCCGACGTCCCACGAAGAGTCACCCTCCACTCTAGCGGATAGCACAACCGACTCAGAAACATTGCCCACCAAAGTTAGCCCCATGCTGAACTTGCGGTCTGCTTTACCGACAGAAATACTAAGCGTACCGTCCTCTGTCCAGGAGGTCATCACAGGAGAAATAGACGAAGAGGAGCCCCCAACTGTTACCACTAAAGAATTGACGACGGCTGAGACACCGATCACTACTACAAGTACTACAACAACGACGCCGCCACCTCCTCCCAAAAAAGAAGAGCCAACTACTCTAACCACCAAGTCACCCTTGATAGAACAAACTGTACCTAGTTCACTAGGCACGACCACCCCTGAGGTGACCGAGCTAAAGGCGGTGACGTCAGCGAGCCCAGCCAGCCCGGGCGAGACCACCAGCTACATTCCCAAGTCCGACATTGCCACGGAAGTGACGTCACTTACTGAACTCAGCTCTCTTCCCGTAGAGACTAGCGATCAGCACCCGCCGGCCCCTGCTGATAGCGACCGTGCCCCCTCCACCTCCCCGCCCCTTACCGCACCAACGTCTATCAAGATGACGCCCAACGAATCCGAGGCCATTACGGTATCGCGAGCCTCCAGCGAGACTCAGCCCTTTGACAACATAGAGACTACCGAATTTATACTCTCGTCATTCGGCTCATCCGAGAGCACAACGGATGCCGTCGAACTCATCAAAGTCAGCAGCGATTCGGACAAGAGCGCAGCTGTTATCGACTCCTCGAGAAAGAAAGGCAATGTGTTTACTGACCTCATAAACCTTGTGGGAGACGTGGCAACCATGGGCGATAGCACGGAGGAACCACGGGCTCCCGCAGCCCCCCCCGCTCCCATCGCCGATTCCGAGGAGCTGATCCCGGTGAACGCCGGATACAAGAGCAAGAACAACAACTTCAACATGAACTCGATCACCGAGAGCCCGCTGAAGAGCAAGGTGCCGGCGGGTAAGCCGCAGGTGGAGTTGGAGAGCGAGGACGACGCGGGTATCACTGATGGCGGGCGCGCCGAGCCCACCACGCGGCGCGCCATCATTGACCACGTGGACGATGCCGCCGCGTCCGTCGCTGTGCCCGCCGCCGACATCGAGATCATCACGCGGTCGTACGTGCCCACGCTGAGCCGCCGCCCCACCAAGGTGGTGCAGGGCGAGCCGGCCGCCTCCGCCGAGCTAAGCACGGACGAGCCGCCCGTCGAAGACTCTGCACACGCGCGCTGATCGCGCACAAAACCTCAACCGATAGCATTTTGTAGACAGTAATGTTTCGTTCTTGGAACTGTATTTTAAGTTATCGTAGAGTCTATTAGTATAATGCCGCGCTGTGCGCCGCGACACGCGACGGTTCTGAGCCGCGCGCGTGCGCACTATTGTGCGACAAGTATTTATGTTAGGTACGTAGGCGCGAGACGCGCGATGTGTCAAATTAACGATGTGAAGTAGTCGTAGCTCTGTGTTAGACTAAGTTATTTATTTGCTAGTGAGAGTGGCGGTCGGTGCCACGTTGCCATTACTACTAGGCTGTAATAGACGAGACATGACAGGACGATGATGTGTTAGCTTTAGTTAGTCCCTTTAGGTGGAAGTGAGAACAAATATATATATTGAATTAAGGTTGAAAGCTCAGCTTTGCTACAAATTTGGTACAAAATAAATTTGATAATTTAGATTTTGAACCTTTTATGAACTCAATTTTGATTTGATAGATAGTGCACGTAATATAGCTAATTGTGACGCACTCAGTGAAGTATAGATGTTGGAGAATGGAGATGGCTCAAAGTATCTAGTGTCAGTGTGTATGTCGGGCGGCCGCGGGGCGGGGCGGGTCGGGGGGCGCCGCGGCCGCGCGGCTTCTTGCTCCGGAAGACGAAAACCTTTTCCCGAACAAGAAGCGCGCCGTACTCTATCGTATTATTATTTTATGAATAAATACTGAAATATTGTTTTTCTTTTTTACAAATAAAAGAAATCAGACTGAAGTATTCTTGTTTCATTGACCAAAAATCACAAACTTCATTATCCTATAAAATATCAGTGGACTTTACGACGCTTTTATCTCCCATATGACGCTTACGCCGTGGACAAGAAGAGCTATCATGGTGATGCCGGCCGTGATATCCGCTGTGCGACCAACCACGGAATGTCCTACACAATCGGAATCCGGTTTGCGGGTTATTAAAGAATTCGCATGCAAATGGCATTCCCTAAAAGCTTGAATGCTGATTGCCAATTTGATGTTCGTTATTTTGGTTAGTGTGACCGAGAATAGCACCTTCAAAACACAGCTAATAGTGTATTTAAGTTCAAAGTCACACAATCTGTTAAAAAAACATTTATTGCTCAAAATTGTGTTCATGGAGACGCTATTATGCATTTGCGAAACTCAACCCGGTCACGGTCGCCGCGAGGCCGCGGTCGCACATTTGTCAGTCAGTACCTAGGTACTTCTATACTACATACATCATCATACACCTGACTGTGGATCTAATGCATGAACTAAAGTATGAAATTATCGATCATCTTCAATGTTATCACTATTATAAAAGCGAAAATTTGGATGGATTAATAGTTTACTCAATCAAGCCAGGACTGCTAAACGACAGGGATTAAATTCCTCAGAGGGCCTATTATAGTCTGGAATAGAACATGGCCCGTTCATCCCATCCCCGGCAAAATCAACAAGCATCAAAACCACGCGGACTAAGTCGCGGGGAACAACTCGTAGGTCGTAAATAGAAAAGGTTAAATGATGTGCCAATTCAAATCAAAAATTTCTTATTCATTTCCGTTTTGTTTGTTTTCGTTTTGACGACCTCTGTGGCGTAGCGGTAGCGCGTCTGCCTACCATGCAAGAGGTCCCGGGTTCGAATCCCGGCTGGAAACAAAGAAAAAAAGTCCAGGTCTTGGATGTTTACATGTTTGTGATGTCGTTGTTTCTGGTTCCCACGACACAGGGTATCCTAGTGTGGGGCCAGAAGCAATGTATGTGCTTGTATGTAGATGTTATGTTATGTTGTTATGTTATGTTTGCTGAATGTCAAGTAGTAGAATGTAGTGGAGAAAAAGTCAGCGAAAAAAAAACTCGACTCTGGTCATCTTCTCTCAAATAATTTTAATGCAGCTGCTGCGTATATGATCAGATTCCACAATATTCAGCAAAACTTTAAATTCCAAAACATTATTTAGTTTTCTTGCCAAAGTAGGAGAAATATGAATGCTGCGGCGAGACACACGAACAGCATCCGTTCAAGAGCATAAAAAGCAAATGCTATCTTAGCGATTCAACTGCTCTTTTTTGTAAGATAATTATGGTTTCTATGTCTGCTGCCCACCCCCATGATAACAAATCCTATGACATGATTCTGTGAAAATAACTAAAATAGAGCAGCCTCGCTGTTGATACGGCTGTAAATTGTCTAATTTTTCTAACTAAAAATGCAGAACCTACCTGATAGTGTTTCAAAATGCGGACCGCATTGCCGTTTTGAGTCTATGGTCATGCCTAAAAAACCCGAGGAATTTACCTGGATACTAATCCAAAAAAAATCTCTTTGGATCTCAAAACTTCGTTATTAGAGAGAGAGAGAGAGAGAGAGAGAGAGAGAGAGAGAGAGAGAGAGAGAAATAATTTATTTAACGGAACAATACTAAAAACCTAAGAAAACAGTAACAAATTTACAAAACACAACAAGATAAATATATAGGTACACAGTTTACACTACATTATAAACAAATAGTTGAAAAAAAAAGTGGGCGAAAAGACATTTTAAAATTAAATAAAAGAAGGCATACAAATATAAACATGGATTAAATAAATACGGATTTGCAACAGAATAATAATAATAACCTATGTTTTGTTTAAAGCATTGAGCCCCTAAAATGGTTCCCGACTCAGCATGTGTTGTAGTAGCCACCGAGGTAATCTGCCTACAACGCTGATATTCTGTCGAGACCATAATGCGGTTTAGTCGCGTGTTTGTGAATAATAAAATGATAAAAAATATTGAACGGTTTAAAAAGTGTGTGCCTTATTACCATGACTCTTTCCATGACTTTGTTATTACGAAGAAGAGAAGAAGACAGCGAGATTTCCAAATATAAATTAGACACATGGTATTTATCAATTAATTACCAATATGCATAGCAAACGCCTTAACGTCACTTTCGATTGATAAGACTCTAAGGATTTCTAAGGATTTTTTTCAACTCCTAAAAATACCAAAATCTTTAGACAGCCACCTCACTCAGCCACGACGTCAGCAATCTACTTTAGATAGTAGTCAGTCCAGCGAAATTGCGAGCGTCCTACATTACATGGCAATTCATGATCTCAACTTCGCGATAACTAAGAAAAAGAGACAGGTAAGTAGATAGGTGTATTTACCATGTATGAAAAGTGCAATGAGAGTTTCAAAACGAACGTGCACATAATGCCGCGACATTAGGTCACCCGCCGAGTCCTAGCAAAAGGTTACGACTTGTTCTTGCGGATTCTAACGCATCTCCTCGCGTAATTGTCCGTAGTTTCGCAAGTACCTAGTCTGTTGAACAACATATTACCTACTACAAACCACCATTTTTGCTAGTGCAAACCAGTTTATCTACCTTGTTCCTTGTCACTTATGGAAAGCTTTATAAAATGAACGGTCGTTATTCAGATGATATGGCCACTAGTATGCGTGATGCGCCCGTTGGCAAATTGTCACGTTCATCGGAAGGATTCGTCTAGAATTGTGACTTTCTTTTATTGGGCAAGAGAGAAATGTCTCGGCTGTCAAAGTGTCGGCTTTCGTTCGAACAGGCGCCGGATATATCGCATTGGTTTCGTTTATCACGTAATCCGCGGGTTGAGATTCGCGCGTGTGGCCACGGAGCCAGCGGGCGAGGCACCAAGAGCAAATCATACTGGCAGTAGAGTTGTGAGCGGTAGCATTTGGCAGGCCACTACTTTCGGCATTATTATTTTTATACCATGGGACTGACCGTCAGCTTGCTGTGCGGGAGATGCCTTAAACAGAAAATACCCGCCCGTATCATGTTTTGCTGTGTTCCAATAAACAATAAAATAAATAAAATATTATAACAACTTATTAAACATCGAATCCCGGCATGGGTCGAATTTTTAGCCACTAAATAGGTTATTAAACATACTAAAACTATAATAAATACTAATATAGCCTGAAGAAGAAGAATAATTTAATGAAGCTAATCCATTTTATCTAAACAAATACAATGTAATCAACTGTGACTGATGCTCAATTAAAAAAATCGCAAACTACATGGGTAGTACGACGATGTTAGTTGCGCGTTTCAAATCGCGATTTTCCAAGCAATTAATTGTCGCACAAAACGTGAGCTCCTCAAATACCACTCGCTAACATCGAAAGAAATCATCGTGAGGAAACCCTATTGTCTGAGGGACCGTACCGTAGCGCTCGGTACAAACAATGTCCCAACTATGAGGCAATATTTGTCAATATTTATGTAGTATATTTTGTACACGTATATAGACCCGCTTTTTCCTGTTTCTCCGACTCTCTAAGGTTTGCTGGAAGAAATCTCTTTCAGAGATAAGCTCGCCTTAGTACATGTTATTTCTTATGTAATGTCCTGTTAAATGTTTCGTGTGCAATAAAGTATAGTTATGAGACTAAATGCAGAGTTGTCAGGTCTCACTAGAAGTAGCGTTATTGTGGCGTGCACAGAGATATGAGTAAAATAAGTGTAGGATGTAAAATAAAGCTTCAAAATTTCGGTAAGTTTTCTTGAGAAGAAATGTTCCATAGAGATGCAATTCTGCAATACTGTTCAATAAAACTTTGCCTTCCATATTTTACACTGAGCCGATGATTTCTCATAGGAGGTTCCTTCCCATATCCTTAGTTAATTAACACTTGTTAAATTAATATAACTCGACAAAAAAAAGTGTCATCTTTCCGAGGTTTACACCTAATAAACTTTATCTTACACTATTTTTATTTTTAATGTACTAACCCGTGCTAAGGAACAAATTTAAAAACCTATTTAGAGGCTAAAAATTTCACCCATGCCGGGATTCGAACCCGCAACCTCTGGCTATCCGTACCAGCGCTCTACCAATTGAGCCAATGGGCGACTCACGGCATCAGTGAAATTTCGAACCTCTTTACAATATTCTCTGTATTACGTACAGGCAGCGACATCTGACTTAAGCAAATTGCATTACTTACAGCCCCGACTACCTACTTTGCAGTTAGGTTTTAACATCGGAACGATATCACTGTACCCACATGATTACACTATTTTTATTTTTAATGCACTAACCCGTGCTAAGGAACAAATTTAAAAACCTATTTAGAGGCTAAAAATTTCACCCATGCCGGGATTCGAACCCGCAACCTCTGGCTATCCGTACCAGCGCTCTACCAATTGAGCCAATGGGCGACTCACGGCATCAGTGAAATTTCTAAATAGGTTTTTAAATTTGTTCCTTAGCACGGGTTAGTGCATTAAAAATAAAAATAGTGTTAACATAACTCGACAAAAAAAAGTGTCATCCTTCCGAGGTACCTAATAAACTTTATCTTATAATAATTAAAAATACTAAAACAGTTTGTTCAAAACACAAAACAAAAAATATACAAATCCCTGATTAATCGGATTTAGAGATTGTTGTTAAAACAAAGCCATCCTGAGTGGCGTTGTCCAAACTGGCAGTTGCCTTTTATTTTTCGAAATAAATTGTCGTAGACTTTTATCAGATTTGTAAGATTGCTCTCTGATTTCAGACGTCATCTTCACAGATTAAATAAAGACAAAGTATTTCAGTTTGTCATCTGCCTACCATGCGAGAAGTACCGGGTTCGAACTCCGGCTGGGGACAAAAAAAACCCAGGTCTTGGATGTTTACATGTTTGTGATGTCGTTGTTTCTGATTCCCACGACACAGGGTGTTCTAGTGTGGGGTTAGAAGCAATGTATGTGCCTGTAAAAAATGTTATGTTACCTAAATATTAAAGGCTCTTTCACATAGGCCGTTATTATCAGTCACCGTTATTATCAATACCGGATGCAATATAGCGATATCTGTTTTTAGTTCACTATCTCTTGTGACGGCTACGAAGTTACGCATAGGACGCAAATAGGATGCTTGTATTCCTCCATTTCATATGAATTCGTGGAACATTCGTATTGGGACGCATACGATCCCAGTATCCCACACACAGCTGCGTAGTAACGTAGTAACGATCCTCGTTACTACGTCAAAGAGTATTTTGTTTTACCGATAATTACGAGTGTTATAAAAATCTTTTACTCTGTGATGGGTTTGATTTCATATACGAAGAAATTTTATCGCTAATTAGCTCAGCTCAGGCAGCTAAGGAAGATGACGGATGCAAACGCCAAAAACGAAGGATAATCTAACAAATAAAAATATTTTGTTTATAACTCCTCCAAAACGGCTTGACCAATTTTTATGTAATTTTTCTGTGTATATTTGCTAAGTCTGATAAATCGTAGGCTAATTATTATGGCAAAAAAGCGTTTGCGGAGTCTGCTAGTTATTGAATATAAATTTAATTAAGGTGGGGGTACAGAGACTAGAGGAAAAAAGTGCCAAAAACACAAATACTATCGAAATAGAACTATGGGGCGATAAAACCCAATTGTGTGCAAGGAATCGGGACTTATATTAACGGTATTATTGACCGATAATAACGCACCTATGTGGGAGAGCTTTAAAAAGACAAAGACACACCAGACTGTCTCATTTTAAGACTCTTTAAAGTGTTAAAGTTAATCCCGAACGTAACTTTTGCAGTCATGTGATGGTAGTGTAGTTCAAGTAGGTTATGATATTATACCTAATTAAAACTGTCATATTTCTGTTTACGGCGTCCTTGTTCTGGTAAACGTAGAGCTTAAATTAGGACCTAGGCCAGCTGTCCTTCGCGTCATGTAATGGGATATTACATGAACAGGGCTGAGACGGTCGATTGAGACGTTGGTGGCCCGCGCAGCAGGAGTTGCGTACTCCGCGGGTGAAAGTGCGGGGCGGCGGCGGTGGCAGCGGCGGCGGCGCGGGAGTGAGGCTGCGCTATATCAGCGGCCGCGGCGCGCGCGCGCCTCACTGTCGTCGCAAGCGCAGGTGAGCTCTCCACCAACGGCAGCTCGCCGTTTAGCATACTACAGCAGCTCCAATAGTGCCAATCACATTAGTGTCAATAATTCAAAGTGCACATGTGAAAGTGTGTATAGCCTCAAATTAGACTGAAGTGTAGAGTCGTGATGCGCATCTCGCCCGCGCTTACGTAACTTGTTTCCCGCACGATAATGACAGACTGCTGGAGCCGCTTTATACGTTCTACATGACAACAACTTCCTCGTGTTACTTTGTAAGTAACGTGTGTGTTTATCTGTTGCAGAGCAGTGAACTTATTATCAAAAGATGAAGTCGGTAGTGCTGGTGATGTTGGTGGCGGTGGCAGCGGCGGCGGCGGCACCGCAGCGTGAGGGCGCGGCCTTCAGCAACGAGGCCATCAAGCAGGCTCAAAACACCTTCCTCATCCCCAAGGATGCGCAGATACAGAAGGTAAACCCTCTGACTACACAACGATTTACCAGTAACCCTAAATAGAAACTTGAAGGTTTTGTATGCTAGTAGGACGCCGCAACCCACAAAAGGTGCTGCATATACGTCCTGTGTCTAAAACTGGGGTTTTGTAGACTTACTGAATGAAATGAGGGTCCTCATAGGCAGTTTTGTCTCTTACCAACTGAAATCTTAAAACAATCTTATTGACGCCCATCGCTCTCCACAGGTCCAGGAAGGAATCGAGCTGGCGGCTTATGAGTCAATCCCTGGCAACCAGCGCATCAACCTCTTCGAGATCCTCGGCGACCAGGTGCCGTCCGAGGTGATAAACAACCTGCAGGGCCAGATCGACCAGGTGGGCCGCAACTAGCGCGGCGCACCCGCGACGCCCGCCCAGCGTCGCCCAACCACCGTCGGATAAGAAAGTCCGATTTGAATTTCAAATCTGATTGACTCATCCGATGTATGCAAGTTAGGCAACGATGATCCGCGCACGCTGCGGTTGCGCCAGCGCGGCCGTCGCACAAGTTATCGGTGTCGCAACAGAGACTGTCAGTGTGATATTGTGCAACATCCCTTTTTACTTTTGTAAATAAATTAATCTTAATGAAATTAAGTATCGAAAGTCTTTCTTTTATGTAATTAAATCGAATGACACACATAGCATAACGGATGCAGTGTTGTTAACATAAAAATATGTTGGTGATCTTCTCTAGGACTGGATTGACTAGTTCCAATGGAGAAAATGCTATATATTATATAACCACTAATCCCTAGGTACCCGGGACACATCCTAACATTGAAGCATTTTTCCAAAAAGAGGTTATAAAAATATCAATCACGCCTATTGATATTTAGACTTAAAAACCACCATAAAAACGAGATACGATTTTTCATTCCAAATTCAAATTCAAGTCGTTATTATCTCGATACTGCATAGTTATCGACAGTGTTTATAAACATAGCTATTAATGTGTCTATTAAATAATCATACCTGTTTTGATGAAGGCACATAAGATTAGATCACAATAGACAACAGCTTGATTGAACTGGTGGAACCGGTTATGTTTTAAATATAACCGCCTTCACCATGATACGCCACCATATTATCGTAAGCGGTCATGTCAGAGTCCGAAATTGTATAAGATGACCTGTTAATAACCTTGATAAGGTTCGTTACAAACGAAAGCACCTATCTTGGAGCAACAGCTAGCTAACTCTACTATTTTTATATGACTTTTACACATCACAATGACTTGTCCTGGTCCCAAACTAGGACACCCTGTTCCATGACAACCAGGCAAGGACATCACAAACGCAGAATGAAGCCATTTGTACAAATTAAGTAAGTACGCTCGTCGTCAGGCTATACTAGTCCACTGCTTGACATAGCCCTCCCCTAAAGAGCGCCACGTTGTGCTATCATAGGGGGTAATGCCCATAATCCCCACGCTGGGCATGCGGGTTGGGGATCGCAGTTCGGTGGAATTGTACTCAGCAGGGGGCGCTGCTGCCCACCCCCCGGTTAGTCGCCTTTTACGACATCCGCGGGAAGAATTGGGTTGGTGCTATTCTCTAGGCCGACACCACACAGCAAAGTACGCTCAATGTACGCAATTTAAGGAAGCGCTGGTGGCGCATAAGATAAAGTTGTGCTAACTGACGTATCGACAGTCGACATGTTTCAGACATTGCCCATTTTAGAAATAGCTCTGTTCCAACGCGACTGGTTTGTTTGTAGACGACAAAGTATTAATAAAACAGTCATTGCCGTGCTAGTTTTTTTCTGTAGCCTATAAGCGTCCCACTGTAAGGTACAGGCGTTATCTCAGATGGGCTTGATTCCCATGCGTGCCCACCGCAGATTGGAAATTTCAAGCGCTGCGGTATTTGAACACGTCAGACACTGAGTAGTCCTCACGATGTTTTTCTTTCAACGTCAATGTGTGTTCTTGCTATTATAACTGCACAAAGGTACATAACTTAGAAAACAGTCATTGATACGTGCCCGTACTAGTAATCGAACCTGGGTCTCTCGCTTAGAGTCCATTATAACCCACGGGGCTATATCTGGACTGGGCTACTGCCGCCGTACTAGTTATAATTCTTCTTCTTCTCCTTCAGGCTATATTATGTAGTCCACTGCTGGACATAGTATAATTATATCTAAACATTTATAATTATACTGGCACTTGGCTTGACTTGACTAATAGACTTGTCCCCCAGGATAGTGACACTCGCGCTGTTTTGCGTCGGCATAATTAACGAGTTTATGCTTAGCATGCTGATGCTCTTTGACCGAGGCTTGCATGGTCACGGAGGCAATGCCATCTAGAGGTAAGCGTAGCAGAACGTAGTTTGAGCGTTGATTTAGCTACGTGCCCCGGTCAAGAACGGGCTGCGCGGCTTGCCTTAGTTCGGGTTTCGGCCCATAGATGGCGGCCGATGAAAATTTAATTATGATTACGTAGGTACCTCGGGAGTGGTGGTAGCTCATCATCATCTGGTGGTAGCTCGGAGTGGTTTAATACTCTTTGCTTCATATTATGCGTGCAGTCCGGGTTTGTCCGGGTAACAAAAAATTTGTTTTAAAAGTTACATACATTTTAGTAGGAATACATATCAAATCTATAATTCGATATCAACCCTTTGTATGTCCCCACTGCTGGGGCACGGGTCTCTTCCTGCATCGCAGGAAGGTTAGGCTATACTCCACCACGGGAGCCAAGTCCGGGTTAGTGGAGGATTGTAAGACAGTGGCGGGTCTTACTGTCAGAAGTTATCAAGCCGCCCATATGTCCTCTGACATGGCTTAACGACTGCTATTACTTGACAGCCGGCACCAACGGCTTAACGTGCCTTGCGAAGCACGGAAGCGCTCGGAAAAAATGCCACTAGCGGAAGATACGGGATGGTCACCCATCCCGCGCCTGACCGCGCCTGTTGTTGCGCAAGTGATTGATTCCAATCACTCAAATCTATCATAACTGTTTTTATTTGGTTCAAATTCTTCTCCCCTTTTTCGATCAAAATCATCGGTCATTTGCAAACTCTGACTGGTCCGGCAAGAATTTAAACAAAACTAACACATAAATGTGAAACAAAAACAGCTCAACTTCTCGATCCGAAAAAATACATATGTGTATTTTTTTATGGTTTTACTCATTTTTATTGTTCCAGATGTCAAAGCTCTAGTTTATTTAGAAGTACGTACCATACCTCACCCTTCAGTGAATGACTGTTTGTCGAGAATTACGAATTATGAACCTCCAAATCTTTCATACCAATCTAACTAGATAAAAGAAGATAAAAATTAAAGAAAGCTTTACGCCGAGATAGGTATCACTCGCTGACATAAATATTTAAAAACCTATTTAGAGGCTAAAAATTTCACCCATGCCGGGATTCGAACCCGCAACCTCTGGCTATCCGTGCCAGCGCTCTACCAATTGAGCAATTGACATAAATATTGTGAGAAAACCTGACGGTCTGAGTGTAAATAAATCAGCTTTTGCCGTCCCAATCTGTGATCATTAAGGTCATTATTTATTTCTTATTCCGCTACTAAGCGCAAGTTTTCTCTCTCCCAGAGAGCACCTGCGCTTAGTAGTGGAATATAGGCATAATTTATTTATTTATTTTATTTTATTTTATTTTATTTGGAATACTAACAGTTTATCACTAACACAATAGATACATGCATAGCAACAGAAAGCCAACAAAAATATTTTGCCATATTTTGAGCAATTAACACAGGTGAAAGAATAACAATAGACGAAACATCAGGCTCAGTAATTAATTAGGTACATACAAAAATAGGAGAAAGGAGATGGCACACCACTTTAATGGGTTATATCAGTAATGAAGCCTCAACCGAGTCACAGAACTTAGACGTTAACACTTTGCGAATAACGGAAATACTAAAAGGCATTTAAATTCAGTATCTTCTTCAGGCTATATTAGTCCACTGCTGGACATACCCCTCCCCTAATCAGCGCCATAGCGCCCTGTCGTCAGCTTGCCGCATCCAGCATCTGCTGGCAGTTTTTCGCAGATCGTCATCCCACCTGGTCGGATGGCGTCCTACACCGCCGTCCAAATTCAGTATAACAAGTACAAATCTCGCAAGATATAATTTTCAGCTTATGCCTTTTTATGTGTGTCCTGACGAGAACTAAATAAGCCAGCTGGGTTTTCAATGAAACCCACGAACAGACACATAGGAAATACATACAACATGGTAATTAGAACTTGGTGAGACAACGGGACATCGCAGCTAATTGCCTCGCTAATGACCGACCTCGCCGCCCGAGCCTCTATGGTGACAAGAGGTTACATATTCATTCTTCAAGAAGACGAAATTAAATGAAAAGGTTTTATTCAAAGTAGCGCAAAAGCTGCGGCTTAATGAACGTTACAAGATAAACTAGATGTACATTTCAAATGGACAAAACAACTCCAAAACGACGAGACTAAGTATAATTTTCGTCAACTGAACACAATTCACTAATCTTGAGCACACCAGTCCAATAATTAAACCAGCGACTTCAGCAAACTATGCAATTTCTGTTGTTAACCTGTACTGTGCCCCATTTCTCGGCAAAAGCTTTACAATCCGAACTCCAACCTTCCTTATCCACAGTCAATTTGCGGCATACTATCATTGTGTTCAGATCGTCTAGTTATCTTCGCCTTAGCCCCAGCTTTCGTGGTGAGCTTGCCATGTCGTCGGTGTACATTATTTGTCAAGGAAACATCTGAGCGCCGCGCAGGTTACCTGCAAGTGTATGCTTCAGGGCAGGTAGCTCACTCTTTAATAGCTTATCCAGAAGTTTTCCTAGCGCAAGAAGCTTAATAGCACTTTAGCAAGGTAAAATAAAAATAATTCTCAAAAAGACAGACGTGGGATTGGAATTTCCATCCGGTCGCTGGACTGACGGTCGTTCTCAAGCAGAAGACCGGAGAATTTGGCGGCTAGATGAGACAGCAGGATACAGTGGCATTAATTAGATGACATCTTGAAAGAGATGGAATACTTATACCGGGTGGGTTACGCTATTTGCCGAATCACATTAGACCGACCGATCACTTATTGAATATTTATTTCATCAGCACCCATTTTCTCGATAATTCGTTTCACCCTAAATTTGTTGATTTTATGTTCTTTCTCTGTATAGTGTAGTAACATGTTTTATTGACGGATTGGGACATGAAAATCACTTTTGACACTGTCAAACTTAAAAAAAAAGTACCTACTGCAAGAAATATTTTATCAGATTTCTAACGGAAAATTGGTAACATAACATATACTTAAGTTAAACATATTAACCATAAAATAACGTAATAAACCACTTCGCAATAACATAACATATTAAATAAGTATATGCTTACTTCATCATAATACAAAAGTTAGAACGGAACAAAATTAAACCACACCTTTTTATTGTACATGAAAATCACAATCGAAAACAAATATAAAAAAATATATCATGAATATATAATTACAATTCAAATCAATCAATAGGGCCATAAACTTAACATACACATTTACATACAGGTCTTTGATTTATACACGCATGTGCATACATTGCTTCTGGTCTGGCCCCACACTAGGATACCCTGTGTCGTGGGAACCAGAAACAGTGACATCACAAACATGTAAACATCAAAGACCTGGGGGTTTTTTTGTCCTCCGGGACCTCTCGCATGGTAGGCACGTGCGCTACCGTTGCGCCACAGAGGTGGTTTTAAAGGCCTTAAAAAGAATATATTTTTGAGAATACCTAGATAGGCTTATGAGAAACGGCGTAAAGTAAGTACAGCAGAGTGAATGTTTTAATGTTATCTTATTTAAGAAGGTTTAATTCGAATATCTAGTATAAAATCCGGCTGAGCGGAGTCGGAGGTTGCTGTGTGGTGTCGGCCTAGAGATAAGCACCAACCCAATTATTACCGTGGGTGTCGTAAAAGGCGACTAAGGGACAAACTAGGGGTTGGGCAGCAGCACCCCCTGCAGTACAATTCCACCGAACTGCGATCCCGAACCCGCATGCCCAACGTGGGGTTTATGGGCATAACCCCGATGATAGCACAACGTGGCGCTCTTTAGGGGAGGGCTATGTCCAGCAGTGGAATAGTATAGCCTGACGACGACGACGAGTCGGAGCCACGCACTTAGCGTTTGATACAATTATCTATACATTTGAATAATTGTGGCGTCTACCCGTTGCCGTAATTAACACCGTGTAAAAACTGCAAATAAATCTCGTTTGTCTTATAGGAGCCCCAATTAAATATTTATTTTAATTTGATATAACAACACCCGTAAGTAGATCCGGACTAAAAGTCTACAATATTTTAATTTGGTTTAATTTATTGTTCTTGTAGCGACAGAAGAAGTATATCATATATAAAAAATATCATCATCTGTGAAACTTTCAACTGTCTAGTTATCGCGGTTTATGAGATACATGCTAGTGACAGACAGACAGACAGTCGAGTTTGAGTAATGGGATCCCTTACCCTTTGGGAACGAACTTGCTTTTCGTCTTTAAATCTTGTAATCGTTGTAGACTTTTCATCATCATCATCAGCCCACCGCTGCCCACTGCTGGGTATAGGTCTTTTCCCCATTATGCCAAGCCTCACGGTCTCTCGCCATCCTCATCAAAGGACCCTCCACTGACTCTGCCACATCGTCTGACCATCGGGCCGCTGGTCTGCCCACCGACCGCTTTCCCGTTCTCGGCCGCCACTCTGTGACTGCTCTGGTCCACCTGCCGTCTTCCCGCCTTGCCAAGTGCCCCGCCCACCTCCACTTTAGTCTCTTCCACTTTAGTCTTTGTAGACTTTTAGTCGGGATCTACTTACGGTTGTTGTTATATCGGAAGAGTCCGACCAGGTTTCGCTCCGATTCGCAGAGCTTAATCATGGTGAGCAGAGACGGAGCTCGCGTCGTCGGTTGCTCGTCTCACACTACGACGACGCGAGCTCCGTCTCTGCTCACAATGATTAAGCTCTGCGAATCGGAGCGAAACCTGGTCGGACTCTTCCGATATAACAACAACCGTAAGTAGATCCGGACTAAAAGTCTACAATGTGTTGTGCTTACGAAAGTTTTAGTTTAAAAACTTGTAATCGTTATTTAGTTTGTCAGATACAAAGAATTAGGAAGACATTGTGCATTCCAATTTATTGTCTGAGCTCCATAAATAACTACATACATATAAATAAGTCGTTGTTAAGCTTGTTAGGATGAGCGTGTTCTACATCGAATGTTTGCGTCTCGTTGGATTTGAATTGTTAATGAAGACTAGCGCCGTTATCATTGTTGTTAGAGAGACAAAGTCTGCCCCAAAACTTCCGCGAAAAATCACACGCTCGCACCGGATTTAGAGAACCACACTTAACAGAGCGTAGGAATGTTTGCGGCTAATGAGTTTTTTCTTGTTAATATTCGTAAGACCAAACTGGGAGTGCTGGTATAAAGATAAATAGGAGACTTTATCCTGTATTCCGATTATTCCTTTGTGGAGTTGAGATACTGCTATAGGGACTGATTGAGGCATTTTAAACGTTGTTTTGTTTTTTCTTTTATGTACTTCCCACTGAAGGGCACAGGCCTTCTCTCAGAAAGAGAGGGTATGGGCTTAATTACCACGCGTGCCCAGCGCGATTGGCAATTTCCAGTGCTAAGGTAGTTGAATACCTCAGACATCTCAGAACTTCTTTCACCGTTACCGAATGGCATCAATACTATAACTTAGCAAATGTACGTGACTTAGAAAACTAAGTCATTGCCAAAGATACATGCCGGGATTCAAACCTATGACCTTCCGATTGAGAAGCTGGTGTTCTACCGCTCTGCTGGAGTGGTGGTCTCCATTAATTTTATAAGAATCCGAACTTCGGAGTAGATGAGTGCTTTTGTAGGTTGTCGTGAAAATAAAATCTATAAAAACCAAACAATTGTCCTCGTCAACTAGAAACGTTCTTGAGTTTCTAAGTCTGTGAAGGACAACAAGAAATACACTTATGAAGGACAACAAAAACGCAACTATTAGCTGGTGAGCGCAATAATAAGTGCATAGGGTCGTCGACCGGCGGCGGCGCATGCGTGGACTGTTCCTAGTAAACAACACTTTTTGTCGCGCGCCGACTGTCGGCGAGACTCCGGGAAACTGGCTAATTACCGACACTTGCTGCGTTACGGGACCAACACGGGTTTATGCGCTGAATTCCAGTTACACCTATGTATATCAGACTCTCTAACTGCGAAGGAAAACGTCTTGAGTAAACCTGAGTGTGTGAGGTGTTCAAATACCTCAGCGCGTGAAATTGAAATTATTTGGAAATTATTTATTTGCTCAATAAATGAATGCATTTTATTTTTAAATTGCCAATCCGCGGTTGTCACTGGTAATTAAGCCCATAAACAATCTCTGAGACAAGGTATACTTTTAAAAGCCTGTAGTGGGATGTTTAAAGGCTACATAAATTATATATTAGATAAGTGTAAAGTGCAAGAAATAAAAAAAAAACTTTGGCATTTATTACGTAATGACACCGTCCAGTGGTACCTTCACTCACACCCGATGGGTGATTAGAACACCTAAAATAGGGTTAAATGTTTACAGGTTCCGAAAGTAGGATTATGTGTGTCTTTCTTGTATTAATAAATGCATAAAGTCAATAATTATTGCGTATGCCATTATTAGACAGCAAAAGTATATCTATTTTCAGGGATTTCCCTAGCGACTAGCTAATTCTCATTCATTTTCTATTAGTTTTCCTCTTCCTGCAGCCACTGTATCACATATGTCGAGTTTAATGCAAAAGCATCAGTACATACGGGTATTTACGTACTGACTGACCGCGCCGTCAAAAGTCTTATAAATGTATCCACTGTCCTTAAGAAAGCGCTCGTGGCCTAGTCGAACCGAGTGATTGTAATCAATAACTTGTGGTAAGCAATAACAGGGGCGGTCAGGTGCAGGATGGGTGACTGTTCCGTGACTACCGCTAGTGGCATTTTTTCCGAGCACTTCCGTGTTTTCAAGGCACGTTAAGCTGTTGGTATCGGCTGTCATGTAATGGCAGTCATTAAGCCTTATGGCTTATGGCGGCTTGCATACTTCTCACTGTAAGACCAGCCTCTAGTCTTGCGAGCCTCCGCCAATCCGGACTTGGCCCCCGTGGTGGATTATGGCCTACATCTTCCTTAGGGAAGAGACCCCTCGGTGAGGACATAATGGGTTGATGATGATGATTAATAATCTCGGTTTTAAAAAAAAAATCCTTTTGCACCTACAATAGAGTGTTATCTATCTATCAATTCATATTGCAAAAAGTATACGGCGTCAGCCAGCCAAGGCGGGAATTCTGCCGCCCGCTTCCGCCGCTTTGAAGCCTTCCGCCTAATATGTTGATAAACATCGGGCGAAGAATTGCGCGCGCTCCGTTACCGATGCAAATGAGCTAAGGTGAGGTGAAGAAACAGCGTGTTATGCCAGACAATGTATAGCGTAGTAGCGTCCAGGTGCGTAGCGACCTCTCGGACAGCAAGGCGCAAGCAGCCAGAGGTCACCGGGACGGGTCGCGGATGGTGTAGTAGTTTCATTGAGCCAGCGGCGGCGGTGGCGGCGGCGGCGCAGCGCGGCGGCCAGTGCGCCGCTACACTCGAGCGCCGGCATGTCGTCTGCCCGCGCGCTGCTGCTGCTCGCCGCGCTGTGCGCGTGCTCGTGCGCGACCCCGCCACCACCAGGTTACTATTTTTTGCTTCTAACTCACCCCTAATATTTTGTGCTTTCGCGTATAAAATTTATTGTACTAGTTTCCGATTTAGCCAAATATATTACAAAAAAATTGCGTGCAAAATGTTTGTCTTTTTTGAAAAGTTTTTATTCCGAATTCAGTGTAAAAATCAAACAGGAGTGTATACCATGTTGATCCTATGATTGTGGTGTGTCCCTTTGGTACGCGATGCAAATAAGGTCGTCGACCCCGACAGGGCGCATAAATCGTTCATTTTATTATCTTTTTTCCTGATCTTCATGTTTCGGACCGCCCGCAGCCGCTCTCCGTGATGCTCTGTCCATAAGGCTTTCTCGGATAAGACATACGCGTATTTGTAATATCACTTGAACAGTGGTTACATTTTAGTGAAACTGTTGAGTTTATTAAAATATTTATGCACAAATTAACTTTGTAGCACTGTGGTAAACTTTGTATTGATATTTTCAAGTTGCTGATAAACTTACCCCCACATTGAACATAGTCCTTTGATAAGGCGCGCGCGTCGCCGCAGTCGCGCGAACAAAAGAGTTCAACGCGCGCTGGAGAACTTGCAAAAGGTACGACACCCAACCGCGCCCGGTATTTATGAGTTTGCTCCAGACATGCTCATCCGTTTAAAATAATTGCCTTGTTTTATCGTGTTTGGATGTTTGTTATTATTATTAACGCTTAATTTTGGTCTGGTATTACATTTACACTGCGACTTTCCATGGAACCGGGCAATGAAAAATTACTGGTTGTTAAGTGTGTCTGTTTTATTTGTATATCGAGAAAAGCTTCCTTGGTGTGTTTTAGTTGTGTATGCTGGGGTCATGACGTGAGGTCAACGCCTCGCGGAGGGGTCAATTAATTGCCGTTGTCACTGCCTTCGCCAGCCCGCCCGCGCTGTACAAATATACACATATTTGTGCGGTTCAACCGGAATACTTAATGCTAATAAGCGGCGAGTGCCGTTTGTCGAGCGGGCCGCGCAGCCTTAAGGCTGGATCACACGCGCGCCCAGCGGCTAACTGTTGCGGCTTCATTATCGAGACAATGCCGGGGTCAACCGTGGGAGGGGAAGGGAGCGGGGCGGCGGAGGCGGGGCGGTCCCACGCGCCTGGGAACCGCGCTCCGGTACAGTTGCGCTGGACTGACGGGAGTGACGGGCCAGCGAGCGCTCTCATACTGTAACTGTCCAGCACATTCACCATATTGTTCTCGAATTATCCCAAAAATATTCCGTGGGAATACTTAGCAGGGTATTTCCAATAACTTGACGAACTAACGATAACTACCGATACTCGTAAGTAGTATTATGATTGCGAGTAAGAATATATTTTGTACTGAGTAGTAGAGCAACTTCTGACTAGAAGCTCCCTTGGCTATATAGTTGTAAAGACATGGGGATACAAACTAACAATGTATATTTTCCGTATAAATACTTACCTCACGTTTAGCCAAGTATTGATGTAAAGATTCAGTTTATACTGAGATTATGAATAAACTAAATGTCCCGGAAAAATTGGGTAAAACAAAAATTTATTTAAATGAAACAGTAAACAAAAAATGTTGCTATCTATTCTAGATTAACAAAAGTACGAAAAACTGGTTCAAAATTCACAGCAGAGGTTTTTTTGAAATTTGATGAAAGGTAAAAAAAAACTGTATTCATTAGACAAAACCCGTAGATAACAATATATAATAAACACTATTCAGACGATGCGTGTTCCTTCCAGAGGACCCAGGGCCATGCAGCGTGGACATGTGGAAGCCGTGCCTGCGCTGCACGTGCGCGGGCGGCGCGCTGCTGTGCTCGCACCGCGCCTGCGCGCCGCGGCCGGCGCTCGCGCCCGGCTGCCGTATCCTCCACCATCCGGGCCGCTGCTGCCCGCATGTCTACTGTCCTGGTACGTCGATAAATCAATCGGCGGGTAGGCCTCCCCAAGGAAAGCCATTTCTTTCCGTCCTCCGTCATCCTCACCAGCCGTTGAAAGCAATCTGCTTCAGAATGAGCCGGTAAGTGTCCAACGCTGCGTTCTTTGCCTGTCTGTCCATTTAAGTTTCTTTGTCAAATGTGAGTATGGGTGAGTCTCCAGTGAATGTCACGGGTCAACAATGGAACATCGACAGCCGCGTATGACAAGAAGCGTTTGAATCTGCAGTGACTGATTTTCCGGCCAGTAGGGAAAAACATGCATTTGATAATTGTATCCTTATCCTGTGATGACTGGACTTTTAGCACAGCTCTACAAGTGATAATTTAAGTGATGGATGTAAGTGATAAAAGCCGTTAAGGGTGTCCAATATAGTACTAGCTGACCACGCACGAGTCGTTATGCCATAAATTAGCCTTCAAGCTATTCCCAGACTCACCACATATACATAAAACAATCATAAAAATCCGTGAAGTCATTCCGGAAGAGTTCGATAACAAGCACTGTGACATGAGATTTTCATATGTTACAAAATGCGAATATTAGTGTAAATGCTACTCATTTTCTTTTCAGGTGGAGTCGTCATCGACACAGAATTAGATGCGGGAGGCGATAATCACAACACCTCGCTCGCCGTTAGCGCTAACTCTCTTGCCCATGGTAAGAATACCAAATTTCTTACGAAAAGTGCTGGCCGAGTCGACAATTTTTCATCCTTTGACATCTATGTACACTAGGTACTTATACCTAAATATACGAACCAACAGCATTTAGCGCTTTTAAATACATAGCTTCGTGTTTGTGTTTGAATTGTAAACGCTCTATCGATACACTACCTCCACTTTTTATCGATGCTTGACAATGGTTTTGATGACAGCGTGCCACGAAGACGGACGCACGTACATATCCGGGTCGGCGATGGCGGGCGGCGCGGCGTGCGCGCAGTGCTTCTGCGTGCGCGGCGCGCGCCGCTGCGTGGGCCCGCGCTGCCTGCCGCCCCCCCCGCACTGCGCCGCCCGCCCCGCGCCCGGCCTGTGCTGCCCTGCTAAGTACGACTGCGCGCATCCCGAGCCAGAGGCCACCCCGCCACCTGCTAGGCCAACGTATGGTATGATAAGCCAATAGTTGTCTTATGACTTCCTACCGTATTCAAGATCTAAACGCACTTGCTTACATTTAGCTTATACGAGAACACATGTCTTCGTATTCGATACAAATGTAGTTAAACTATCGAATATTTTGAATAAAGTGAAGGGAATGATGACAATGTTGTCAAAAATTTGCCAGCCCAGGGAACAAACAACGTCTTTGACAAGACTGAAAACCTTAAAAACCTATTTAGAGGCTAAAAATTTCACCCATGCCGGGATTCAAACCCGCAACCTCTGGCTAGCCGTGCCAGCGCTCTACCAATTGAGCCAATGGGCGACTCACGGCATCAGTAAAATTTCGAACCTCTTTACACTATTCTCTGTATTACGTACAGGCAGCGACATCTGACTTAAGCAAATTGCATCACTTACAGCCCCGACTACCTACTTAGCAGTTAAGTTTTACATCGAAACGATATCACTGTACCCACATGATTATACTATTTTTATTTTTAATGCACTAACCCGTGCTAAGGAACAAATTTAAAAACCTATTTAGAGGCTAAAAATTTCACCCATGCCGGACTGACTGAGAACGTGATCGTTAAAGTATTAAACGTTATACTTAAAGCAATAGCGTCACTTTAAATGAATCATACTTTTAAACGACACACTGATTTCATACGCGTCGTTAGCACAGCAAAAGTCGTCAGTCGATATGTCTCTTGTATGTCTCCACTGTTGTGGCACGGGTCTCTTTCTGCATCGCAGGAAGGTTAGGCCATACTCCACCACTGGGGCCAAGTTCGGGTAGGTGGAGGATTGTAAAACAGTGGCAGACCTTACTGGCAGAAGGCATCACACCGCCTGTATAGGCCGACATGGCTTACCCCTGGTTTCTGAGACACTAACAAGCCGTTAATCTACTGTTAACAGCTGTCAAGTAGCCAAAGTGCATATAGAAAAAACATTTGACAGCTGTTAACAGTAGATTAACAGATTGTTAGTGTACGAGAAACTGGGGGTTAACGTCTGCCAGCCGGCAGTAATTACATGACAACCGGCACCAACAGCTTTGCGTGCCTTGCAAAGCACCGAAGCGCTCGGAAAAAATGCCTCTAGCTGTAGTCACGGGACGGTCACCCATCCTGCACCTGACCGCGCCTGTTGTTGCTTACTTCAAGTGATGGATTCCAATCACTCGGCTCGACTAAGCCACGCGCGATTTATTCAACGAGACTTGTTAAATTTCCAGGCTGCATAGTGGAGGGCAAAATAGTGCCGGAGGGTTGGCGCATGCCGTCGGCGGCGAGCTGCACGCTGTGCTACTGCGTGCGCGGCGCGGCGCGCTGCGGGGCGCTCGAGTGCGCGCTGGCGCCGCCCGCCTGCGCGCCCGTGCTGGCGCCAGGACACTGCTGCCCGCTACGGTACAACTGCTCGCACCCTGAAACCTACGGCAAGTACCTATTAGTACGGTATTACCTATTCATTCAATAAATCTTATAAATAAAATAAAATTTTTATGTAAATAAAATTATGTCCTCAACGAAGTGCATGGGTTTCTTCCCTGAGGAATGTATACGCCATACTCGACCTTGGGGGCCAAATTCGAATTGGCGGAGGCTAGGCAAACATGGTATGCAATAAGTTCTTCAATGGACCAAACTAGTCAATGGTTAATGCATGTCAGTGCCAAACTCTGGCATAAAATTGTCTAAAGAGCAATTAATTCACGTCAATATTTACTGGCCCTAGCTTGTTCATGATATCTAATACCTAAGGTCAGTAGAGACCGAGATCTATCGAGAGCGTAATACAAGCATTTTGCAAATAGGAATCATCAACGGCACAATGTTGAAGAAGTTAATGAAAGAGGGATATATCGACTTTCATTTTTATTTTGATGGTTTCCAAAGCTAAATATTTTTCTTAACTTCTTGCCTTTTTATTCCAGAACTCTCAGAAAGTGATGACTCAGGAGTAGTTCATAATGCTTTAACAACTATTATTGAAAAGGATAGATCATTCCGCTCGGAAGAGTCGCCCCAGGGCACCTCCACGCCTGCGAAGGACGAGCGCAGCAATAAAGTGAAACGAAAGACTGATGAGACTGCGCCAGTGACTTCCATGGCGACACCAACAACACACAAACAAACGACAACTGAAAAAGTCAGTGAAGAAACCACCACCACTGAGTCAAACTTCGAAACATCGACCCCTTCTGACCAAGTCATAGGTTCCATGAAGATAATGATCAACGGCACTATCAACTGCACAACGTCGATCTCTTCCTCAAATATGCCAATGAACTCATCAGCAGAGAAGGAAGAAGAAACGACTGCGCAGAGCAAGGCGACGGCTGTGGCGGTGGCCGCACTGGGGGATGACGACATCATCACGGAGCGCGAGCCCGAGAGCTTCACGGTGCGCGTGACCAGTGCTCTGCACGCCGCGCCACCCCCTCCCGCGCCCGCGCCGCCCGCACCTCCCGCGCCCGCGCACAATGCCAGCGAGGATTACGACTACGACTACGTCGAGCCTACACTGCCGCCCTCGCTGCCCAACCTCAAGTAAGCAAAAGCTGCTTAACTCCTGTTGGAGATTGTATAACTTATTACAGATGGGCTCTCAATACGAGTAGTGTTTGATAATTTTCGCTCATGCTACTTATTAATTTACATTTAATTACCTACTGGAACTTTAGTAATAAAAAGCTAATAAAAACCAAAAAAACTTTGGCCTTTGTGTCTACACTATGAGATGATTTATTCCTTCACTCACATGGGACGGGCGAAGGGACCAATCGGACGCTGCAGTGCCTGGGGACATTGTTTTACATGGAGTATACTTGCCCAGCACATATACAGGAAAGACAAGTCAATACGTGCGGAACCAAGTTCATTTTCCAGTCAGGGCAGGTACTGACTACATGACTTTCTTTATTTTCAAACTTACGTACACCTGCGAATTAGCCACTTGTATTGCTACACTAGATTTTGGATAATAGAGATGTAGCATTTTGTAGACTGATTTGAACTTCCTAATACCTTGCTGCCACTGCATACATTTACCAACACTGATTTTCCAGGATAATCCCGTTCGTGGCGGCAGACGCAGTGGTTGACAAGGAGGACCTACCTAAACAAGCGGAGTACCCAGCGCTGCACGAGGAGGCGCTGCAGGCCCTGGAGCGTGAGGATAAGTTTCCGGTGTACTACCCCGCGCCCCCCGCGCAGCGCCGCCATGACGCGCCCCCGCCCGCCCCGCGCCCCACCGCCGCCCGGCCGCCCGCGCACAAGCCTGTTGGTAGCTTGTTCTCACCCCCGATGGAAACTGAAGGTGAAATTATATCCCGTATTACTAAGATACTCGTAGACAGCTTATTTGGCTTCCAACCTTCTTATAGGAGAAGGCACATAACCAAATAGAAGACTGGTAATACTGACTGTTATGGATGTTGGTATGGTATGGTACTTGCAATGGTACTTCCAGTGTTAGAATCCTGCCATCACCTGCCTGATCCAGAGCAGATTGATTTGTTTGATATGTTCGGTTTGACATAGATCTAATATCCATTTTATGTCACAATGAATGATGATATCGGATTTCGTGTGCTGTCTCCTTATTAGTTGGCGACCAATTTGGTTGATACTAATGATTAATCTATCTATCTATATTTTTCTCTGCAATTTTCTGCTATGCAAATTGAATAACGTAAAGAAATATTATTACGCATACTGTAGTAATTGACACGTGAATTGGCACATATTGAACTCGAGCCGAGATTATCGGAAGGGACAACGGTCAAGGTCTAAAAGTATATCTACATTGCAGCTGGTCGGCGACAAGGGGGCGGAGCGATAAAATCTAGATTAAACTTTATATATCTACTTTTAAGGTGTATTATAACAAGGCGCAACTTATAAGACCTACCCATCCTAGTCCGGCTGCCGATACGTCACGGGAAGGGTTTTTAGCAACTAAGAATTATTTTAGTTTGCATTATTGCCGTCAGGCTTTTACGGGACCGGCTTTTTTGCAGGAGGATTCATCCCTAAGGGCCCTGGCTTGTCGGGCGAGTACTTCGCTGTGTACCCGCCGCGCCCCGGACCCTCCCTACACCTCACCACTTCCATGCAGCTCGGCACAGTCCAAGGTAAGTTAAGATAAAAATATTCTTTATTGTACGTCAGGAATAACAAACATAAAATATTTACAAAGTTACCTTATTTGATATTAAGAAATTCAAAGTTTTGATCTGACTTTCGGCATTCGTCGCTGTAGGTCAAATATTAAAACTCAAATCAGAATAGCAAAAGCTGATCCGTCAGTTGCATTTTTACTCCTTACACGCTCGTAATCGTGGTCCACAAAAATGAAAAACGGGCTTAAAATTAGTGCAGGCCAGCTTTCAAAGTACAATGAAAGCTGCTGCCTTAGTTTTAGGAGAGAAAAATCAGTGAAAATAAAACTCCACTGTGACCACTTCATTATCATCACCTTTCTATATTCCATTATAGCAGCGTAACTCCCTAATAACAAAGTCATCACAGGATTCATACCAAGTTTGACCAAAAATACGTGTTTCAGATGACGAAATTTCACTGACAACGCCGACGCCCCCAGAGACATCCCCGACGACGACGACGGAACTTCCAACGACGATGACTCCTGAAGATGCGACCTCTACCCCCGCGCCCTTGCCGACAACTCCACGAACGATCGCTGACCATGAAGACAACGCACAGACAAACTCCACTGCATCAGATTCTACTACAATAGTCACTGAACGAGCTACACTATCCAATACTTCAGAAACATCGACGACAACCTCACCTCTCAATACTACAACCGTAGGACCGACGACATTGCCTTCCTCGCAATTTAATGGTTCGCTGGATTATGAAGAAGATGAAGAAGACGAAGGCTTCTCTTTCGGGAGTGTGTTGAAACTGCTGCTCAGCGAGAGCTACGACGCTCCTCCCCGCACGCCCGCGCCACCCCCGCCGCGGCCCACCGTGGCCCCCTTCGTGCCTTTACCTCCGCGGCCTGTGCCACCCCGGAAAACGGCTGCTCCGCAATCGTCTGGCGTTCATAGAATTGATCACTTAGTGCTGGGTGAAGCCACCGCAATCCGCCGCCCCGGTCCGCCTACGCTCGCGATGCCTCTGGCGACCTCACCTCCAACAAGGCACCCGCCGCCTCCTCCCACACGGAGGCCGGAAACTCCCACGCGGAGAGCGGATTCTACGAGTACAACGCGGAGGCCGGAGCCTCCGACGCCAAGCTCGCCGCCGACTGTAACACGGCGCCCGCTGCTTCCGCCAAGCCGTCGGCCGGAGGCGTCGACGACGAGGCGTCCGAGTCAGCCTGTCCCAACGCAGGCGGTGCCCAAAGTGGACACAGGGGGGCCGGTGCCGGGCGGGCTGAAACTGGCGGGCTGCAACATCTACGGACGCATGTACCGCGTGGGACGCATTATCGCCGAGCTATCAAGCGCCTGCCAGGAGTGCCGCTGCACCGACACCGGCGTGCAGTGCCATGCCCTGCCCTGCTGACACACACACACATACATTCACAAACGGATTACATTCACACACGCACATTCACTAGCGAGGAGCCGCCGGCAGATGATCTCATTTTAAGTTAAAGAGGCACGGCAGTAATAGGTGCCGATCAGTATGAACTTGTGTCAGTGCTAGGGTGTGTAGCCAGTTAAAATTTTGTATGGGTACACGGAACCGGGTGCTTGCCCTAATTACTTACGGACTGTTCTCGATTGCTTGCAATAATAATACGATTCAACAGCATGTAAACTTCTCAGTAATTTATTAATGCTATTTGGTTTTATATCAATAGATCAACATAGTGAAATAATCCAACTAGGTAAGTAAGTATATTTTTTTTTAATTTTTGGTAAAAAAGACTTTTCATTTATACTCACTTATCTCAATAAAGTAAAAACAATGATACTTTGTGCAAAGTATTAAGTAAGCAAAGTGCTTTTTCACCTCTATACAGTCAAAACAAGTCTATGACGTATTGATCTGCTGCTCAGTAATAAGGTCACGGTAACTATCTGCAGACACATTAATGGGAAATTCGTGGACCATTCACCATATTCTGTTTATCCTTAATTAGTCATCGGCTTCTAACAATACCGCGAATATTGTTTATTCTGAGCAAAATAGGTACGCAAAGTTTCCTTTCGAGGTAAACTTGGCTTTAAGCCAATTAGTTACGACAAATAGTTGCATGGCATGATAATAGCACTGTATACTTATTTTACGAATGACTAGATAAAAAACTTGCAACTCCATCAGTTTGTAAAAAAATAAATAATTAAATTTTGGCCATTAAAGCTTAACGCAGTGTTTTGATACAAAACACTTGACAAATATACAAGACTTAACTATATTTACACTAGATGTCTAAAAGGGCGAATAATCGCCCTGGAAGACCTTTCCCAGGCATCAAGATCCCTTGAAGTAATTCCTATACCCACGCCTTACTCAAGACATTTCGATGTTTCTTTCGTAAAATAACATGGATACAAAATATAATTAAAATCGGAATATCGTAGTTCACGACTCTTTACACGATAAATTATTCGTCCTAGCACATTAGGACCCTACACTTAATAAGAGATACATTTAACAGCACGTTATATTACAGGCGATCCAAAAATGTATAAACCATTCATGAACATGTTTCATTGCTTAAGTAGGTGCAAAGACAATTATTAGTACATACTTACATTGTTTTTTATACATATAATTGAATATTTAATTAAAAAAGATTCATGAAAACAAACAAAACAAAACTTCCCATTCTACACTATTCTCACGCCTAGTTAAAGATTACTCACTCGTTAGTCTTAGACACAACCCACTATCACGAGATTGGTCATATCTCAGAGTCCCCATGAAGACTCGTAGAGACAGTAGGAGGCCGCGGTCAGACAACTCACGAAGCGTTGTAGCGACTTCAGTCGTGGAGTCGGTCACTGTCCGATAATCCCCAAAGGCTGATAGAGGCAGTAGGCAGCCGCGATCAGACAGCCCACGAAGGTATGTGGAGACAGCAGTCGCGGAGGGGGCCGCGGTCAGACAACCTTGAAGACAACAGTCGATGCCGCCAGTGCCAGCAGGCATACTGCTGACGTCACGCGACACGCCAGAATGTAGCGCGAGCTGCTGTTCTCTCCTACAAAATATAACAAAGCACAGGTTAATGTAGTTAATAAATTCATAACGTACGAGTAAAATCGATTTATACCATGTACTATTAAACAAAACAACAATGCTCTAGTATGGAACGAGCGAGATTTAAACAATTGCTATTTATTAGGGATTTTTGTACACTAAAAATGACGCTGTCAATCCCACTGTTTCTTGAACTAAATACCGCATTAAATTACAAAAAAGTGTACAACATTCGAGCTGACAATATATGGAATATGCTTACATCTAATACGTTCAGTTTCGGTTATTTTACAATATGGTTTAACTGGCCTATATTGCGATCATTTTCTATTAATAGGTGCAGTAGATCCTCTTCTAGATCACAGACTCCACAGATAGGGGAGCTCACCTTTTTCATAAGGTATGCAAATTATATTGAATGAAATTTATAATAATAATATTACTTAAAAGTACGCAAGAAAGGGGCCTCCCCGAACGACGTTCTCACTAAGCCTGTACGTTTGGCGCACCCTGGGCAACAATCAGCCCTTACGCTGATTGGCAAATCCTTTCACCACGATGACTTGCCGTCGACACGCTAAGAAGAAGACTTAAAAATACACTTAGTCGAGGTGCTTCTCCCCACCTGTAAAGACGAGGAAGCCGAGCAGCAACCCGGCGAGCGCTCCAAACGCGTGCGCCGACCACGCGATGGCTTTGAGCGAGTAGCCCCCCGCCGCCCACCACGCCGTGTCCGACACGCCCAGCACCACCACGCTCAGCGGACGGAACCACCACAGCGGCACGTGACCGAATCTGGAAACCAAGTAATGGGGAACGTGTCTCAAAGTTTGATTGGAGGGGCATTGTATTTATACACGTAAAGGGCGTGGGTGGGGGGTTGCGCTTGTTGTTTTGCAATTCAATTAATTATGGTGGAAGTAATACAGAGAATGGTGTAAAGAGGTTCGAAATTTCACTGATGCCCATTAGTGAGTCGCCCATTAGCTCAGTTGGAAAGAGCGCTGGCACGGATAGCCAGAGGTCGCGGGTTCGAATCCCGGCATGGGTGGAATTTTTAGCCTCTAAATGGGTTTTTAATATTGTCCTTAGCACGGGTTAGTGCATTAAAAATTAAAATAGTATAAACTGATTTTTTCAACTCCTTGTGGGCCACCGTAAATAACATTATAGGTAGATGATTATACTTAGAACACCTAACTAAAACTTAAATCACACTATAGTGAAAAATCTTGACCATTAGTGGTATAGCAAAACTCTACAAGGTGTCACAAGTGTTCAGTATCGATAATTCATGATTTCAACTACAAAAAATATGCTTTTTTCTACTAAATCCATGACTTCTGCGTATTTCTAAATTAATCAAGTTGGACAACGATGAATGCTTCCATCCAGAAGTCCGATAAGTTCAGCTCACCTGTGACAGACGTTGGGCAGATGGGCCGTCAGCAGCCCGTAGACGGCAGCGGAGGCGCCGACGACGCGCAAGCCGGGCTGCAGCGCGCCCACGCCCAGCGCGCCGCCCGCCGCGCCGCCGCACCACACCAGCGCCACGCGCCACCACGCCTGCTCGCGCTCCAGCCGCCACCCCACCTGAACGGCGGGAAACATTAACATTTTACATACTGGCACATACATTGCTTCTGCCCCCACACTAGGATACCCTGTGTCGTGGGAACCAGAAACAACGACATTACAAACATGTAAACATCCAAGACCTGGACTTTTTTTTTTGTTTCCAGCCGGGATTCGAACCCGGGACCTCTTGCATGGTAGGCAGACGCGCTACCGCTACGCCACAGAGGTCGTCAAGTAGACATAATTAGACTATCGGTTTTTTAAGTTACTTCGCCTTCCCACAGACTCGGGGTAAAAGGTACGGCTTTTGAATTGAAATTGAAAAATGGTTGAATTATCGCAAAAAACTACAAAAACAAGTTAAAATAGACTAAGTTAATTACTTAGTTAATTTAGTGAATATATACCCTATGCGATAATAAGGATATGCTCATTTTCAGCACATCCGAATATACCTAAATGTTTTGTATTCATGTTTGAAATTTTTGTTTTCCATTTGTTTGTTCCCGCTTCTACTCCGTCTACAGTTCTACAGTTTATGCAAGTTAGTACCGACGGTATGGTACCTTACACGTATGCTTACTTATCTTATTCCAAGTCTTAACTAAGGTTCTTAACTATGTATATATTTTTTTTGTGCCGTACATGTGTGGATTGCATTTCGGACGATCGGTTTTTCTGGTTTAAGTAAAACAATGTTAGGACTGAAGGTCACACTGGACGCTGCATAAATCATCTCGTTAGGTAGATGCAAGGGTCAAAGTTAGGACCTATCGAAATTAATAAGGAAATGAAAAAAAAAAAAAAGATCTGGGTGCTGTCTAGTTGGTTGGCAGATCTAAAAAATATATAAGTTTGGCTACTTTGCTTCCCGTCTCAAGTACAAACAAGTAATTTTCAAACCTTTCTTGAGTTGCTTTGTCAAAACATAACCAATTTTGGTTAATTAATATTCATAGAAATAAATAGTAAAAAGCTGGGATTATAGCTTATGATACTTTTTAATTATTCGAAAATTTGTTTGAAACAGTTTGGACAGGCTAATAAAATAGATAGAGACAGAAAACAGAAAAATAGTTGGGAAGTAAATAATAAAAAAATAAAGTAAAAGATTTTCCTCTGCGGCTATGTACTTTGCGTAACATAAGTCACGAAGTACACCCATCTAAGTTGGCTCTATCAAATTGGGCTCTTTCAAAGTTGCTAGAGTGACGCGTTTTAGTGCAAGAGACTTTTGTCAATATTTGGGTTATCTCATAAGATAACGTTTAAATCACCGTTGGTTTGTGTTTCTAATGAATAAATTCGAATTCAATAGAAAAACTAAGTTTGTTTTTATTCTAAGAGTTATGTATATAAATATCTGTGTAATTTCCTTTTTTATGTACAATAAAGTTTTCTCTATCTCTATCTATCTATTTATATTTATTGAAAAATAAAATTATAATAATTTTTGTAATCGTTATTCCTATCTATGATATGAATACAGTATCGCTCCAATCTTTTATCACGACTTCACCATTATAATGCAAAGACGAAAATGTGCACATACTCGGTTATAAACGGCGCAGTACCACAGATTAGATAATAGTTACTAGCAGTACCCAGTTTTTACACACAGCGCTTGCTTTTCAGAAAGTACCTATCATGGAAGCGATCAAGACCCAATATCTTTCCTTTCTAATCCAAGGAAAAATCGCGACCGTGTTCCAAAAACTTAGTGAACGTAGATTAATAATTCAGTTTGGTAACATGTTACGAGTACCATAGCGTAATTAAGGCTTTAAGTTAATCGAATTATGCTTAAGGAAAACTCGATTCAGCGTATTCTTTAACAAAAATTTATTTTAGTCCCTGCAGTTTACTAATGAGTTATTGCAAAAATTTGATGCTGACGTATGTGACCACAATCATTAATTAACCATTCAAGCAGAATTAAATTTACGTAAGCAAGTACCATGTGTTATTAAATAGCAATTAATATACTGATTGTGCATACAAGACTAAAGTTCTTTGCTCAGTAAGTAGCTGAGTTGGCGCATAGATCGTTTGAACAGTAGCGGCAATTCTCGTGTCATCTATGCAACCTACTTTATCTGCGAGACCATAGATGAATCACTCAGCGCAATCAAGACAGTGCCTTTATGAGAGCACCAAACTAAATCCGATTTGATTATTTGGATATGGAGGACGTTGACAAAGAATAAAAATACAGAAAAACCGAGATTAGACATTTGGCCCTATATTTGTATAGCAAAGACTTACAAATGCAGCGATGAGCGCGTTGATGGCCAGATGTTCCTGCGAGACGTGCAGCGCGCTGTAGGTGAGCAGGCGCCAGGGCTGGCGGCGCCACACGCGCGGGGCCCACTCCAGCCGCTCCTTCGCGCCGTCCCACCAGCACATGCCCATCTGCAATACGACACTCGTCACTCGGGTTTGCCCTCATGTAGGTACTACTCGTTTTACCAAGAGAAAAGATAGAGTAAGAAACTCTAGTATCAGAGGAAAACCTCTTGTACCGGAAATAGCACAAAGGGTAAAACCGCAGAAGTGGAACGGATAGGGCACATGATGAGAGGCCCAGAAAAATGTTGCAAAACAACGACTACTGGTGCCCCAGGAGGGCAGAAGAAACCCTGGTAAGCAGCATAAACGTTGGAGGGATGAAGTAGGAAAGGTAGCTGGAGGTAACTAGACGAGGTTGGCACAGACATACAGGCAAATAGACAGGAGTGAAAGAGGTTGGGGAGGCCTTTGCGTTAAATATATTGCCTTTTGCTTACTAAATTAATTTATATAATATGCATTATTAATATAAAGAGGATAGAATGTGAAATAAAGTGTAATTGTCAATGTGATTGAATTTAAGTTATTGTTAATTTAAATCTCAATAAATCAATGGCTTGATTGATTAATGGACTTCTTCTAGACCTCAAAGACCCCACTACCTCCGACTCAAGAACCTTTTACCTTGCCTGCCATTCTTCAGGCTGAGCCAGAACGGCACCAGAAACCTCCGGCGTCACTTCCAGAGACAAGACTAAGATACAGTGGAATGTAATCACAATAATTCTCACCATTATCGCGATCATGCAGAGTATGAAGTAAGGCGGGGTCAAGAGTTTGAGAATCTTTTCCCTCCGCAGCTGTGCCTTGGTTTTGAACTTAATGGGCGGGCTGTAGGCGAGCGGAAGCTGCTTCGGTGGCTTGTGGGTGGGCAGCAGCGCTTCCTGTTCAACCCATGCCAAGGTCGGGGCCCCCGCTCCAGGGCCTGGGGCACCCGCACCCGGTGCCACACGCCGCCCCCCGCTCGCCGCCTCGCAATCCCCTGAGTGCGCCCCCGTCATTACCGCCGCGCTTCCAACATCCACCGACCGGTTAAGTCTAAAACGATATTTAGAATGAACAATGGTTTTTGGTTCGCCTAAATTTATACTCCATTGCAAGGAAAACTCTAATATTATTGTTTAGGTATTCCTGGGACGGAGTTATGTGGAAGCTGGTATTCCCTGCTGATACTATTCTAGGCATGTTTGTTTATAGTTTATTAATAAATTTGATGAGGCGGTTTTCCGACTTTGCCTTAATACGATAAGAAACTGTGCATTGTATGTTGCAGATTATCAATTATAATAATTCCGTACGGAGAGTATCAAAATAGTTAACAGAGTATCATTACGAGGCTACATTAGAAGTTGTGAAAAAATATCAGCGGTTCCATAAAGGATTACCTCTAATGCGTGATTCCAATAACACGCCAATTAGAGTTTGTTATTTACTTGTGAATATCATTCGTACTCTGTCAACGAGTACGGCAATACTGCAAACTTGTCCTAAATCGCCTGGAGGTTCTTCGATACAATTTCGGCAGTTTGTCATGGTAATCGGGCACCGACAAGTTCGGGATAGAGGATGTGAGAATGAATTAGCTGGGTGGGATCCTGCTCAGATTGTTCTCGGAGCCAAAAGACGAATCTTTAATCAGCGTGTCTTTGTTTATTACGAAACGTGGATACTGATGGTAGATTTAAAATCGAATAGCAGAGAAACTTTCTTTGATGCATCACATCACGAATGATAAAAATCGTTAAATACGTATCATTTTTACGAAGAAAAGGTGGTTTATGCACATCTGCCGAGGAAACGATAGCTGATGCCTAGCCACCAACTCGCTGGACCATTGTCAGCTAAGACTTTTGACGTGCCACTAGGAATATACTTAACTATTATGGTCCAATGGACTAATTTTAAGCACAGCTAATTAAATTCAGTCTTGCTTGTGGCGTAAGATTTTTGTGAATAATACGTTACATTGCATAGCATCGCATCGCACTTCTTACCATATCGGATAAGCTTGACTGTCCTATCTTGAGGCATTGGGTACAAATGCATGTCTCACACCCATTGTAATTTTAATGTCCAAATTATTTTATGTTCACTAACATAGGTTAAGCTCATACTAATAACTATGGATCATTGGTCTAAAATAAACGTATATTATTATTATTATTATTATGTGGGGAAAAAAAAGGTAAATGTCTCGTCTGACCAGAGTGGCCAGACGGACGCCCTCCGGCTGAGGAGTCCAAGTGGCCGGACGTCAGGGCGACAGCGAAAGAAAACGCCGGACTATCCGGGCTGTATCAAGCAGCACCGCCTTCTGCATGATAGCCGGAAGCATGCCCACACGGAGTTCCAACCACCTCAGATGGTTAACGAGACTGGTTAGAACTAACCCATTCGCGGACAGGACTATAGGAACGATTTCGGCCGACACCACCCCCCACATGTCGGCAACCTCGTGCGCCAGGTCCAGATACTTGATTTTCTTATCTGTTTCGGCCTTCACGAGGTTCTCATCATGCGGGACAGTAATGTCGACCAAAAACGCCCTATTCTGCGCCCGGTCCACCACCACAATATCAGGCTTATTCGCGAGTATAGTCCTGTCTGTGATAATGGGCCGGTCCCAATAGAGCTTGGCGCGGTCGTTTTCGAGCACGGCTTCCGGTGTGTACTTATAATACGGTAGTCCCTGTGCGACGAGACCATATTTCAGAGCGAGCGCCTGATGAAGAATCCTGGCTACAAGATTGTGTCTGTGCAGATACTCAGTGTTAGCAAGTGCCGAACAACCGGAAATAACATGCCTGAGTGACTCACCGGGATGGCGACACGCCCGGCAAATATCGACAGTGCCATCCTTCAGGATGTATTTCCTATAGTTGTTGGTCTTGATAACCTGATCTTGTATTGCACAGACAAAACCCTCAGTTTCCCCGAACAGGTCACCGAATCGTAGCCAGTGTAGTGAGGCCTTCGTATCCACGTGGGGCTCGTGTAGAGCCTTAAAGAACCTCCCATGCAGCTCCTTCTCCTTCCATATGTCCTCGCGACCAGAGACACTCAGTACTACCGGGTCTTGCCATTGCTCGTTGGCTAAGGCCAGAGGGGTAAGTCCTTTATCACACCCTATGACATCTCTATGCATTGGACTGTCCGTCATCGTCAGGAAGTAGTTACGGAGGTTGCTTACCTCGCGATTGTGCATGGTCTGGACATTCAACAGCCCACGACCACCATGCTTTCGCGGCAAATACAACCTCATCACTGATGACTTCGGGTGATGCATTCTATGGAGAGTCATAGTTGTGCGGACTTTCCTGTCCAGGGCTTGGAGCTCAGTCTGATTCCACCTGAGTATTATTATTATTATTATTATTATTATTATTTTTATTATTATTATTATTATTATTATTATTATTATTATTATTATTATTATTATTATTATTATTATTATTATTATTATTATTATTATTATTATTATTATTATTATTATTATTATTATTATTATTATTATTATTATTATTATTATTATTATTATTATTATTATTATTATTATTATTATTATTATTATTATTATTATTATTATTATTATATCACGTTTTTAAGTCGTTGCATGCACGTTCCGGGTACATTTTATCTTTTCCTTTGCTAATACATCCCCTATTTGGTCGATGTGTGTCCGCCTGTGACGTCCCTTACCAGCCCTTCGACTCACATTCGCAATACAAATTTGTTTCGTCAATCTTTCTTCCTTCATCCTCCCCACATGTCCAAACCAACGCAACATTCCTTTCTCAATAATTGAGGTCCTCGAGAAGTATATGTACAGTGTTACTTTGAATGACATAGTGACTACAATAATTGTACAACAATTACAACAATAATAGTGACTACAATAATTGTACAACAATTACAACAATAATAGTGACTACAATAATTGTACAACAATTACAACAATAATAGTGACTACAATAATTGTACAACAATTACAACAATAATAGTGACTACAATAATTGTAGTCACTATATCCTCTTTCAGTCCACAACGTTCTCTTATCAGACTATTGCGTATCCTGTCATTCAAAGTAACACTGCACATATACTTCTCGAGGACCTCATTGATGTGCCTAAGAAACAAGATAAAACAAAAAAGCAGCCCAACGGTGGAAGCGGCTGGCAAGGGATCGTGACAGATGGCATTTGGGGAAAAGGCCTATCCATCCACCGTATCTACCCAGCGGTGGGCAGCAGTTGGCTGATTAGATTTTTTGGCTGATTGAATTAGATTTGATTAGAAAATTATTTATTGCACAATAAGCATATTTGTACAAAGGCGAGCTTAATACTAATGAGTATTTTCTTCTAACCAACCTTGGGTTATGTGGATAGTAGTGCGGGTAGTGCCCGGAGAGAGTTATTGTGAATGATTACCATAATATAATAAAATCGCGTCGTATAAGTTAAAAAGTTACTTATCAATATACCGAATGGATAACATAAATACTAAGAATACACATTATAATGATATAAAAAAATTATATATATACATACCTACATATAGTAATAACAATATTAATAATATTGGCCTTTTTGCATCTACATAATGAGATGATTTATACAGCGTCCAGTTGTATCTTCACTCACACTAGATGGGTGAAGGCACTACTCCGACCGTAGAGGGAGTAAAACTATAGAGCAAGCCACAGCGCACACATACAAGTTTTAAATGAAACAAACTTTGTAGCGATCATGGGTGAGAAAGAGATAGAGTAAACAGCAAAAGTGTAACTACTTTTTTTGTTTGCCCCCAGTGTCAAGTTGACGTTTCTGGGGGCAAACAAACAACAAGATTTTGAAAATGTAATCATATTTAACGCTACGCTAGCCGTTTCGAAGAGCAACCGTGTATTTGTGAAATAATATATTAAAAGTGACCTAAATAGAGAAAGTATGGTGAATTATAGTGTACTCGTATGCAGAAATCGTTAAGAAAGAGCTTTGGGGGAAGTTTCCTTTCATAGGTAAGTAATGATTGTGTTTCAATTATTGTTAAGCCCAAAGTTGCCTTATGTTGAGTATTTTAGTTAAGTTTCAACTAGTAGCTTTGCAACTAGTCCGTAAGAAAAGCAATTTAATAGAATTTACTTTCCTAACCTAAAAAACCGAAGAGTAAAAAAATGTTGCCATCCGTTTACGTCGAAAATCCCGATCATTACGTGACCGTGTTGGCAGACGTTATGAATAAGCGATCGTACGATGGGACAATAAAAATTAGTATTCCCTAAGAAGGCAGCTAAAAAAACAGTACGTTTTCAAAACCTTTGTTTTATTACTTTAAAGTAAACAATCGATTAAACATAAACACACAATTTTTAGGTTTTTATTTATCCCCGTAAAGGGTTTTACTGTAATGTTAATATTATTGCTCTTATTTGAGAAAAATCCACACAACACCCGTAGCGCTTAATATGTTGTTTTGCCAAAAGTGTGCCGTTTAGAGTTTCATTGCTCAGCCTATTTGGGATCTTTGTTTTAATAAGATTGACTGAACTGAAGCAGCGTTCATAATCTGTGGCACAAAAACGAGTAACCGGTAACGTCTAACATTAGTTAGATTTACCTTAAGGGTTGGTACTTAGTAAGTAAAAGAATAAATAGTGACTCGTTATGTTGGTATTAGTACTTTGGTTGAATGAAATCTAAAAAAATTCGTATGTTTACGTACGATTTCTGCCCCTGGATCGTACATGCAAAATAAATGTAAAACATCGTATGAATACGATTTAAATCGTATATCTGGCAACGCTGCGTGATCATTACTTAACTCGAAGTCCCACACTTCGACGGCTTGTCCTTGTACATATATTAAGTTACAAACGTAATCAAAATATATTATGAATCTTTAATACTTAATGTATCGTTATTAAAAATCAATGTACCTAAAACTATAACCCGGGCTTGGCCCCTGCGGTGGAGTATGGCCTAACCTTTCTGCGATGCAGGAAGAGACCCGTACCCCAGGGATAAGGACAACCCTTGTCCTTATCCCTGGGGCAAGGGTGCAAGGACACAGAAACATTACGGCTACAGCACTGAATTATCAAATAAAATATCCTGATGCTTTGTTAGATAGCTGCATCGCCTTCCTTTGTGACTTGTTGCCCATATAATTTTTCAGCATTCATTTCATTCAGCAGAAAATGTGTCAACTCGAATTTATCGCAAGAACCCTTTCTCTCTTTTTTTGCATTCTGCCGCAAGCAATGTGCCCTTGAATTCAGTATAGAATTCAAATTTGAATTTGCATCAATGAATCTCGTACAATACCGTCTAGCCGCGATTGTTTATTAGGTAAAACGTAATTACCTTATTTCCCTAATAAATAATCGACCCGTTCAATATACAACTATGTATGAGTATCGCGAATAATAAGGAATACTAAAGTTATTACTTATTATATTTTAATGTATTACAATATTTATTAATATTAGCAATGTTTATATTCCAGATTTCTTCAATATAGTCCTGTTCTGGAAAAATGGGTGCTAGCATTTAGAAGAGAGAACTGGTCGGTACTCGTTGAGGTACCCATCGAAAGAGTTTTCTTATGGTGAATTTTTATATGAAAAAAACTTATTAATAAAACAGTTTATGATTGTATTCCATTGGTGGTCCTAGATAGCGTACCTAAGCGCCTTAACTTGTAAAATGTAAACGTGTAAAATAAAACGTATTTGTAATTATACAAAATGACAATTGTTTATAAAACTTTTGCTACGTTTTACAAACAATTGTCAGACATGTTGTATGATTAATAAAATTCAAAACTAAATCTGCATATTTTTTATTCATGGCCTATGAACGACTGAAATATTTTACCCCATATTATGGCAATTCACTTTTACTGTGGCAACATTCACGCACACAAACAAATAATATTCACCGACGTAAAATCGGTTACACTGTGCCTTGATCTATAGTTCTACTCTATCTACGACTCCGACACTATACTTACATATACTTTGTCAAAAAAGTGTACAATTTAAAGAGTAAGGTTTCGCTCAGACTTTTTGTCTGTGTTACGTAATTTCTTGCACTTAAAAGTATTATAAAAATAAAAAATAGATTCATTACATTAAAAGGATGAATAATTAATCAAAGGTAGTAAATGGTCTTTATTTTCGATAATACCAATAATAAAGTTTCTCTTCCGGTTTCTTGAATTTTTTGACAAACTGTATAAACTACAAAAATATACCTCTAAAGGAGTATTACTCTGAAGTCCGAAGCAGAGCTTATGGATTCTACTCTTATACACATCAACTGACTGGGCCTGGCGTACAGGGGCAGCGCGTTCCACAAGCGCACCGCTGCCTGTCACAGTGAAAGAATTCGCATAGCCTGCCGTAATGATGATAATGATGGACTTAATAGTCCAACTTACTATTATAAACTTACCAAATTACAAAATTTGCACACGTTGTAATATATGTCCTTTGTTCAGCAAATCAACGCTCCTATTAATGCAATCGTACTAATTATAGATAACTTGTTATCAAGGATTTGATTAAGAAACACGTCGAAGAAGGCAAGCGATCGGTTAGTTAGTAAATGTTATAGATAATAATTATATTAGCACAAAGCAGATAATATTTTATTAACTTACAAAACCTAACGTCTGGGTCATCTACTCTGTATGATGGAAAACGATAGTCTTTATTTGTCCTATGACGATACAATAGGCGAACGACGACGGCTGCGTTACTTGTAGTCAGCGAACCGTTTATTTAATTTAATTTAAGTTATTTATGCAAAAAAAAATACCCAAAATGATCCAGAATTTGAAATGGATACCTAGTTTAACGTCGTTCACAGTTTCGGTGTTATGAAATTTATACATATCGTGTTAATGACTCGTGTTAAATTTCGGTGTTATCAAATATCTAAAAATCTCTTGTTAAGTTTCGGTGTTAGTTAGTTAGTCAGACCTGAGATTTCCGCAAGTTTCGGTGTTATGAAATATCCGGGAATCTCGTGTGTTTATCATCAATTTCTTCCAAAACGGCTGCACCGATTTTTATAATATTATGTGTACATAGAGTAGGTCTGAGAATAGGTCGTAGGCTAATTAATATGGCAAACAACCGAGCCAGCTAGTAAATTATATTTTCAATATTCGATAGTAGATTAGTAATATTCCTTGTTCATATTCCAAATGTGATTACTAAAATACTTATTTAAACAACCTAGCATTGAAATGACTCAACACCTGGAAACCTTTCATCAGTTAATAAATTTAACGACTTTCTTTAGTGAAAAATAAAATCCAAGAGTGATAAGGTTATTAGGTGATTAGGATTATTTGTCACACATCTTGAATGAATGGTAAAAGTCCTAGAATTTTGGAATTCCAAAAAAAAAGATTCTAAGTATCTAATCTAAATTTCAAATATATATTTATAGCTATCACAGTTACTGAGATTTATCATGTTCTTTTCCACAAAAGACATTATAAAAGAAAGATAGGTATGTATGATGTTTTCTAGTGTTAACGAAGCGGAAGCGGATCCCCCCTTAACGTGTTTCAGGCGCATTTTTTAATAGTGGGATCTGGCAAAAAGGAGAAACTCGAGTCAATGAGAGATCATCAACCTTGCTTTTGCAGCAGAGAAAACTTTTCGCAATTATTATTAAAAACATTTTAATGAAACTCGGCATCCATTTAGATCAATTTCTTTTATCGGTGAAGTCCACAAAGTTTGAACTTTTTTCCGTTTTCCATATTTTATGTTTTTGTGGAGTTGGATTTGTATCTATTGGCCCAAGCTAAAACACGTGTCGTCTGCGTTAGTGCTGGGTCGTCTGCGCTGCGATAGTACACAATGCGCGTGTAAACGACTGACCCGGGGTTGCTGTGCGCACGCGACGCCATTAGCTCGGACCTTTATGCTGATATTGCACCAATAAAACATAAGAGTCATCGGCCAAGATCATCGCGGTAATGCATACTACTTTACATACCAAGTAGGTAGTAGGAAGGCACACCTCTCCAATTCTACTCTTACGTCAGTATCTGCCCTCCTATTATGTAGCACTCCACTCTATCGAGTGAAGCATTTAGACGACTCCTAAGTGTCAAAAAATGTATGCATTTGACAGTGGAAGTAGCTTAAAAAAAGTTAAAATCAACGTCACTCAACTCAGTGGACACTTACGTAATAATGCCTCTGGTCAGTGTATTTACAGTATGACGGCATAACAAATACAAATACTTATTGTTTAAAATAACACGTTTTACAATGATACTTATCCTAAAGTACAAATTGTTCCAATTTCGGCAACTACCACCTGCACTGACCTTTCGACCGTATCGCAGAGTGGCAGTTATACTAGAAAAGATGGCCCAGAGCATTTGGGATAGATACTCGTTGCTTACAATGACCATAATAATAAGGTAATAATGTTACCGAAAAATATAAATCTATCAATTTTATTTTTATGTAGCACTATTTTTTAGCCTCTAAATAGGTTTTTAAATTTTATGTAGCAGTTAAAAGTCTCCTTTAGGCCAGGCCTTCTTTCAGCGAGAGATCATGGACTTATACATAAAAATCGGTGAAGCCGATTTGACACGAGATTTTTATAGATATATGTTTTCGCACCAGAAACCGCAAACAATTTCTTTTCTATTATTTGATGAGAGTTCTTGATACGATATGTATGTAAATCTATAAGAAGTAGGTTGCGGTAATCAAAGAGTTAGCTTACCTTCAATATCCACCGTGCACATTGCTTTTCGCGGTCCGTTCACTTTTGGTGACGTCCCGCTGAAGCTGACCCCTCGGCCACCCCAAGAACCTCACGCAGCTTGTCACACAGTAGAACTACTCGGCCAAATAGCAAATAACAAAACTGTCACTATGGAGGACGGCACCCGGCTGACCGGCATGCCGCGCGGCGGCAGCACGCCCGTGCCGCTGATGCACTGCGCGCACAAGAGCGCCGATGTGTTCCCGGGCCCTGTTTTATTAAGCATCTATTAGTATAAAATAATACAGCCTAATGAAACAGTGAAAACGTTTTTAAACTATTTTATATTTTTCTTACATTCTGTCCTTTCATTTTCAAATCGAAATTTAAAATTATAATTTTTTACGTTTTATTCTTTTTCAGTCACTTTTCTCCAGTTTTTAAAATAAACACAGTGCTTTGGAGTGGTACTTATCAGATACTCAGGTTTCCTCACAATGTTTTTCTTCACTTTAGCGAGTGCTGTTGCTACTATAACTTCACAACCTTCACTAACTATTAGTAATAACTCCTTATCGAGGGGCTATATAAATAACCTCTCGATTGGTCGGTTGGGCGAAAATTACTGATAATATGCAAAATATTTTATGCTCAATTATGAGAAGCCATGTCAAATGTTTGCGTGCTTGCTGTTGGTGTACCTAATGAAAGAAATAAAAAAATAAATAAATAAAAATGAAAAACTATGAGAAAAGCTAGAAAATGAAGCCAAGAAAAAGAGTTTCTTACTGATCTATAAATAATACAAAACATGTCGAATAATAAGTTTAGTAACGTGGTACAGTATGTTTTATGTCGCAAATTATGACGTCATAAGTTGTGAGTTGCGCCTTTAAATATATTTAGGGAAAATAACGTTCTAAACAGAAACTAACTCTATCTAGCGAGCTTGATGATGATGATGTTCTCCTCTTTATAGTCCGGCAACCTCAAGGGTTGGACGGACGTCGTCGGTGGTGAGGGCGGATGTGACGCCCGCGGCCCAGCTTAACATTTATATCATGGAGTAACACAATTTTTCAAAGTTTTTGGAATCCCTTGAAAAACAGTTACAGCGTTTTTTTTTAAACTTTTGTAGTATTTTGTGTGTTTTTATAGGTGCTTTATTTAAGAAATACTTTAGTAATTAGATTGGTGTGAAATAAATTGCATCCTAATCTATTTTTAAGTTAATGAATTACCGTATTGTAAGTATAGTACTAATTATTTGCTTTTGTGTTATGAAACAGTTCCCTGTAAATTTGGCCTGTATGGCCCTGTATCGCCAGCCTGCTGCCAGTGCACGGCTACTACCTGTGGCTCGGCAACCTACGACACGCGCGCACTACGCTTGACCCAGAGGGTGGCGCTGCCTTATGGTAGTTCAGCTTCAATGAGACAGCGATGCGCAACAAAGTTCACTTACTGTGTAAATGCACAAAAATCGGATGATTGTCTACAACTATTTCATTTTACCTCGCGAGGTACCTGGCCTCGTAAATAGCGTCTCGGTATTTCACCTTCTGTTATTTTTGTACTTTTTATAACAGGCTGTTCAAGTGGAAGACAACGTGACCTTTACAGTACAGTTAACCGGACTCATATCTTCTTTATTCTTTGTACAAGTAACTTATACATGTTTGTGTACCTACCTAGAGCATCACAGCTTCGCTGTCCGTTCCCGCGGTGTCACTACATGCTGTCACTACCATGCACAGCACTGCACTCTCACTGTCGGCACGACGCACTGTCTCTAAACGAGAATTATATTCAGAAATTATGTTTTGGGCGGGGGCGGGCGGGCGGACGGCGCGACGTGAGGGCGGGCGGTAGCGCCGGGTTCAACGCACCGCGCGTGTTGCCACGCGTTGTCATGGCAACGCTGCACCTTGACATAGAATATCCGGTACTCTGCTATACACTATTGTATGATTGCGAATAGCCGTACAGCGATACTTGGTAGTTTCGAATGAGGTGAGGACCTACTACGACTTTACGGGCAGCATGTTAGCAGTAAACGAGCCTTCAGCTTGTTGCTTTGCTTTTTCTAAGCCTTCTTAAGCGTGCTCAATGGCATTTTTACGCAAAAATAAAACAAACTTTTACCACACGCTTATTTCTCGATGAAATTTCACCAGTTCTGGATAAAAAGGAAACTTCAGGAAATAAAAAAATACTATAAGTGCTGCCAGCGTCTTAGGAACTCTCCCCTGCAGCGGACTTTACAAAACTTATTTTGTAAAAACTGTTAAGTAGTCGTTATAAACAATATTAATTAGTATTAAAATTTAAAGGGTTGATTGTTGATTTAATATAAAAGTGTTTTATTATTATAAGAGAATGATAAATATTATTTATTAGGTACGAAATTCGCTTCAAAATAATACGTGATTTTCACGCAAACCCAAAACTTTCATTTTTACTCAATCTATTTTTGTAGCCTTTAAAGTTTATTATGGAGTCAAAAATTCTTTTCGTTTCTTCAGTATTGATATTTAAACAATTATATAAAAATATAAATATTGTATTCACGTTTATGTCATATTAGCATTTGTTCTTTTTATCATTTATTTTATTTGAAATATGTACAGCATATCATCACCGACCCATTATGTCCCCACCGAGAGGCACGGGTCTCTTCCCTGAGGAAGGTATAGGTCATACTCCACCACGGGGTCAAACTCCGGATTGGTGGAAGCTTGCAAGACTAGAGTGGCAGGTCTTACTGTCAGAAATGTTCAAGCCGCCTTAAGGCCTCTGACTTGGCTTATCGACTGCCATCTATCGGCGGCAGCCGCAACCCACTGCTTAACGTACCTTGCGAAGCACGGAACCAATTGGAAAAATGCCACTAGGGTTAGTCTTAGACGGTCACCCATTCATGCACTGAACGGGTCCTATGTTGCTTAACCTTCGTGATCAGTGAGTGCGCGAGCGATTCACAGCATATATAGTACGAAACCACCAAAATGTTGCCGTCACACATACGGGCTCACTTACACTCGACAACCATTCATTGACGGATAAAAAAAACTTTTGTTGTAAATAAAATATATGTAAGTACCGCCCTCTATCAGTAACCGCGGTAACTAAGAGAAGCGCGAGCCCACGCGTGAGTAGCGACCTAACACCTAACCGACGCTCACTCTGTCCACTGCAGATGCCGCTCAGGGTACTGAAGAGCTGTTTATCGCTTTTCACACTGAGGACTTCGACTTTTTTTAAATATTTTTCCTGCCCAATAGTTGGGATGATCCTTTCACCACAGTGGTCCGACCTTCACTGAGGACTAATAACAGGGTTGCCAAAAGTACTATGATATATATTTCGGGTTTACGAACTATATACTGTTGGAGAAATATTTGGTAGATACTGATGCAGTCGTAGGTCCGCTCATCTAAAAGGAATGCGAATTTTCGAAGGAATTTTCATCACTTAGACTTAGAAATTACCTAAATACAATAAAAATTTATTCGGTCAGTTGCGCTGTTGTTAGATGTTCAAATGATTTAATCAACGGATGCAAAAGTAAAATGTCAATAACACAGATTATTTCTTTCCATTATCTTTCTTTCCCAAGAAAGAGTCAAGTAATAACCACCATAGCATTTGCACGGATGTAAAACATCCGTGAACATTTGATATATTTTTCGTTGTTTTATAAGTGTAATTTTCCATAGAATAGCATTATATTCCTTTTGGGACTCACTGTCTCCTGAAATTCAGGATTCCGCCTAGTTCAGGAGTCAGGGCACAATCATATTTTAACACATTTAATGTTTTTGTGTTCAAATATTTAATTATCTTATTATTTGAATCAAATTATTGACTTTGTCCTTGAAGCCTTATTGACGTTTCAATCCTCCACCAACCCGGACTTGCACCCGTGTTGAAGTATGGCCTAAGAGACCCGTGCCCGAGCAGTGGGGGCATACAAAGGGTTGATGTCATGTATAACATACCTAAAGGGTGCCTACGACACTATTTTACTAAGCCAAAGCCGTCTGTCTGTCCGTCGTCAGTCTGTATGATTAGCTGTGTCTCTTTACTTATTATTATTATTTGCCTTTTGCCGCTATAGCAACGAATATTAAAAACAGAATAAAATTAATATTTAAGTGAGACTTCCATGTAACACACGAATTTTTTGTTTGATATAATAACGGCCACAAAGAGACGCTTGAAATATTCACAGAATATTTGCTTGCACATTCACATTCAAAATAAATAATTAAATTAAAATAATTATTTAAGAGCGGGTCCCATAAAACCAACGATTTTTTTGCCATTATTTGCTCGATAGCCGCAGTCTCATTGTGTATACGTAAAGGTCAAAGTTATACTTTTATTATCAGCCGTTTGTTAGCGGAAACAAAAAGTTTCTGATGACTTTTCCCTAGATGGAAATAATTCGCTGATAAAAAATTATAAAACGAGTAAAAATAATTGTCAAATTGTTTGCTTATACTATTTTTATTTTTAATGCACTAACCCGTGCTAAGGACAAATTTTAAAACCTATTTAGAGGCTAAAAATTTCACCCATGCCGGGATTCGAACCCGCAACTTCTGGGACGGATAGCCAGAGGTAGCTGGTTCGAATCCCGGCATGGGTGAAATTTTTAGCCTCTAAATAGGTTTTTAAATTGTTTGCTGTTTCTCGAGCATTGTATCATGTCATTGATTCAAGAAATAACAATTCGTCTTGTAAGTATATTTCTTTATTTAATCGTAGTCGTCATTACTCTGTTAGCTTTTAGAATATACCTCGGCTACTATCGGATAGAATCGGATATATTCGTGTTATAGAAATATCGGAACTAATTATGTCACTTAATTTCGAAATCAGAACTCAATCATCAGTCCATTCCCAAAAACCGGCGAAAATTAGCGAGAACCGAACTACTCTAGAGCCCGAGGTATATTCTAAAAGCGTAAGGTCGTCTGGAAGAAATTGCTTATTTTCAGAAGAAATTAGCGCCAATTGTACTATGTATTTGTTAATATTTTGTATTTATTGTTTTTTCCAGTGTACAGTAAAGAATATTCTTATCTGATCTTTTCTTTCTTGGCACCCTGGCGGGTGGTAGGGAATAAACGACGTGAGTGAGGAGTAGGAGACCTAAAGGGCAAGCTAGCTACTTTGCCCAGCAGTAAGATCCATGAACAAATAAATAAAACGTATTTCAAAAAAATATTACTTTACAATCGTAATAAATGAAAATAAATACTGGGTCTATCTATCTATCTAACTAATAAACTGTTCATGAAAATGTAAGCATCTACTTCTTCATATTTGAATCTATTATCTCGATAGAGTATTATACTCGACATGCACATAAATGGAATTCAACTGCAATAACTTTTTATTTCCTGATAAAAAATACATTTCATCCTCGGGTCTGACAAAATGCAGCACGCTTGAGCAGCGCGGCGGCACAGCGGCGCGGCGCGGCTCCGCCGAGACAATGCTTCCTTATGCCATATAAAGATAGTAATAATGTGCATATTGATTGCTACTTGTTTTTTTAAGGTTCCGCGCCTATGAGATCAACGAGACCCTTTACCTACGCATCTGTCTACAGGACACAGTTCGTCCATGTCTTAACATTTGAGAGTTTTATGAAAAACCGTTAACCGTAAAAAATGACGGTACAAATTGTTTTGCTACTGTATTATTTGTTTTGATTTTTTTGATTTGTTTGATTGCTTGTATTATTTGTTGCCAATTTGGCAACAAATAATACAAAAAAATCCTTAACAGGATTCCCAAACAAGGGACGTATTTTATACGTTTATTTATTTTGACCACGGTAGGTAATACACACAAGTCAAACTTGGCACGAATATACTACAGTGTCCTGAGTATACCAATACCTAATAAAAACTGGTTAAAAATAAGTTGAACGCGGGCTAACGTTCCCAAAAAAAATAAAACAAACCAATACAATGGTAAATTTGAAAAAAAAAATTTAATATTAAAAATTTTAATATTAAATTTTTAAATTGTCCTTAGCACGGGTTAGTGCATTAAAAATAAAAATTGTATAAATTTGAAGACTTACCAGGTCTAATCATGTTAATTATGACGTCCTAATCAATTGTAACTAAGTAATTGATACAAAAATGTACTTTACTAATTAAGCTTAGAAATACAATAACTAGGAAAGCAATAAATTATCATTATTGCTTTCCTAGTTATTGTGGAGCGCTCGTGGCCTAGGCGAACCGAGTGATTGATTCCAATTACACGACCTTTGGTATGGTAATCGACATGATACGATATAGTCTAAATGGATGAGCCAATTCAAGAAATCACTAAGTCCTATTTTGACGGTTTTGAGTTGGCAACACCAGCTTGCAGATATTTTCATTCTCTTTCGAATGGTCTATTTAAGTTTTTGTAGAAACGTCTCCAAATACCTCTTTCGACTGAACAAACCTATAGAGTCCCATCGACTTGTGCAGTGCAATATACCCACTACTTGTAGAATCAAGATTTTGTTATTGGTTATTGATCATCAATCGCTATTAGACCCACTAATTTTAAGAAGGCATGAGCATCACGAGGTATTAAAAAATATCTGCCTACCATGCGAGAGCTCCCGGGTTCGATCCCCGACTGGTGACAAAAAGAAAACCCCAGGTGTTGGATGTTTACATGTTTGTCATGTCGCTGTTTCTGGTACCCACGACATAGGGTATCCTAGTGTGGGACCAGAAGAAGTTTATGTGCCAGTATGTAAATGTTATGTTACTTTTTGTACTTTCTTTGTAACATAAATAATGTTACATTTGCGTGGCGCTACGGAACCCTCGGGGCGCGAGCGCTGCTGGCACCAGCTTGCCAGTTTTTCTGCTTTGCCTATAATGTGCGTATGTATTAACATATTTACTGGCAAATAGACGCAGTTCATTATACACATTTACATAATGTTATTTACTGCAGACTTTTGGTTTTTAATCAACTCGTAAATAAATACACACTATGAAGAGAGAGGCCTTTTATAGATGATTTAAACTACGCAGAGCTAGTGTTCACTGCTATTTACAAGTACAAGGTATATTGTTACATTGTGATTAGCAATATTTTAAGGGAACAATCAAGAAACGTCAATATTGACTGCTAGTGAATGGACAATAATGACCAACTTTTTTTTTTACCTGCTTTGGCGGTGCCGCGATTTATTTCGCTTGTGGTTTGGATAAGGACAAAATGTGAGCCGAATGTTAGTTAGAATAGAACTGACATTTCCGCACTTAGCCTCATAGTTGGGCGATTGTACGTAGCAACCGCTGAGGTATGTTAACACTTCAAGCTCTAGAGTTTCCTCATATTTTGTTCACAAATGTCCATAACTTAGAAAAAAAGCCATTGGTAGGTACATGCCGGGATTTGAACCCACGACTTCTCGTTTGAGAAACCGGTGTACTACCGCTCAGCAAACACACTGGAAAGTACTAGGAATTTGCTACGACTGTAGTGTAAGGTGTTTTTTTCGGCATGGAATCCGTAGAACACGCTATTACCATAGCATTAGCAACACTGCATGCAAGGGAAAATACTCGAGACCAAGAATACCGCGCCGCACCGTTAACTTGACCTCGAAGTACAAATATTGTTTTGTTTGATCATCAAAGAACCCACAGACATTGAGAGCGCTGGGAGACCGATGGTGGTATCTTATCGTTACTAAATATTGATATTGAAAGTTGAGTCAGCGGTGGGTCCGGTATTTAGGCCCTCAAATGCGGTGCGGATCGTAAACATTAATATCACAGAACTAGGGAGACGCGATGCATTTATTTAGGACTGGCTGGACACTTAGCAATATTTTGTTGTTTGTTAAAAGAGGAAGCGGTACTTCTGACAACTTGTGAGACTATTGAAACGTCGAAACGGTGTCGGCTGTGCCTTTAGAACGAAATACGTTCTTCTTTTTCTTCACGTCTCCTATCGGAGGTTGGCAACCAATTCGGCTGTCTCGCTTTTCGAGCTTGTCAATACAGACAAGGAACTAGTACCTACTCTCTTGAAATCACTCTCGGTTGTGTAGCCACGATAAATTTGGTCTCCAAGTTCTCCTTCTTCCTGGAATCTTTCCTTGTAGGAAAAGAAATATCAAATACCTACCCAATACTTAATACTTGCTGCGTACGAGTGACTTTTGAACAAAAAGTCCAGTGATGGATTAACTGTTTACTGAACTTATAGGTATTGGGTAACTCGTTTAGGGTGTAACAAACTCCCCATATTCGCTCGAAAACGGGTCGGGCTCTATTCATTATTGTAAGCAATTATTGAATATGTCAATAGTGGAAGAGTCTGCCCTTGTGACAGTTGATTTTCAGCGACAAATCTATTGTTGTTCCATAATGAGTATTGTGTTACATCATTGTGAATGTATTGTATTGTACTGTGAAAGTAATTCCCGTGCCACTGCAGAGCACAGGCCTTCTCTCAGCTTACCTACCGCGGATTGGCAATTTCAAGCGCTGAGGTAGTTGAACATCTCAGACACTCAGGTTTTCTTACGATATTTACTTTGAAAACACTGTCATTGGTATATGCCGGCATTCGAACCCACGACTGCGGGGTTGAGAAGTGGGGTTCTACCGCTCTGCTATCAAACATCTATTTTACGATATGAACAACTTGTCACTGCGAGGGAAACTTTGAATCGCGAGAATATATTGTTTTTTTTATGCATATTAGTGATGCAGGCGCCACTTTAGTATAGAACAGAGTCTGTTTGCAATTTAAAAGTTTTCTCCATAATCGATATCAACCCAACGGATGGGGCATGGGTCACGGGTTAGCCCATACTTCACCACGTCAAGTCAGCGTTATTGGAGGATTCCCTATAATAAATGTTCGTATTGACGAGTAGATCCCCCATTTATATGGATTTTTTGTCACACCCAGTACAATATAGGTATATGTCAGGTACTCAGATCATAGAAAGAAGGTCAGGTAGGTCAGACGTAATTGTTGCGGAATGTCCGCGGAACGCGATTGTGCTTTTGTGTAGGCAGATCGTTAAACAAATTGTATAAACAGGGCAGTTTGTCCGGCATCACAATTACACAAAGAGTGAGAGTCGCCGGCGGCGGGCTTATGTACTCAACGTCCGGCGCGGGGATCTGCTGGAACTCCGCAAATCATCAGTAATTGGAAAACTTGCTGTTTGCTGTTCCCTCAAGTTTATGACGCGCTAAGCTCTCGTTACACAGTTTAATAGAACTTTTGACCATCGCTCTTGTCTTTATCCGCAATGTCTACCACTCGTAGATAATAAGAACACAATTTCTTAAAACACTCCTCAGAGGCAGTTTAAATAATCGTTTGTTAGGAGAACGATGTAAACACAGACGGCCTTATTTTTAAAAACACGTTTATTCCTTAAAAACTCCAAAACACGCCTACAAAAATCCGCGGTGGAGATTTTACAAGAAAAAGCCTCTAGGAGCGTTTGTATAAATAAAGTCGAAATTATTTAAACTGAATCTGAGGGGTCGTATTGTTTATAAATAAACACCAGTATCTACATTGCTGTTCTTTGGAACATAAGAGTCCATGGAATGCTGCTACGAGTGTACCCTCTTCCTACGCCGGAGGCCGCGGACAGTACAAAATGAGTTTATTTTGGCCGCAGCCGGCCGGTCGGCCGGGGCGCACCGCAATGTCGGATGTTCTAATACAAAACAAACATTTTCTGGGAAAACTGCGTAGCTCTATTGGCGTTAAGTAAACACGAATCACTTTTATACTTCGTAGCCATTACCTATCGAAAGTGTTTGCAAACATTACATTAAAAATCCGGCAAAATGCGAGTCGAGACACGCGCTACGTAGGGTTTCCCCCCATTTATAGTAGAAGGGGGTTAGTACCTGTTTTACAGAACTAGGGAAGTAATTTTAAATTACTTGTTTATGAAGTTTTTGTTTTACAAGTTGATCGCTCTATTACTCGTTGACTTATTGTAAAGCCTACTTAGCCGTCATAGTTTTTCTTCATGTGCTACAACCCTGAAGTTAACGTTTCTACAATCAATCGTTTGGCTGGGATGAGTAAACCATTTTTCGATTTATCCCTTTTAAGGCGCTTCGTGGTGCTACCTAGCGCCACCAATGGAAAAAAATCATAATTTCTTTTATAATAAGTTTTTATCAAAAAAAGCCTTAAGCTTTAAAGTGCATTTTGTTGTTGACGAAGGGACTCTCACAACTCCAACAAAAATCTGCATTGACAATATGTTTATTGTATAATAAATGTTTATTGCACTATGGTAAAAGCGAGAAAAAATGCCTTCTTTATTTTGAGTGTAGAGGAGGTACACAACAACATTTTTTAAAACATTTTATTGTACCGTTTTATCGACATCATTAATATGTATGTCTACGCCATATTTCAGCTTTCTTGTTTTAGAACATGAAAACTGAAATATGGCGTACTGAGATGATTAGTCATCTCTGAGCTAGGCCGCTGACAGACAGACAGACGGATGAACATGGTTCCTTGTCGGCTACGGAACCCTAAAAGCACCATATGTTTTTGAACTTATCCAGCCCGAGAAGAAAACTATTTTTGCCTCTTTTACCCGTTGACGTAACCAAAATAATTTATTGTAATTGCTACCAATATTTTATGTCCAAAAAGATAATGGATGTACTCTTCGCACAGCACTATCATAATTCAAAAAATCTTGTATCAGTTCTGGTGGCAGAGGAACATTTTTCTGAACAATTTTGTTCAGTCAGTCAGTGACATTCACGGTGACTCTTATTTCGCATGTCAGAAGTGCTATTAGAACATAAAGGGTACCTCTAGGCGCCGCCAACTATCCATGGCGTGTTTGCATGCGACGTGTTCTTGTTTTATAAACACGCGCCAGTCGTTGTCTCTACCCACTTACTTGTACAACAGTGCAATTCAATAAGTACCCGGTAAGTACCTACATAATGGATGTTTGATTGAAAATATTTATGCTGGTACCTCGCGTTTTAGCATTAATAAATAACAATTGAGAATGTTTTGGGACAGTATAATCGACGAGTAGCGTGAACGTGTGTAAAGCTTGATATGCTGTGTACAGTGTTTAATTCTTCTCAAGCTTCCTGTGGATAAATAAGTCTGCAGGTATACTTATATTGATGCCACCACTCGCAGAGACGGTGTCTTGGTTACTTGTTAGCTTGTTTGCATATTCTTGATCATTCATCCGTCGCTACGCCTATTGACTGCAACGTTGGTCTGCCGGTATCACGTCTGATTACCATGCCGGTGATCGTTTGTTCGATTCGTATTCAAATGCACGGCGACCCCCTGCGCCGTGCATTTGTACAAATGGCCTCACGACACGGAAACAAAATACTTAATAAATAAACCCTGCTATCATAATATAAATAAAGCTAACTATTCAGAACCTTTCAAGCAGGAACTGCAAACGAAACAAGAATCTAGGAGGCGGGACTGTTTTTCGTAAACGGCTTCCCGGATTCAGATCGCACCCGCGCGCGACACATGATCGGATTACCAAGATAGAGAGAACCGATATTTACCGCGACATCATAAGCTCCTATCTCGCGCTCAATAAATAGACAGACAGACATGCCTACCCGCTCTCACCTGCTAAGGCATCGCAAGTTGGGACTCTTTAACTATTTCTCCCGCGCAAGGTAGGAGCACACTATTGTCCATGGCACAACTATTGATTTTTGGCACTTTCATTACACCGGTGCAATGAGAACAAATTTACTTTTATTTTTTGTAATAATAAGATTCATTCATTATATTATTTTTAATGCGCTAACCCGTGCAAAACATTTTTTTAAAACATATTTAGAGGCTAAAAGTGATGAAAATTACTTCAGCCAGATGTCGCTGCCTGTACGTAATACAGGGAATATTGTGAAGAGGTTCGAAATTGCACTGATGCTGGTGAGTCGCCCATTAGCTCAGTTGGAAAGAGCGCTGGCACGGATAGCCAGAGGCCGCGGGTTCGAATCCCGGAATGGGTGGAGTTTATAGCCTATAAATAGGTTTTTTAAAGATTCATTCACTTTTCCACCTCACCTTGCACCTCAGAGAGAGAAGGAATTAGTAGAGTCACGACACCAAAAAAAATAAGCAAAATGTTGTGAAGTATTTTTAAGAGTTTCATGTGTTTGTTTTATTTGTATCATTGAGTTCTTAAAATTAAGAGCCATAGCATCAATATAAAGCAAAAACACACGAAAATTAAAAACAAATTTTAGCTAATTACAATTGGCTTAATTATTAATATTAACCATCGTTATTTCAATTACACGACGACCACAATGACATTAAGCCCTAAATTAATAACGTAAATAAACATCACTTGAGAGACGGGCAAAAATGTTTTGTGACGTGTTTTATTACTCATATCTAAAATGGGAAGTGCTAAACATGACACATTTTGAAGCCAAAATCTCTATTACTAAGTACTTAAATACACTTAATTATATTGACGCTGAAAACCTTATTACAATTGTTAATAAATACATATTGTATAAAACATACATAATCGTTATCAACCCTTGTATGTCCCCACTGCTGGGGCACGGGTCTCTACCTGCATCGCACGAAGTTAAGGCCATACTCTACCACGGGGGCCAAGTCCGGGTTGGTGGAGGATTGTAAGACAGTGGCGAGCCTTACTGTTAGAAGTTGTCAAGCCGCCCATAAGGCCTCTGACATGGCTTCACGACTGCCATTATATGACAGCCAGCTCCAACGGCTTAACATGCCTTGCGAAGCACGGAAGCGCTCGGAAAAATGCCACTAGCGGTAGTCACGTCCCGTACCTGAGTCCCCAGTATACAGACCTCGCTTAGTTTGTGGACTGCCGTTGAACCGTGTATTAAGCACCTACCTGCCTCTTCTGTAAATTAATTAATTAAGTAACACCTGCTGCTGCGCCACTTAGCGCCATCTTCGGCTCTCCTCCTCCAGTCACAGCCCACCGCATTGCGGATGTCGTCGCTCCACGTCACAGGGCGTCCTACGCTATGTTTGCCGATTCACGGTCTCCACTCAAGAACCCTCATAGGTCAAAAAAATTATGGTAAAATCGTATATCAACCCTTCCCGAACTTATAAGTACAGAAGTTCTGACCGAGTACATACGTACTCGGTCAGAACTTCTGTATAGGACGGACTTACTCAAACAACTTTTCACCACTCGCCACCAGAAACGCCATCACGTGGAATAAAATCGGTACACTCATGCATCATGCCTCGCTAACCGTAAAAATAAACCTTTCGCTCATAATAAATGCAGTCGTAAACGGGGAGACGTGGGCGGGCGGGGCGTGCGGGGTATGCGGGGCCGGGGCCAGGAGGCACTTTTCACTCTGGAAGCCTCCCGAGGGTCACTAATTTCATTAAAGTCATTAGTCAGCAGCGAGTTCGGCGACTGATACAGTTCCTTAACACAATTACTCTACAATGGGGAAAGAACGATTTTTCTGCTGAAACTTCGTGAAAGTAAATAAATCAGCTTTTCTTGGTAAATCTTTTTTAATATATTAGCAGGACTCGGCTCGAGTAGCTACACATCATCGTCGCTATGACGTGTTTATCATAATTTCTTACCTACATATTGTTTATTTCTGTAATTAATAAAAACATAAACTGTATTAAGTATAAACTAATACTAAATTAAATTAATAAGTAAACTAAAAAGTAATCGGTGAACTAAACTAATAGGTAATCGTTTGATTTGTATCGAAAAATATTACTTCAGTATCGGTAATCAGCTGTCAGTTTTAAGTATTAATACTTAAAAATTTTAAATTAAAATTCACACTAATGTAGGTATATAATGTTATTTCAAAACCAGGTGTGCCTGACGGTACGTCAAGCAAACAGGTTGACCAAAATTTTTAATAGATACCAATAAATACAAGTTTACAATTCTCAGTTTTCTGTTTTTAATTTTTCATGCAAACGCGGTGAAACACAAGATTTAACTTATCGATTTGCTCTGTGTCGATACTGAATAAATGATTTAATACTAGCCATTGTATTCACTAGGTTTTGATAATTTACTACCAAAATATGGTAGCAAAATGAGGTTAAATTAACTGGTAAAATAACATAACCCGTTTTTGAACCTATAATGGAAATATCTGGGCAATTGTTTGTTCAGGCGCCGCCGGGGCGCTACGCCTTCGCCTGACCTATCTACCTACACTAGATGATTATAACTTTTTACTTTAAACTGAGTTTTGTGAGATGAGATAAAAGGGAAATCAGTGACGTCACTCACACGTCACACGTTACTTAGATTTCCCATTTCAACTTCCGTTCAACAAAGTTTCCGCCGCAACCCATCGGAGGGGCCCATCTTGGATATTTATAAAGTGGGAAATCGGTTTGTTTATATGCATCTTAATCGAATCGAATCTCTCGTATAAACACAGCCCCGCCGACCTACATTCCTCTCCCGAGCTGACCGGAGCCCCACTGTTCCATTTGGGAACATTATATTTTACTATTATTCGTCTCAAAGAAGGTACCTATGACGGAAATGCGACTGGCTGCGGCCGATTTAACGCCGGTCGTGCCATAGATGAGTCAAGTTTCTTGACAATCTTCTTCTTCTTCTTCAGGCTTTATTAGTCCACTGCTGGACATAGCCCTCCCCTAATGAGCGCCATAGCGCAAAGTTGTGCCATCATTGGGGGGTAATGCCCATAATCCCCACGCTGGTTGGGGATCGCAGTTTGTTGGGATTGTACAGCAGGGGGCGCTGCTGCCCACCCTCCGGTTTGTGTCCCTCTTGACTATCGCCAGCAACTTATTGTACAAGAACGCCTCGATGAAGCCAGAGACAAAACTAAATAATTCAAATTAGCAAACGCTCGGTGGCCTAGCCAATTAGTAATAAACTTACAATTACCAGTCACTTCCACCGAACCTACCAATGATGTCGCTAGGTTGGGCGAAATTCACTTACAATTTGTACCAGCTAATTATATCAACCATAACTTTTTAGTTCTCTCCAATTACTGCAAACTTAGGTGATATTCAAATCTATTCAATATAATCTGAGAAAAAACTCAAAGAGCTGAAAATGCTGTAAGCAACAAGGCCATTACAATAAATTGTACCTACTGTATCTTTGTAATTATTTTATGTTTGTTTATTCCTGGTGTACAATAAAGAATATTCTTATGTTATGTTTTTTTCAGGAATTGCTTATTTTAAAATAGTCCCGGGTTCATTATACACCTATCCGGTCGCAGCAGTAGTCCAGTCTCCAGTTTATATACATCAGTATTTGTATACACGCCCATATGGAAGTAATGTCCGTGGCACTAGCGGATACTATTGTATTATAAATATATTTTATGTATCGCATTGTAAGATAAAAATTACGCGTATAAATGCTATAAATACGAGGACTTCACAGTAATCAGCTAATGTTTGCTTCTTACTTACTGCCGTCACGTTCAGCGCTCGCGCTCACCAAGTAATTAATAACATTTATAATTTGTTGTAAGGAAATTCATTCCCTTATGTCAATGAAGCACATTACTTAAAACTAAGGCCTAGTGACATGCTACCTTAGAATAAAACATATAAGGAACATAGAAATCCTTTTTACCGCGTCGATGGCAAGCCATCATGGTAAAAGGATTTGCTCATCATCGTTAGGGGCACGCTCGTATAATAGCTATGTATTAAATGGTCTAATCTCGATTATTTGTTAGGCGAAATAGGAGTAATTATATTTGTTTGTTACATTTTATTGCACAAAATGTGTGTGCTAAGTATTATACAAATCACGCAACTTATCACCGGACCTGTCCGCGGACGTAGTGAGCGGCCCGGGCGGTTGTGTGGCGGCCCGCTGCAAAAAACTTAAAGTGCTTTCACGGTAAACAGGTAGACTGAAACGTATGCACGTAAAAAATTAAGAAAACTCGATAGCAACTTTAAGGAATCTTTAATCCATCTTTTGTACCACTTTGGCATAGTCAATGCCAAATGGGGACAAAGCTATCAAAGAAGTAAAAAAACTTAAAAAAAGTTGATGGGCCGGTCGGCAACGCTCAATACAATATTGACTGTACTCGACACTTCAGTTGTGCTTCAGTCTACTCGTGACCACGGCAATTGCAACGTTGTCGAACCGTCTGGAATTAAAGTAATTACTTATTACCTTATAAATAATCTCTTCTCCTTGATTAACTATGTGTGAGCATCGCGATAAACTAAGAAAAAATATAGAACAAACACAAGAAATTTAAAACCCGAAATTAATTTTTTATGGTATTAAAAAATAAATTTTCGGGATTTTACTGGTCTCATAATGCCAAAGATCAATTTACTCTAATAATAAACGTGTATAAAATTATTAGGTTTTTCAAGTAAGATACAAACGTTTTCCAATAAGGGTGTAAATAAAAACATTAAATTACGAGTAACTCGAAAAATTGTTAGATACTTCATGCATTAAGGCGTCACTGGCTACTTGAGACATCATAGAACTGCATTCATGTTTTACTCAGACAATTGGATGTACATTGCAAAGTCGATTATTAAGCCACAGATTCATAAGTAGACTAAGCTATGTATCTCAAATCAAATTGACATAATGAACTTTGAATTGTTTAAAAAAACAGTTTAAAGTTCATTATGAATTATGAGTTATTTGAAATGTTGTTTTGGTGAACACATCCTTGTAAGGAACGTTTTGGTACCACGTGATAAAAGTCACTTTTAGACTGTTATAACATCACATCATATTATCACACTTCACATCATCACACTTATATTTATTAATATTATAAAGGTGAAAGTTTGTGAATGTGTATGTTTGTTACTTCTTCACGTCTAAACGGCTGGAGCGAATTTATTAAAATTAGGTATGGAGTTAGCTGACACCCTGGATTAACATGTAAGCTACGTTTTACTGCGGGAAAATATCCCCATGACAAAATCGATAAGCCGCGGGTAAAACCTCGGGGACAGATACTATATTTAAAAAAAAGTATTACTACTATAGAAAAACCTTAGTCGCGACAATTTCTCTTTTAACGTGACCTCTCCAATGCGATCAAAATTTTTTCATGTTTTCCAGAAGCACGATGGGGCACGGACATAGTTCGCAGATGAAGCGAAGTCCACGCGCGATAAATTTAAGTCGTCCAGAAGCACGATGATACACGGACATAGTTTCCAGAAGAAAGGAAGTGCAGGCGCCGCCGGCCGCCGCCGCCGCCGCCGCCGCCCATCGCACGGCGCCAGGCCTCGTCCGCGGCAAGCAATATTGCGCAGCACTGGAAACCCAAAAACACAGTTTAATTTTATTTCGGTTCTATGAGTTCATAATTCACTGTAACGTCTATCCACAAGTGGCTGATTAAACCGCAAACATCTGTATATCGTCTGCAACATTAATCAGTGGAAGTCTCAAAATAAATCCTGTAAAATCGGTCGGTCCGAGCGGCTCGGGTGTGACGCCAGCGTCGCCGCGTGACGTCACGGGAGCCGGCCCAATACTCCCGATTATACGCACTTTGTCACAAATCAGCGAGCACAACAGCAGCGAGCAGTTTTTATTCCAATTCTCGTGGAGATCTCCGCGCCCCTGCAGTGTGCATACTCTACAATACAATAGGCTCTAGGCACTGCCTAGTAGGCCGTACACTCGCAAGTAGGGAATTCAATCTCGATCTAGCGAGATCACCAGCGGTTTAGGTAACGATTTTTCCTTCGACAACAAATCCCATTCTTGAAGTCTTTTTTCAGATCGAGAGGGCATTGGTCGAGATTGCAAACTAGATTTTAAAAACTGGCCCTATGTTACGCGCACCAAATCCTGAGCGATTTCTGTTGTCTAACTCTTGAATCGATTGCAATCTGGACCAATAACCAATACGCAAGATTTTTGCATAAGTCAGGAAGGACTTTTGACGATTTTGCAGAGTAAGATTGTTAAAGAGGACACTGAAATTACGTGCTGCAACAGCCTACTTAGCATAAAAAAAATCCCCTTCGGCCACTTTGAAAACCAAAGTTTCGAAAACAGAATTATTTTTCAGCTGCAGGCTAATATCGCCTGTAAATATGCGCTACTTGGCTGACGATACGCTAAGTACCCTGTGGTTAGTAAGATGTCAAAAAGGAATTAATAAACGTTTAGTGTACGCGTTTGCTGATTTATTGCGTAGTGCAGATGATCAAAATATCAGTACGCTAATAAAAAAACTTAGATTTTTTTTTGTTTCAAACTTAATGATTCAATTAATGTTATGTATTATTTATAAATAACAGCAATACGGTGAGCAATTGATTTTTAAGTATTTTCGATAAAAAAAACAACCACGCGCAATCTCGATATTTATCGAGATTTCACCGGTTTTTCTGGCGAGATCTCGAATCACCAATCTCGGCTCGAGATGGCTTTCTCTAGTCGCAAGCTCTTGAGTCGAGCAGGGCGGCGATTGCGGCTCGGCGGCGCATGGCACTGGATTCCTACGCGATTTTATGACTGTGCGGCTTGACACCCTTTCTAGAAGGCAACCTGTAGGGTAACGTCGACATTCAGTAAATTCTATTTCTCCATTGAATTATGTTCTCTATGTGAATCAGATAGAGTCGTACATTAGCACCGTCTTACTTAGCCGATTGTCTGCATTATTCCTAGTCTAGTGTGTGCCAGGAATGAAATGCACTTGTGAGAGCGCACCAGGAATACTTTTCAGTCATGAAAGTAGTTTCATTGTTCATTATTTATTTATAAGCTTCAGTTTTCATTCAAGACTGCAAAATATTTCACCAAAATGTGAAACTTATCGGCAAGCCAACTCGACTCAATTTCAAGTTTTACAAAATCGAAGCCGTGGGTTCTATTCCCGCTGAGAATCGACTAAATACACTTAATAATCTTCATTGTACCCAGAAAATAAATCGTAATCCTACAGTACGAGTACGTTTGGCACGTTTAAAAGTAATTTCGTTCAGACAACTCCAGATGGAGACATGAAAGACATTAGAGATTGCCGGCATCTGTGCCATTACAAAAAATGTTTTGTACAAACGATCTCAATCTGATTGTTATGCATGAATGTGATGTCAGTATCTCCGTAGCACAGGTTATCCTTTGGGGAACAAGGACACGTGATTGTGAAGTGAAAGTTATTATTTCCCGGAGTTTCTATCAAACCAGTCATCTAACTCCCCCTTATAAGCTTTGGTTATTAATATATTTTTTTTTTTGTAAAAGTTGTTTGTGGAAAAAGGTATAAATAAAAAAGCTTACACATTGACACTTGGAAAGATACAAAGTTCGCCGTGTACTCTTTCACATGTGCCTGTTGTGTTCATTATGGTGGCACGCTGCTCTGCAGGATAATATTTAACGCCGCGCTCAGAAATAGTGAGGTACGCCTGGGAATATTTCCACTGCCGGATAACTTCAATTCCCGATATCTAACGGAAATTTTTGGGTACCTAGATTAAAGGTTATTTTTAATAGTTGATGCTTTATTATTAAGCATTGAAAACGATTCGGATAATAAGTGGATTAGAAAAAGGTTAAAATTGTCTTACGTAATAAGTAATCTGAGAAAGATAAAAAAATCTATTGAATAATCTAAGATACTACGTAGAAAATTCAGAAATCTAAAAGTACCAAAATCTGATGAAATGAATACTGCAGTACACGGTATCAGAATATATACATACACAATAAATTAATCAGGTTAACTGTCATAAGTCAAATGTTTCATTCATGCTAATAATTCCACAAACACATAAATCCAAGTTAGTTCGGCAGTTTTTGACCAAAGCTGAAAATATTGCTGGGGATATTTTTAATGGACTAGTTTTTATAGTAATTATTTCTTATCTTATTTTATTTCAAGTGTACAAGCAATTATAAACTAAATCACGATATCTGAATCACTTTTGTTGGAAATATTTTCAGCCTGGAGTATTAGTATTTATTAATGATTCGTAATATTCATACATAGTTATAATTATATTAAACGGTCTAATCGCGATCATTTATTAGGTAAAAGGTAATTGACCTAATTCCGGACGTTTCAGCAGCGTTGCAGTTGTCGTGGTCAGGGGTAGACTGAAGTGACGAGTACAGACAACTATTTACCTAATAAATAATGGCGATTGTCTAATCGCGACTTGTATATGACCCGTATATGTATAACTATGTGGGAGTATTCCCGGACACCGTACAGCAATACTGAAAACAGGCAAACAAGTAGCTCGCGAGGCTTCATAAAATATTCGGCGTCTTGTAGCAACTGTTGCCGTCCCGCGCCCACTTTACAAAAACGCGTATCTCAGACATAGAACCCGAAGATTCCTTAGTTAAAACACAAAGCGGTTCCAAGCAGGTTTTTCTTCAGTGGAAGGCAACGAAGCGCAAGGTTGCGCTCGAAGGGTTTTCTTGTGCAGCAACAACCAATTTTCCAGTCAACGAACCTGGATCACGCCCTGAGCTGTGCAGTGCATTTAACGGTATCCCAGCAGGTATCCAGCGACCATATCGATAAACCGGAATAACCTCGCATACAGCTATGGCCTAGCTTCTTAGAACATTTACTACCACCAGCAACAATCTCTTCCCGGTCGTCCACCTTCCTCGCTTAAGAAAAAGTATGAAGCCAAAAGGCTCCAGACGAGTGCGCGGGTGTTCATGATATTCATAGTATTTGAATTTGATCGGAAAAATGTCGCTTTATATTATTAGCAAATGTTCAGGGAGGCACGTGCGCCGAGGCGCCACTCTAATCGAATAGGACGTTGCAAATGACTTACGATTGCTCTTGAATATAATTACAAGACACTATTACTTATTATTAGAGCAATGTACGAGCGTGTGAAGGTTTAGCGATAGTTTTTCGCAGTAATCCAAGGCAGTCTCTGCGGACGGTAAGTAATCTTAGCCCAGCCGCGGCTGTTCATTAAATATCCTATTAGATTGCGGGGACCTTCGTCACGGGTTTTGTGTCGCGCTGCTCGCCAGATTGTTGCCTTGTTGCCCTAAGCGAATTATTAGTGTGTAGGTACTACTCGTACGTAGAGTTACATACATGTTGCCGCGTCTTGAATCAATCGGTAAAGGGACCGAATGGCCGGTTCCTAGGCGTACACCTAGCGGGACAGGCGAGAGCAAGGGCCGCGGCTGCGACCGGTCTTCGGCGACCGGCTGCATTGAGTCCGTTCTACACCCCACGCAGGAGCCACTTCTTGATAGGCTTTATTATAACTCTAGTCGGTTACTATTACTTGTCTATGAGCCTCCACATTTCGATTTTTGTGGAGAAAATATTACGCCAAGAATTACACGGGAGACTTAAACGATTATATAGTCCAGTACAATTGCCCTTATTACTAAAAGTAATTAAAATAAATATGAAATCATTTCTTTTACAAAAGGACTTTTGTGGACATGTTTCAATTCAAAAGAAGGGTTGGCAGGACGAAGTAAGTAGACTGTTTATTATGTTTGTACTGTCAAGTGCACTCCAGGTGCACGTAGGTACCGACGAGTCCTGCGCCGCGGCAGGTGCACGAGCGCCCCCCGCCCCGCCCCGACCCGCCCCGGCCAGTTTATTGCGGAAGCGCAGAGCTGACTGCGCCATGTTTGCTAAACGAGAAATTCCATTGCTTATGTTGTCGTTGTATCTATTGAAGCGCATCATTTCGTATTTACAGAAAGAATCGCAATTCTTAAGTTCACAGCCCAGCAGCGCGCGACCTCCAGACGCAAAGATGCGACGAGAAACATCGTTATTGTGCACTCCAACGTCGAGCTTGCTGTGAACTGGAAAATTTGTGTAATTATTGCGAAACTAATAAATAAGTACTTAATCAAAATGAGACAAGTTTCGTGGCAATTATGAAGCGACGCACTTTGCGGCCAAAGTTTTAATTTATAAAGTTATCCAACACCTCGCGGGCAGAGGTTGGCTGAGCGCACCGCCGCTTACAGGCGAGTGAAAGGACTGCTGATGACAGGACGCGGCCCGGCGCGCATCCGGGCACACAATCACCGCTCATTTGAAAACAGGGAATTGGGTACACACATCGGTTCACCCGACTCGTGCCTAGCCGCGACGCCCGCCCGCGCCGCCGCCCGCTCGCTCTACGTCCGGTCGCCGCCGAAGCTGAAATGGACGAACCGTTTTATTTTCGCTAAAATAAACCGATATATTACTAAAGAAATACCGATGTCACATAATGATGAAATATGTAGTCGCTGTACGAGTGCTTTGCGTCAAAGTCAACAGACTATTTATTTTTGTTAAATAGGATACCAGAAGTAGGTCGGTTAATAGACATGATCTTGCTATTACGTGTACGTGTGTATGTTGTTCCATCACAGTATGGCTCTATGGAACACGCTCGAAGAAGACCCATGACATCTCAAAGTACGCGATCTGGATCATGATATGATGCGAAATTAAACATTATAAACATAGAAGGACTGGATTTTCAAGCGTTAAACAATTAAGTTAAGATAGTTAAGTTGACATACTATCTGACTTATAAAACACAACCTAAACTACTCACTAAAATAGTCTGTTGTGGAGGTTACAAGGTAAAGACCTAACCGCAGTTTAAATAAAACTTCTCTAGAAGTGTGTTAGTGTTTTATTAATAAGGCCGTAACGACCATTTTCCTAAGTACCTACCCACCGCCATCTCACATAGCGGACGTAATATAAGACAACCAAATTTTCTTTTTATTGCATGGTTTAAATTGTACGGAGGGAGCAAGTGAACTTCAAACCAGCTCAACAGGTGGCATTTAAGCCTATCCATTATCGCGTAACGCCTCCAGGGCCCCGGGACGAGACTTAATTTAAATACGGATGAAACATTTCCCATGTAAGTAACTTACGCTGGGCGGTGGTAGCGGAGCGGTAGAATGTTGGTCGGAATGTTGTTATACCGGAGGTCGTGGGTTCCAATCCCGGCATGTGCCAAGCACTTTGTTTTCCAACTTATGTACACTTGTGAAATTATTTATTTATTTATGTAATATTGGGAAGACTATCAGCACATAACAAAGAGTAGCAAAAAGATTAAACATGCAGAAGGCCAATTATAAGTCTCCACTTATAGAAAAAAAAAATTAGCACTTAATTAAGCTCTTAAAGCAAAAATCCAGTGACAGTTGAAAGCACTACATTAATATTTAAAAAAAAACAGACTATAAACCATTTTTACCAACAAAGATATCTGCACTAAGTTTATCCCTCAAGTTTTGGACTGAAGAATTAAAGTTATCCTGATCGCTTATTTTCGCCAGTTTATTAAATTGGTTGCAAGTTCGCCATTATCGTAGCAATACCACTCGCTAACCGTGAAGGAAAACATGACGAAGAAACCGAAATATGAGGCAAAGTGCAGAAATCTCAGCTTTAACTACTAACGTAAGTGATGATGATGATGTCATCCACAACGATTACGTCGACGGCGACACCCTGACAAGGACCCGATTTATCTCAGACCCGAGCAGGCACCGGCTTACATTTTACATTGTACATTGACATTCAGCAAACAAAATGTAAATTCTTTACGTTGAAATAAATTGATTTGAATTTGAATTTGAGCATGCGCTCGGTCATGTGATGCAAACCCGAAATTGCTCTTACACATCGCACACGGTCACAATTGATCGCTAGAATTGTATGTGTAATTGTAAGAGGGCTCAGGACGAGTTTACCGAAAGTGGCGCCTGGCGTCGCGTTCCTGGAGACGCGCCTGTTCAGAGGCCGTAGTGCCTGAGCTGATAGCTTTCCGCCATTCTAGTTTTATTTCTTTTTCTTCTTGAGGCTATTATGTAGTCCATTGCTGGACATAGCCCTCCCCTAGTGAGCGCCATAGCGCCCTGTCTTCAGCTTGCCGCATCCAGCATCTGCCGGCAGTTTTTCGCAGATCGTCATCCCACCTGGTCGGAGGGCGTCCTACACTACGTTTGCCGAGTCGCGGTTTCCACTCAAGAACACGTTTAGTCCAACGATGGTCGGTTCTTCGCGAGATATAGTTTCTAGTTTTTCTAGTTTTATTTATACATAAGTAACTCTTTGTATACTAAAGCAGAGCGTACGAAGCCCTGCTGCAGCTGAGTGAAACTCGCGACGCGCTGATATTTTCGCCGAGTGACTAATCCGGTACAAAGCTGACCTAAATAATGATTCGGTCGAGCGGTCATAACTGCACTGCGGCCGAGTTGTTTCCTGATACACAAATAATACCTACCTACTCAGTCACTGACTGAAAGAGTCGGAGTGGCGGGGACGCGAGCACTGGCCCGCGACGCGGCGTCACCGTGACGTCACTCAGCATCTAACGACACAGTAAATGGGTTTCCCTCTCTTCCCTTCCCTTGGAAGTCAGGGCTTCATAAACTGGATACTAAATCGATTTTGTTACAGGATACGTTGTTAGTGTTATCTTCCGGAGTCCGGCCCAAAAACACAGCCCGACTGCTAACCACTACTAAGCAGGCGGTACCCAGGTACCTTGCAAGGAGACACAATATTGAATATTGGTCCCGCCTGCTTAGTTGGTACTTAGTTAATGCTCAGCAGTCGGGTGGTCATATTTTAATTTAATTATTTATTTTTGGTTTAGCCATATAGTGATAAATAGCGAGATTAAAGCAGGGAAGTTTTTCTAAATAAAAAAATGATCTGTTTTTCTTTGTTTTGGTTGCATATTTCATATAGTCTATGACACCTGCAAATATAACAAAACGAGTGATAATATTTTATTTATTAACATCTGACCATTGTCATTATTCATTGTCATTGTCAAATTGTCCTTAGCACGGGTTAGTGCATTAAAAAGAATATAATCTGATCATTGGTCAAGAAGTTATGAGGGAACATACAGTCTATTTATTCTTACTTGTCCAATTTAGTAAACAAGATTCTACCCGTAAACTGTAACTTTTTAGTCCAAAACTGCCATATTTCCAAAAATGAAGTACCTTGGAACACTCTTTTAGACAAGACGCTGCCAATTTTATAAACATAGTTCATGAATTTGCGAGAAAATGTCTAGTTTAGGCATCTAATCTCAATTTTAAGGTTAGAATCTTGTTTACTAAATTGGACAAGTAAGAATAAAATAGACTGTATAATTTTTCATGTGGCCTATAAACATCCCACTGTAGGGCACATGCCTTCGCTCAAGGAGAGAGTATGCGCTTAATTGAAACGCGTGCCCAGCGCGGATTGGCAATACACCTTAGACACTCAGATTTCCTCATGTTGTTTTTCTTCACATTATTGCTACTATCACTTTACTTACAACGAGCTCATAAAACTCATTACCCTCATTTTGAGCTCCACCGCAATGGTGTGTAAGAAGTCAGTATTTTTAATTTCCAATTTTTCTTTTTATAACAATTCTATTTGAAAAGTGTTAGTGGTTAGTGTTTAGATATTGCACGAAACTGGTCTGCGGCAACCAAAGGTTAAGAAACGCTGCTATACGTAATGTGATATAAATCATTGTGTATGTAATTAGTCGACGTCCCGGGCCGTGATTGATACACGGTTGTAGGCTAAACTCGGTAATTATGTCACGTCGGAGGCAGTGTTGACGTATACTTGACAAATCTCTAGCCACATAGAAAGGCGGCAACAGGGGAATATGCAGGTCAACACATCTCTCGGCCGAGAAGTGTCAGCACTCGGCACAAACGCGTTCCAAGATTTCCAACTACTAACAAATACATCGAAAAGATGCGTTCTCCTACAGGTGACCTGGTCACGCCGGAAGAGATGGAGAAGATGGCTTAATTATTACACGTTCTTAACGTCGATTGGCGATTTTTAAGCGCTAAAGTATGTGAACAACCCATTCATATTTTATGCTGATTTACAATTTTGGTGAGGTATTCTTGTTACCCCTTCTACTTACACAGAAACAACCGCAGAGTTAAACAAAACAAACTTTCGACGAATATTAAAAAGTAGCGACAAGACGCAGCGAACCGGGGCGCTGTTTGTTACCAAGCGAAATACGGCACTGGCTTGATTGATCTGCGGTGTTTGAAAACCACTCTTGGCTCAAAACGTTAATGGAAGACGTAATTCAAGTTATCGCAACAATATAGGAGGGTTCTTTATGACTAGAAGCATGAAAATGAAAATACTCGTATATAAAATGAAATTAAATATTATATTTAAGAAAATATATTTATTTCTCAGACAATTTTTTTTAAACAGTATTTACAGGGTTGAGATCTCCCCTTAAGTGTACAACAAAGTGCAGTACGTATTTGTTGTTTGTGATTGTAATTATAAGATAATTAAGATACTTCTTATACAAGTATGCATAATTATCTCGGTATAATGTGTTTAATCAATTAAACCAACGAATGTAGAGTCGCCTTTCTTTTCGTGATACATGAATTACACGGGGGCAAAGGCGTGCATCCCTTTCTAGATGGTAAAGACTTGGAGAGTCATAGTAAAAATTCTTCGTATTGACGAAAAAACCCCTTCATTTTTGGACGGAAGTAGTGCACCTGTCTGTGCGGGCACATGACAACGCTGTGCGCGCACTACTTACTCCAGTATTGCTGCATCTCGGAAGCAAATTATGCATTTCACACGCCATAAATATAACATCCAACATAAGTCCTGCCTGATGGAAAGTTTCCATTTATACTGCAAGAGTACAATCACCCGCGGTCCCTATACACCTTAGGTAATAACAACGCTTGAAATAGACGACGGACTTTTTGACAGCAATAGTACTAAGTAATACTAATGCAGACTTTTAGCATTACTAGTGTTCGTATTATTAGTGTTATTTATTTATTAACGGCATTGGCAAACGGTATCATGGTATTTTCTACCAGTTAACCCGCCTGATATATATGAGTTTTGAGAGACTCGGTGTCAACCGACCAAAAACCAAAAATTTTACCAAAATCTGAACTGGATTGAGCAGGTGACTACTCAATTCAGTTCAGATTTTGGTCTATTACTACCTAAGATTCGTAACTGAAGTTGAGAAAGAAACCTGGTGGGGTGCAGATAATACTTCCCATTTCCCTAGAGCTACCAACGATAGTGACCTGGATTAACAGTATTGAGACCGACCTAATTGTTTGTACATCGGAGATCGCGAGTTTTCCCATCGCAATATAGTAGAAGGTCATCGAAATATAGTTAGAAGGTAAGAAAGAGTTGAAGATTAAATTGACACTATTAAAAAAAATTTAAAAACCGAAGAGGGAAATGTGTACCTCAGAGGAAAGCCGGCATTACAATCAGATAAATATTAACCGTTGCGAATCGCTGATCGGCGCCCTCGAAGACAGGAAGGAAATAAAGGAATAGTGGATTCGGTGATCGCTCGCTCGCTCAAGCATCGCAAGCAGAATATCATGATCTACTCGTATGGCAATAAAGGCATTGCATTTTGCATATTAGGCTCTGCAACAATATTACTCAAGATATATTAGCTTTACCTCCGACATGGTTTAAAAAATGGGTTAAACACACTGTAAAAAAACGGCGTTATTTAGTATAAAGAAGACAAAGATGGATGGTATTTAAATAATGATTACCGAGACGATTTTATCTAGTGTCCAACTCATTCATGAGTAATAAGTTTAAGTTGAAAGCCCTGTTAATTAAGCTTAAACGTGTTTAGAAAAGAATTTTTGTGGAGTTTCTTTATCAGCTTTTTCTCCACCGAATATTATTTCAGAAATTATCAGTTTCGACGTGCACAAACATTTTGTTTTTCTTATGTTTTCTTATGAAAACTTGGAATTTTCCATGAGAATACGTTTCTCCATCACTTTTAGATTCTCGGAGTGGTGCTATGACCTAAAGTCAGATTAGAACTGTTTGTAAGTACATGCTTTTGCCTGTTATCTTTCTTGCAAGAAGCGTGCAGTCGCGCTCGGCGCGGCGGCGAGGCGCGCCCCGCCGCTGCGCCGTCACGCGGTGTCAGCGCGGCGGCAGCGGCCGGGGCATAGTCAAAGTCAAATTGTTATTATGTAACGCAGAGGCTGCGACTTTATTACCGTTACGAGTTAAACTTAGGTGTCTTTTTTAAGAGCTAAAGCGTTTTGAAGAAAACATGGACAAACATGAAGCTTACTCTCTCATGAAAACATAGAAAAGCTTCCATTCAGATTTAAAGAACTTATTCTTTTCAACTCTAAGCTTGGCGTATCTCTGCCACTGCCATGATAAGTAGAGGCCTGAATCTGAAGCGTAACAACTATTAAATAAGATTAATATTAAGGTAAATTTTTATTGCACACCATACATTTTGAGAAACTTACATGACAAACTTATATCTGATTTACATATTATACAATATTGTATTGTGTTGGTAATGTTTTGGTACAAAGTCATACTCGTACTATTCTTAACTGAGTAAGGTTAACTCATATGTAGGTATATTTGCTGGCTACGAATAGGAAAACTTTCGTTTTGCGTTCTGAGCAAGTTTGTTTCAACTGTTTTGTCATTTGCAGCTACCTCCGTATGGGGAAAAATACCCACTCGTTTTTTCGTATTTTATATTCTCTACATTGTTCTATTCTCGCCCAGTATAAGTCCCGTAACTTTATGATGGCGCGAATTGTTAATAGAATCTAGTAAAAGATAACGAATATTTAGATAGATAGAGAATACTTTATTGCACAACCAGAAAAAAGAATACGAGTACAACCATGATTTCTTAAATCTGTTATACAATTGGCGGTCTTACTTACTTCTTAAGGCATGGTAATTACAAATTATGTAATAGGGGATCGCTTAACAATATGGTACTGGAATACACCACCTGTCGTTAGGTTGCGCAAATATTTTTTAAAGAAACAATAGGTACCTACCTATATAAGACCTGGAGCGATGGGCACATTGAGCATTGAGATAGGGCCCCGAGGCTCGCCTGCTATTCAAGGACCTACTAGTGGCACGCCTGATCGACGTATCGGGAGACAGGGCTGGCGCATACCTCGGCCAGAATACAGATCTAGCCATCCAAAGAAGCAACGTCGCCAGCGTTCTGGCAGGGGTTTTATTTGTGAATATAAAATAAATCTGTTACGATAAAAAATATCAAGTGCACTGCTAAGCGCAGACCTCCCCCTAGGCACAACACTTCTTCCTGTCCTCTGAAAGGAAATTGTTACAGCCTGTTTCAAGTACATAAGTTTTTGGACAGTACTAATAAAAACAACAATTTCTTGCTTAGAACGGATTTACTAATAAGTTACTTAATTGGTTGTTATGTATAATTTAGGAAGTCGTTAACACCAACAGCGTTATTTTTCTAATAAGTGATGGTAACTGGGCTACCTGGATAGGTTAAAAAAATATATTAAGTTCACTTTGTGCCAAAAGGGCTACTATAACATAAAAGATTATTTAGATGACTATGATGTCTGGAATTCAAGTCAGTACTATGCATGAATTCATTATGGTTTATAAAAATTATGTAAACTCTGTTAATTAAGGACTTTGAAAAGACT